>JABCMI010000062.1:1071460-1671460 GCA_026261945.1 Hirschfeldia incana | reverse complement strand
ATTAAAATTTTCAAATAATACTTATATAAATAATTTCAAAATTTAAAATACACTCCCTCCGTTTCTATAAGATGTATGTTCTAGAGAATTATTTTTTTCTAAAAGATACATTAATATATTTCCAATGCAATTTTTATCAACTAATAATAAAAAATTGTGAAGATCAAAGACATTGATTGCATTTTGTAAAATCTTATTGGTTTAAAAATATAGTAAATATAAAATTACAGAAAAATATGTATTTATAACAAAGTTTTAATGTGTTTTACTAAAAATGTGAAAATCTTAAACATCTATTACTTAGAAACAGACGGAGTAATAATTAAATTCTTAACATTAGACACTTTTTAATAATATATATATATATATATATACTATTAAATCAGCTGACAGTTTGTGAACATGCCCCTGAAATTTCAGCCGAATTATCGAAAGTTCTAAAAAATATTTGCAAAACAAGGCCTTTCGTTAATATCTTCAAGGTATTTACAAAACATGGGTTTTCATTTACTAACAACATAAATCGCAGGCCCAAAATATTTATGTTTAATTTGAATTGCAAGCCCAATAATTTAAATCTATTTTCACACAGAATGAGCTTCCAAATATCTTTATTAACCCATTTAGATTTTGATGAAATATTTTATAGAAACAAAAATTCAAAATCAATATTTAAATTTTAAAATAAAGCTGACTCTCCAAAATCAATATACAATTAATGAGTATAAATTTTTACAATACATGTTTTTCCGTTAAATATGTAAAATAGGTATCAATTACAAACGGCTTTTACAAATGTGTTTATTATTTCTATTGTGATCTAACAAACGGATTAATAATTTATCAACATAAAATAATTTTTTGTTTTAAAAAATATAGATGGAGATATTCTTATTTATAATATTAAGAGGTCCACAAAAAAATCCCTCGCTTTTAAAGAAATTACAAAACATTCGTAAGAAAATTACAAAACATGACTTTTTATATTTTTAAAACTAAGATCGCAGATCGACCCAAGATATTTCTGTTTAGTTTAAATTGCAAGCCTAATAAACACAATCTATTTTCACATCGAATGAGTTTCCAATATCTTTACTAACCCATCTAAACTCAATGGAATGTTTTATAGAAATATAAATTCAAAATCGACATATTAATATATGACATATTAGTTGGTATTGATTATATTCTCTTGAATTGCTACAAACAGAAACATAAATCTATATTTTCCAAATTCTATTGATAGATATGGTAAAAAGAGTATTTACCATAATGCGTCACTGAATTATATTTAGGCAGTCAATTTTCGATGAAATGTTTTATAGAAACAGAAATTCAAAATTAAAATCGACATATTAGTTGGTATTGAAATGGAAACGGGATAGACATAAAATGTGATTTAAATAAGATTTTTCAAATACTAATCTTAATTTATTAGTAAGATCCGATAATAAAAAGATTGTCCCCAACTTTCTCTTCAAGTTTCAACTATATATTCTGTTTAATCGCACATATTTCGGGGTGGGATCAAAACAAATCCATGAATATTCTTAACAATAAATGTGAATGATAGTATATAGAAATAAGATTTTGTGATTTAAATAAGATTTTTCAAATAGTAATCCTAACTTATTAGTAAGATCCGATAATAAATACCACATCATATAATGTGCTCTTGAATTGATACAATAAATTTAAACCTTTTGCAGCATATATTCTAATAATATTGTAGTATTTAATTTAGTTTCCAAATGCAATTAGCACCGAAAATTACGCTGCAAGCTAAACAATATCTCGGCATTAAAACCCTAAACATACATTCTCAATTCATTATATAATGGTATTCTCGATTCATTAGTTGACACATACACTTTTTTTTTTTGTAAAATACACATAGACTTTTCGTTTTCATATGGTTTTAGTGTTTTATCTTCTTAACGAATTAATGTTCTAATTTAAATTTCATGTTTTTTCTTATGCAGGTCTAATAGATCCTGGAATGATGGCTACAACTGAAATATTTTCTGACTTATATGTAAAGTATTCTATAAGTTTTTTTAGTCTTTTAATTAATTAACCTAAAATTTTCTTATTTGATTGGTTTAATATTAATTTTAATGGCGTTGTTATGTTCATCACCAGACAGTGACGAGCTCATCGGAACTGGGTTAGCATAAGGCAGATCGATAAACCTTCATGTATTATTTCTCGAGCACCGTAGTCTCACCATGTGATCATCTCTGTAACAGTACTCCCTAGCTTATATATACATTTATCTCTCACTTTTAATCTTCTCTCGATTGATTAGTATCTCTATATAGATCTAATATTCATGGTGAATTTTCATTTTCAGTAAGAGGTTTAAGCTTAAAGGACATTTGTATCCATGTCTTGAACCGTATGACGAAGGAAAAATCCATGAAAAAATTTGATTTTTAATTATTTTTGTGAAACTCAACTGTTTTTTTCTTTGTGAGTTTATATTTTGGGTTTGTTTGGATCATAATTAAAGATATATTTTAATTACATTTTAATAACTTTTGGTGAATATTCGTGCAGGTACTAACATGATTAACATATGAAGAACTCGTGAATTTATATGTTGTTGAGTGTGACAGTTGGTGTTGTAAACGGTGTGTCTAAAATTTCTAAATCATAGACGAGGAATGCATAACTGAGGTATGCTTATCACGTGTATATTTTAGTTCGCCATTTTGTAGAATCTTGAAATTTACTTTTAATGTATTTTAGTTGGCCATTTTCGATCCGGAAAAATAATTATTAAGGATGGTTTTCCGGGTATCCATACGGATTTGGTTCAGATCGGTTTGCGTTTCGGGTTTTCTAGGTCAATGATTTCAGCCCTATTAGGATGTTTCTAAACTTTTGTTTGAGTTTGATTCGGATCTTTGCGGGTTGGGTTCGGGTTTGGACAACCCATTTAAATTATTTAAAAAGTTTTAATTAATTATATATTTTAAATTTCTCAAAATCTTTAAATAAAATAATATATTACCTATAAATTTAAATTACATATGTCAGAATACATAAGTTTAACGTATCAATTGGTTTGATTTAAAATTCTGGATAAGGAATCAATAAATATTTCAAGTATTTTTGGTGATTTGAGTATACTTTAACTATTTCAGATATTTGTTTTTGACTATCTATATATATTTTCAAGTATTTTAAATCAATTTAAAAGTATCATTTTTGATGTTTTATATACGTTAAATCTAAAAAAAAATATTATATATGTATCATTCTTGAGTATCATTGTTGATTTTTTTTTTTAAATTTATCCTATTATTTTGTTTAGAGCACTTTTTATGCATGATTTTTTTGCTTTCAATAATTTATGTACTCTTTATCCCTATTATTTCTAACACGAATTTAGAAAGCAATATAATTCTTCTATTTATATATAATAACACCAAATCAATCAATCAAACTCCGGTTTCAATCGGAGGAGGTGCGTTTTTTGTTTTAATTTGTTTTTCATTAATGTCAAATTTGTAATTAAGTTATCTTCTTCCTTTTAGGGTTTTCACATCTACTGTGACGTTTTCATGGTCGCCTCCAACTCTTTTAACATAAACTGTATATTTATGAGATAACATCAAATTTTCTTATCATTTTTGTTGCAATTTTCTTATCATTTTTTGCATAGAAACTGTATATTTATGAGATAACATCAAATTTCAAGCCTTTAAACACACAAAAATCTGAACTTTTAGAATGAATCTGATTATTTGTCCAAGTTCTATGGAATCGGGGAGGTGCATCACCATTTGATAAAAACACCTCTCTATTTCAATAATTAAGTTGATTTCGTTCATAGATAAAATTTATATTTTGATATCGTTGAAACAAAACCCACATAAAATGAAGAAAAATGAATGTTCAGTAAACAGATCTATTTTTTTAATGTTTGATTACGAAAACAAAAAAAAAGTAGGCAAAATTTTTAAAAAAATAAATAAATTTCTGTCCGATATTAGTATATAGTGGGGCAAGTTTAGTTTTTATTCTTCACTATTTTGAAATTTCATTTTATTTTTAAGAATTAAGAAACTGAAATGGCAATCATGTAAATAATATTTCTGACAAAGACCTTATAGGACATTTCAACTCAAGTTTATATAGGCAAATTTCAAAAGTTGCCCATTCAGCAAATTTAAACTTGAAGTTGACCAACCAGCAAATTACAAACTTAAAGTTGCCCATTTATCTAATTTTCCCTATTTTTTTGCAGGTTTTGCCGGTATTAATAGAAGGCAATACAATACATAAAAGACATACTTTCTTTGTATCATTTTAAGTGGTAACACAAAAATAGCATTAAATAAAACCTTTTCAACCAAAAAATACAATATTTGAAATTTGTTTCAAATATAAAATGAATTAAATTTTATCTGGAATATTGAGAACATCACTTATTAAGAAACAAAATAAAAGAAAATCCAATACCACTTAAAGTGATACAAAGAGAATAAAATACAGAAAAAATGTAAGGTTTCTGTCCGGACGAGATAGTCCAAGTGGCAGGACGGGCTTTGGGTGGCAACCACCATCCGGGTTCGATTCTCTCCCCATGCGGAAACTATCCTACCTCTTCTGGACACCAAAGCGGTACTGGGTTCGATATAGCCCAGGTAAAACCATCCCGGGTGAAGTGGACCGCTGCCTGACCGGACCCATGAGAATGACCCGCGGAGCGGGGAACCCCTGGAATTATAAAAAAAAAACAAAAAAATGTAAGGTTTCTGGTTATGCTACCATGATATAGTGTCATACAGTTCAATTTCCCTTTATTTTATCATAATAGTTATCTATCATATGCTAAAGCGAATCAAAGATGATAATCTTTTTTTGTGTGCAAAAAGACGATAATCTATTGTATTAAAACAGAAATATTGTATTGGACCTGACTTTTATTTTGTAAGTTTTTAAATTAAATGCAATTTTCTATTTGATAGTTAAAACTATATTAAATCATTAATATTCATTTCTTTGTACTAATATCTATGTTTCCAAATCATATACTTTTTATTTTATACTATTATCTATGTTTCCAAACAACACTTTTATTAATATTATGTCCAAACAATACAAAATATTAGATTTCATCTTTTGAATAATTTCTAACAATTTTCTTTCAAATTATTTAAATAAAATACATAATTTTTTTTAATAAAACTGATTAAGCTATATAAAAAGGATTCGTATGGTTCAGACATATTTATATTTCTTAATTATTTTATATCTATTATTTTCTCTATCAAAATTTTATAGAAATGTCATAATTTTATAAAAATTGCAAAACAATAAATTTTAAAATTTGGATTAAAAGGTAACAAATTATGAAACTATAAAAATTTAAATCAAATTAGATTACATATCAGTTATCCATCGGTTCAATCAGTTAGTCTCAGGTTTTACTGATTTTCTTAAATATGGGTATTTTTAAAAAAAATATAAATCAAAATATTAGATTGACGAATTAGCCAGTTTAACCACGGATATGGTCAAATTCAAAAGTGCTGATTTAAATGCCAAAATATTTTAAAGGGAGTTTTGCACATGAGACTCAAAACATAAAGTCAAACCTAAATCTAACCTATGATTTTTTGGAAATTGTGTTTGACCTATTCACCCTTGAAGTTCACAATATTCACGAAAATGCCATTGATATTTTATTTATTTTTTTTTCGAAAAATACACTTTTACTCTCACAACCTCATCTTCTTCACTTATTTACAAGATTGCCATTGCCATCAATACATCAACCACCATGAACAACCATTTTGAAGTTCTTAATGCTCATAAATCGATTAAACACTACTTCTTTCTTCATTTCTATCAACTAAAACCAACTTATCTTTCATATTCTCTCCATATTCAACCATAAAAACCATAGATTTTGATTCTAAAATTTGTATGGTTCATTGGGCCATTGAAGCTCACGATTCTCGTTGGGTCACTTTCTTTTGAGCTTCTGGGTACTTGGAGAAGACTTCTGGGAGCAAAGAAAGTTATCTCCCAAGTTTAAGGTATGAAATCAAGTTATTTTCTAGATCTGTTCGTCCAGACGACTTTCGTGGAAGTTGTCTCGATCTAGACGACTTCCGTGGAAGTCGTCTGGTCAAAGCAGAGGTTAGTTTTGCAATTGAATTTTAAAATGTGTTTTAATGGACGACTTACATAGAAGTCGTCCGACTTTCTTAGTTGAAAATAAAATCTCAGACGACTTCCGTGGAAGTCGTCTGAGATAAAGAGGTTAGCTTTGCGTTTGACCGAAATGTGTCAGAAATTTGACTTTCCCAAACGACTCCCGTGGAAGTCGTCTACGATAAAAGTAAAAAATCAATATTTTATTATAACCAGACAACTTTCACAGAAGTCGTCTCATGTTAGTTTTGGAGTTTGAAAATCAAAACAATTTTTTTTTTCTAGACGACTTCCACGGAAGTCGTCCAAGATTTTATTCCGAGATTCTGGTCAAACCTCGGTAATCTTGGATGACTTCCACGGAAGTCGTCCGATTAGACGACTTCCACGGAAGTCGTCCGATTGGACGACTTCCACGGAAGTCGTCCGATTAGACGACTTCCACGGAAGTCGTCCGATTAGACGACTTCCACGGAAGTCGTCCGATTCGACGACTTCCACAAAAGTCATCTAAAAAAAACTTTTTTTGTTTGATTTTTGAACTCCAAAACTAACCTGAGATGACTTCCGTGGAAGTCGTCTGGTTATAATAAAATATTGATTTTTTACTTTTCTCGTAGACGACTTCCACGGAAGTCGTTTAAGGTCGTCTGGGATTTTATTTTTAACAAAAGACGACATCCAGGGAAGTCGTCTGAGCGGACGACCTCCATGTAAGTCGTCTTTGTAAAATTTTAAGAACAAAAATAACCTAAATGGCGACCTCTGTGGGCGTCGTCCGGAAGACTTCCGTAGAGGTCTTCTGAGCGGAAGTTTAATAAACTTGTATTTTCTCTAGAACTATAAATACTTTTAATTTTTTTTTTTGTTAATTCATGTATATTAGACTATATTGGGGGTACTGAATGAATTTATAACTATATTGATGATAATTATGAGGTTACCAACATTCATGTTAATTAAAGTTAGACAATGTAGAAGATTTCTAGGGAAGTCGTCTGGAATAAGTCATACATGTTCAATGTTTGCTAATGTATATTTTTTTTTCTTTTGCAGATGATGCGGTTACATGCATTGTATGGAAAATGGTTGTTGGAAGATGGATGTTGGAACTTTTTGGTTGATCAGTTCAAAAACAAGCACAGAAAAGCAGCATACAAAATCATGTCATACAAAATATTCTCCGAATGGTTACTGCACTACCAAACTAATTTCCTACGAAATGTTTGTTTGGTGGGAGGATAGGTTACAAAAAATATCATCATATCTTCACCCCATGTTACGTTACCCAAATAGTCATACAAAAATAACCTAAATGGCGACCTCTTTGGACGTCGTCTAGAAGACTTTCGTAGATGTCGTCTGAGCGAATGTTTAATAAACTTGTATTTTCTCTAAAATTATAAAGACTTTTTAACATTTTCTTGTTAATTAGTGTATATTAGACTATATTAGGGCCACTGAATGAAATTTCTGACTTTATTGATGATAATTATGAGGTTGGCAACATTCATGTTAATTAAAGTTTTTAGCTAAAGTAGAAGACTTCCATGGAAGTCGTCTGGGAAAAGTCATACATGTTCTATGTTTGCTAATGTGTATTCATTTTTTTTTTGCAGATGAGGTGTAAGTTACATGCATTGTATGGAGAATGGTTGTTGCAAGAAGGATGTTGGAATTTTTTTGTTGATCAACACAAACTTCAAGATATGTAAAAATTATATTTTCAATACAAACTTGTAAAAACTGTGAAATGCTTTGACTAGTTACTATTGTTTGGTTACATCTCTTAAGTATTATTTTTTTGAGTTGAGAGAAATGTTAAAATGCTTCTTCAAATGTTGTATCAATATAAGACTACCAACATTCTTTATTAAGTTGAGAAGAAGATATTTAGACTTTATTATTGCAATTGGAAAATCCAAAGATAAGAAAAAAAACTATTGAAATAATTGTTTTCATCGATTTTTAGCACATATAACATCTTGAGAAACAATGATTATACAAAAAATTACAACTAAATGAGTAAACAAGCTTGGACTCCACTTTATATGAAAGAAGACTTAGTCAGAAGACTTCCAGAAAGCCCAGACGACTTCCAGGAAGTCCAGACGACTTCTAAATAAGTCGTCCCAGAAGTCTTCCAAATCCAGATCTGGAAAACATGCATATCCAAAAACGTTTAAAAGGCTTAAAATAGAGAAAATGAGTGGAAGATTAGAAAAAAAACTACCTTTAAAAAACACATAAAAATACATATCTAAAATTATAGATCTACCTTTAAATGAATGGAAGGTGAGAAGCAAAAAATAAAAAATAAATTAGTGAGACATACATGAGAAAAAACTGAAAAATGCATCTAAAATTTGGTGTATTGAAGTCAAAGAGATTAAAGTGGTTTGGAGATTTTTCGCTTGGGAAAAATATTAGAACTTTATACAACCTTTGGTGACCAAATAAAGAAAAATCACACATAAAGGAGAGACATGAGAGAAGACTCCGTCAGACGACTTCCAGGAAGTCCAAATGACTTCTAGGAAGCTCAGACGACTTTCAGGAAGTCCAGACGACTTCCAGGAAGTCCAGACGACTTCTAGGTAAGTCGTCTAGACGACTTCCAGGTAAGTCGTCCCAGAAGTCTTCCAAACCAGATCTGAAAAACTTGCATATCCAAAAACGTTAAAATAGCTTAAAATAGATAAAATGAGTGAAAGATTAGACAAATCTACATTTATAGAACACGTAAAAATATATATCTAAAATTAATAGATTTACCTTTAAATGAGTGGAAGGTGAGAACCATATGATAAAAAATCTGCAAAAGATAAAAATAAATTAGTGAGAAAGACATGAGACAATACTTAAAAAATCATCTAAAGTTTGGTGTATTGAAATCAAGGTGAATGGAGTGGGTTTGGAGAGTTTTGTTTAAGGAAAAATATAAGAACTTTATACAACATGAGGTGACCAAATAAAGAAAAATCAGACATAAAAACTTACTAAAATGTTGAGATCTGTTATTAAATGGAGAGACATGAGAGAAGAATTCGTCAGACGACTTCCAGGAAGTCCAGACAACTTCTAGGTAAGTCGTCCGGACGACTTCCATGTAAGTCGTCCAAGAAGTCTTCCAAATCTAGATCTGGAAAAATCTGCATATCCAAATCCAGATCTGAAAAACCTGCAAATCCAAATCCAACTCTGAAAAACCTGCATATCCATAAAAATTCATATGGCTTAGAACAGAGAAAATAAGTGGAACATTAGATAAATCTATCTTTATAAAACACACAAAAATACATTTATAAAATTAGTAGATTTACCTTTCAATGAGTGGAATATGAAAAATATATGATGAAAAACCTGCAAAAACAAGATAAATTAGTGAGAAAAATATGAGACAAAAAATAAATTGATTTAAAGCTTGGTGTTTATAAGTTCAAAAAGATTAGAGAGAGGTTAGAGAGTTTTAGAATGATGAACATTACATTTTTGTTGCAGCCATTTGAGAGGAGGAGAAATAATGTGTAAAATTTTCTTTATATATGGAGACACAAAATCCAATTAGGTTAAAAATTTTATATTCAGACGACTTTGGACGACTTTAGACGACTTAACTGTAAGTCGTCCAGAAGACTTTAATATATTTAACGGGAAACTAAAATACTTTTAGCGGGAAACTAAAATAGAAGACTTCCTAGACGACTTACAAGTCGTCTGGTTTAAAATATTTAAGCGGGAAAAGTAAGTCATCTAAAGTCATCTAAAGTCATCTAAAGTCATCCAACATTAACAATTCAACAGACGACTTAATTTTAAGTCGTCTAGACCGTAAATACAATCTCTAAACTAATTTAACTAACTAAACACTTCAAAAAATCAACTTTAAATTAAAAGTGTTTACTATACATTGGAACAAGCACGAATAGGTAAAAATTTACATTTTCAAAAAATCATTCAAGCTTTCCAAAATCTAACCCTAACAAAACATACAATACAACTACATATGTTCTCAAACCCTAAAACCAAAGAATATCATGATTAAGAACTTTCACTTATCTATGTTGAAAACTATTTAAATTTATTATTTTTTAATTTACATCACTTACAAATGTTTATAATTACATGATTTTAATTTTTCACTAGTCAAAATGTTTTTTTAAATTTTTTTTTAAGATCAACAACTCCAGACGACTTCCATAGAGGTCGTCTGGACGACTTCTAGGATCTCAGACGACACAGACGACTTATTATGGTTATAATCGTAAAAATGGTTTCGATTTTTTTGTTTGGTCACAAGGGGCTGACTGTAATTTCACATGGCCTTGAAGTTAGTTTTCTATTTGATTCAAGTTGGGGTTTCGTTTTGAGGTTAAAAGTCTTTGAAATTAGGGTAATTGCATTCCATATACGAGAAAAAAAAATTATTTAGCTATTCGGTAAAGTACTGTGCACATTTTTAATATCCCTAAAAAGACCTTATTAAAATATCAAGTTGAACTCGATTTTGTTTTGTTATGTAATATTTTCGATCAACGAGATCGACTTTGTCTTCGCTTGGCGATAAAGACTTCTTCGCATGGCGATTCTGTTTGTGTTTTTTTGTTGTGTTCTAAACCAAAAATCAGAGCTGTTCTTCGTAGCTTTTTACAATCTCTGTTTTTTTTTGGTAAAATAAATCATCATAGCTTTACTCTCTTCGATTATTACATATCCCTACTATTTTCTGGGTTCCAACTCTTTATAGCTGGTTATTCTTGATCTTTAATCTCTTGAGAAGTCAAACTTTGCTAGTAAAAATTAGAGCAGAGTATTCTCTAGAAATAAATGATTCAAGTTTTTGCAAGTTTATCTTCATGATTTGGTTCAGTTTAAGAAAAGTTGAAGTTTGCTTTAAGCAAATGTTTCAACGACGACTGATCCTAAATCATTGAAGGCTCTTGGTGATTTCACATCCAGCATAAAACGTGAATATCTTTGAAGACAGAGGCAGTCAAGGGAGTAAGGCATAAGGCATGAATCATGGGAGAAGAAGCTCAAATCGTTAAGCCCATGGATGACGGCGATGGAAATTGAAGACGGTAGTCATGAGTTCCGGTGATTTCTCCGGCGAGATGCTTCCTTCCGCCATGTATTACGTTCTTATTTCATATGTGAACACTTGTTGATGATGTGTGCTCAGATATTATCAAGAATTATCTAGTGTGTTCACAAATGTATTTTCGGTTATCATTTGGTCCCTTTTCATTCTGTATCCATGTTATTGCCTTTTATGAACCTCAATTATACAAATGAATGAGGTTGTCGACAAAAAAAAAGAATTAGGTGATGAATCTCGGTTAGTTCTTCCGCTGTCGACGAAGCTGCTTAAGACAACGTAAGCGTCGAGTGGCTACTCGAGGAAAATAACTCCGGGACGACGGTGGTGGGATCGGAGGTCACGACGGAAGAGGAGGAGAAGTCCATGGCGGCCGGTACAGCGGCTGCAGCTTGGGCGTCGCGGAGAGAGAGGAGGAAGTTGGACGAGGATGGAAAGTGGCGAGCTCCAGGAAGTTGAGGACGGCGGAGGCTCCTTTGATGGTGAGAGCAGCTGCGTCGTGTGCACGCGCCACCATCTTAGCCGTGGAGAATGTGCCGAGCCAAATTCAGTTCTTCTTGTGTGGCTCTCAGATCTCAGAGAACCATTTGCCACACGTCCGCATCCGTACGCCTCGAGAACCCGGGTCGGATCTAGCCCGCTTCTTCCTATTTGTTCGATGGGTCTCTTGGTCTTCCACCGGAGACGGTTGTTTGACTGAGGAGATGTATGACTCGGTCACTGATACGCGGGTTTTGACTCGGTCATTGATACGCGGGTTTTGACTCGGTGATATTGTCTCGGGACACTTGCGTAATTTAGCCATCTTTGCCTTATCCGACTACCTAATTAATGTTTTTGTTGCATAGATGACTAATTATCTCTTATATCATGTTTTTTCAGCCAATTCACCCTTGAAATTAACAAAATTAAATTTTAAATCATAAATATTTCACGTTTGCAAAACGGAGTCAGAATATAGAGATTTTACTAAAGAAAGACTAACTCAAATATAAAGTCACAACCACGTATGAGTTGGTCTTTCATTATTTAGTTTAAAAAAAAAATTGAGTGGTCGTAAACGACAGCTGTAACTAGCTTGTTAAGTAGGATTAAGAAATACTTAAAGGCTGTGTTTTCATGTTGACGTTGAGTTTCAAAACATTTCTTACATAGGACCTCCAAAAAAATAAAATATTGCAACTTAAAAATAAGAAAAAAAATTATAATATGTTTTTTACCCAACGACTTACACATATTTTTGGAATTTAACTAATGCTACTATAAAACATACTCCTTCGTTTTTATTAAATGATATGTAATTAGAATTAAAAAAAATACTAGTTTTATGGAAAAAAAATATTATTTAAATTATCAACTTTCAAATTTGGTTGAAATCAAGCAAAATTTTTTTGGTAAACCAAAAAACATTAAACTTTTGTTAATAAGCCATTTCAATCATAAACTTTTATTGATCAGTGCATTTTAGTCTTATAGTTGGGCAACAGTTATAATTGACTAACATTAGACCCAAAATAGTTTTTAAAGCTGATGATTTGTTGGCACAAATATTATTTAACATTTTTTTGTAAAAAAATTGGATGTTAACTTTCAGAATGGATTATTTAGTAAAAGTAACATTTTATAAATATAAATATTGAATATATTAAAATACCTATTTTTCATTATTTTCTTTAAAACAAAATTTAAACAATTTAAAATTATTATAGGAAACTTTAATAATTATTTATGATAATTATGTCACTTTTGTAACTATTCATACAGTCCTCACAGGACTAAGTTTCACAATTTTACTGTCAAAAATTTAAATTTTGGTTGTAAAGTATAAATATATTTTTTGATTCTAAAAGAACAAAATTAGTGGTTTGTAGATTGTTCATGGTTCAGTAGATGTTTTGGATCTTAAAAGTGAAACTTTTTTTTCATTAAAGTAGAGAAGGAACTGTGTAACTCATTAAATCGGAATTATATAAATTTTATTTTGAAGATACTAATTATAGAAAAAAGAATCATGAAGAATCCATCAATCGATAACTCTTTTCATTTGAGAGTAAAAAGTTGAATTAACATTTCACTAAAAAAATTGACGGTAAAATTATAAATTATAATCCAAATAAGATTGTATAAATAGTTAAAAAATTGATCGTAAGTAATTATAAAAGTTCTTCATAATCACTTTATAAAAAAAGTCTCAATTAGTGATATGTTAACTAATTATTTTTAGAATATAAATGAAAATAATAGAAATTTTTAGTTTGAGAAAATGAAAAACTTATATTTTTTTATTTGAGTTATTTCTTATCAATAGTTTTTTATTATTAGTGTTATACTCATCGAAAATATAATCATCAACTTTAAAATTTATGTTATGCCTATTGTTAGTCAACTATAAATGTTGAGTAACGATATGACTAAAATGATATAGTCAACGAAAGTTTATGATTAAAATGTTTTGTCAACAAAAAATCATTGTTTTCAAAAATTTGAATGGTGATTTTTTTGACGACAGAAGGCTATTCTTTTACTCTATTATAAAAAGAATGGTGATTTAAATGACATTTTCCCCTTAGTTTTATATATTTTCTAAAGAAAAAATTATTTTAGTTATCTAACTAACAATAATTCATCTAATAATATTACCAATTTGCACCACATCTGATAATCATTGTTTTAGAGATGAGAAAATCCTTGTGTTATTTAAAATATCTATCAGGTTTGCACTAATATGGATTACCTTTACTAGTAGAAAATAGTATTGAAAATTTCGAACTGGATAAAGATATTTTTTATGGATAATCTGATATCTTTGGAAAGTTTGAAATGATAAATTATTCAGAGAAATTGACAGAAGACTCACTAGAATTGATCATATATACAGAAAGAGAATGTCAAGTTTGGTTCTCAGCAAATGCAGCATCTGCTATAGTACACACAACCACCAGATACTATTGATTCACAAGCAATTGCTTACAGAACATGTGTTTGATGGATAACTCTTGGACTTGTACATCACAATTTAGTGGTCGTGGATGGATTTAGAAAGACATGTATGCCCAAATGTAACTTACCGTACAAGAAACCGAAAAAGAAAAGATTCCTCTTTGTGTTCGGAGCTAGAAGAACTTGGTTTGGAAATGACAGGTATGTTATGTCATTCTTCCTGCTGGAACTTTGAATCAGACTACAATGATTTGATCACCGTGGTTATGAAAGTTCAGGGGCATGAACAATTCTCATCATAACTGAAAGAGATAGTTCGCTACGAAGATCAATTATTTTCTTCAAGAATTCCTACATTCCTCTAGACCAGAATGCAATTATGAATCTTTAGTTAGAACTGCGAAATCTTTCATAAAATTTTATTTTATATTGGTTGTTCTATTCTAGTTTGATTTTTAAAAAAATCTCTTGTTTGAATAATAGAATGTTCTTGCAATGTTAAAAATATAACAATATGAAAAATACTAAAGTTGTATATCATAAAATTTAATTAGTTTTAACAAGAAAAAACTGAAACCATTATGTTATTGGAAAAAAATAAATCTTTAAAACGTCTATTAAAAAGAGAGAGAGATATGGATTTGATTACAAATAAGGACAACGAAAAACATAAAAAATATTATCTGAAATGACTCGAGTAGTTAGGAACTGTAATATAAAACATGTTCATTTAATAGTAAAGTATCTATCCTGATTTTGCCGACCAAAAAAATCAATCCTGGTTGTAAAAGAAGTGTGGACAAATCTGGATATAAGAAATTAAAGAAAGAGAGAATCATTTTTGCATTCGGAGCTACAATTACTTGTCCGGGAGATGGGAAATATGTACCGTCATTCTAGTTGTCAAGTTTTTAAAACAAATTACAAAAGATTTTATAACAGTGATTACAAAACTTCAGACATGGTAAAACTTTTCCACATAGTTATAGGAGTTAGGGTGATACAAAAAGACTTCTTCACTTCATGATTATTTACATTTCTAGATCTCGAAATACAATTACCGATTTTTTAGTTAGACTGCTAATTTTTTTCAGTTAAATGTTTTTTGTTGGTTATTTTGTTTCAGTTTGGTTACTCAAATCAATACTATTAAAAGAAAAAGAGTCCTAAAATAATCTACATATGAAAGTTGTTTGGACCTTTTCATTTATTTCCTTTTTTTTTGATTTGACATTAAGTTTCTCTGATTATATAACATTAATACATTTAATTAATCTTAACAGATTTTAATTAATACTAGTGGTTGGTCCGTCCTACGGGCGGGTGAATTTACACTGAAATTATAACATGATTGATTTACATATCTAAACCGAAGATATCATAATGAATTTGGGCTTTGAGGATTCAATTAGAAACCAAAAAGTCCAATATTAATAAATATGTTTGGAGATACGGTGGACGTCTAAGGTTAAGGTTAGGCTTTGATATTCAAAAGAAGACAAAGAGGAGACTGTAAGAAGAATTTTCTTGTAGGTTGAGCCATAGATAAAAAAATGAGAGATTCAAAAGAAGACGAAGTGCAGATTGCATGGAGTTTTTTTCCGAGGTCAAGCAATGAGAGTAGCGATTACGGCGATTTATGTTTCCGGCGCCTCCATCTCTCATGGTAGTCTTGAGCTATCTCGGCAGCCGTTTAATTTTCTGGGCTTTTTCTGGGTTTGGATCTCATTTATATTAGTTTTGTTACGGGCCTCATCTTACTTTACAATATTTATGTTAGCATAAAAACAACATGTAGTTACAATATTTATATTAGGCATAAAAATATTATGTAGTATTTAGGTAAAGAGACAGAAAAAACAACGTTAGATGTTAAGTCTCAATAGTGGACAGGTGTCGCAACCCCCCTCCCTCCGCCAGGTGGCAGAAGAAAAGAGAAATTGTACTTTATATATATATATATATTTGAATTACTTGAACATTAATTTTTAAGATGTTTTGTGTACTTTTTTCCATATTTTGACATTGAGCCGTCACAATCTATGTATTTCGTTTACTTTTTTGGTGTGTTTTGCTTCTCATCTTAACCGAAAAACTACTCACCTCTGTGTGTTATTCTTCCTCAAATTGTCTGATATGTTGTTATAGATTTAGTTTATAAGTTTCATGTTGTGTGGTTATTTCTCACAGCGTTATAGGTTGTTCCAGTCAATATTGGATGCTCATTTTCTTACTTATATTTTTGTTGATGTTAGGAAGTGCATCTTCTTGGGCTGGTCAGAGTTTAGTCGTTTTTGATCTTGCTTTATTTTTGTTAGCTTACAGTCGATAATCCATACTCGGTTTGATTTTCAAGATCTGCTTTTTCATCATCTGACTTCTATATTTTATTTCATAATTTGAGGATGACTCCACGGTCAGCTGATTTCGTTTTGTCTACCCTTCCATATATTATGTCATCTCGTTGCAGTTTTCATCACTGCTCGAGTCTCTAGTATCTCTCTATTTCACCAAATTTGTGGCTTGAGGTTTTGATAGTGTTTTGTTCTGTGTATGCTTTCTAGATTTATAATATACATACTTTATGATCTCAAGCTTGGGCTCTTATTTTTTGGTGGTTAACTTTCATTCTCCTTTTTTCAGGTTGTATGTCCTCTTCCCCTATTTTTTTAGTATAAGTGCAAAGTTAGTTTCTTGGAATTTTTTGTTTTTGGAATTTTGGTCTCTTCTATATAGAGTTTTGTGGTTATCTGTTGGTATGCGCGTCTTTTTGTGCTTGTTTAGTCTGTGAGGTGCTTCTTACCTTTTAACTGGTGGTTGTGCTTATGGTGTGTTAAGTATTTGTTTTATTTTTCCGTGGTAATTTTTGTCTTCTGTTGAATATTCTTGCTCTAACTTCTTTTCTTGATTCTCTGTGTTGGTCCTTGGTCGTGTTTCTTTGTATTCGAGAGATGCTTTGTTTCAAAGTTCATCTTTCTACTCTTTTCTTATATCTCTTTTTTGGCATCTATTTGTTATGGCCAAATGTTCTATGATAAAGTGATCTAAGTTACTTTTTGTTCTTGATCTCGCTTCAGTTCTAAACCTTTACTTAGTTAGTGTGTTTTTGGCATTTTACTTTTCTCTATGATTATAGAGATTTTATGTATCAATTATGAGTTGTGCTCGAATTTATTTTTCTTAGTTTGGTCAATATTAAAATAAAATATAATTTGTAAATGAAATAATAGAAAATAGTAAAAACTAATAAAATAATGTTTATATTATTTTTAGTTGTGCATAAATTATTTTCATCATCTGACTTCTATGTTTTCTTTCATAGTTTGAGGATGGCTCTACGGTCTGCTGATTTCGTTTCGTCTACCCTTCCATATATTCTGTCATCTCGTTGCAGTTTTCATCACTACTCGAGTCTCTAGTATCTATCTGTTTCACCAAATTTGTGACTTGAGGTTTTGATAGTGTTTTCTTCTGTGTATGTTTTGTAGATTTATAATATACATACTTTCTGGTCTCAAGTTTGGGCTCTTATTTTTTTGGTGGTTAACTTTCATTCTCCCTCTTTCAGGTTGTATGTCTTCTTCTCCTATTTTTTTTAGTATAAGTGCAAAGTTAGTTTCTTGGAATTTTTTGTTCTTAGAATTTGGTCTCTTCTATCTAGAATTTTGTAGTTATCCGTTGGTATGAGCGTCTTTTTGTACTTGTTTAGTTTGTGAGGTGTTACCTTTTAACTGGTGGTTGTGCTTATGGTGTGTTAAGTATTTGTTTTATTTTCCGTGGCTATTTTTGTCTTCTGTTGAATATTCTTACTCTAACTTGCTTTCTTGATTCTCTGTGTTGGTCCTTAATCGTGTTTCTTTGTATTCGAGAGATGCTTTGTTTCAAAGTTCATCTTTCTACTCTTTTCTTATATCTCTTTTCTGGCATCTCTTTATTATGGCCAAAATATTCTATGATAAAGTGATCTAAGTTAGTTTGTGTTCTTGATCTCGCTTCAGTTCTAAACCTTTACTTAGTTAGTGTGTTTTTGGCATTTTACTTTTCTCTATGATTATAGAGATTTTATGTTTCAATTATGAGTTGTGCTCGAATTTATTTTTCTTAGTTTGGTCAATATTAAAATAAATATATAATTTGTAAATGAAATAATATATAATAATAAAAATTAATAAAATAATGTTTATATTATTTTTAGTTGTGCATATATTAAAAATATATTTATATTATTTTACTCATTTGTATTTTATAGTCAATAAAATGAATAATCAAATTTTAAAATGGTTAGTGTGAAAAAAATTAGATAGTGAACAATTATAAAGTAGTGAATCAAATTGTAATAATATAAAAGAAAAATGATCTAAAATATAAATTAAAAATGAGAAATAGGGACACATGTCAACAAACCCCCCTTCCACATGTCACAAAAAGAAAGAAAAGTCTATTTTATATAGATAGATTCCACTAACTTATCTTTTAATTATTATTCGACTACACGTTTATAAATCAACTTTTGGACGTACACCAAGTGGACCAAAGATTAATACATATGTATAAATCAAATATACTAAAATATCAGCATCTCTAAACATGTCTCATGTGTATCCTAATTAACAGAAATTACATATGTTGTTTCTTTCATCGAGCTGTGGTTCTCAAAATCAAAAAGTTCAAAAAGTATATAATAATAACATGCAAGCTTTAATTTGGGTATTCAAATATATATTTTGGTATCTTCGAATATTTAATATTCGAAAAACATAAAATACCCAAAATAGATTTTAAAACTAAACAAAATATTTAAAAGTATTCAAATACCCAATTTTTTTTCCAAAAACTGATATGAGGACTCGAAATTACCAAGATATTTACCCAAATTATATATTTTTTAAAATATAAAATTTTACCTTAAACTCGAAACAATAACTGCAAACTCTAACCCAAAACATAAAAAGTATTTGTAATACCTATAATATAATATAATACTCCAATATAACATATATCCAATCTGATGGGATCTCAAGTATGATACAGACCCGAACTAAGACATGTATGTGAATTTTTTATCTAATAGTATTTTAGCCTAGACTTACTTGACTGAACCAAACCTGAAATTTTTGGTATGTTCTGATTCGGGTTTTGTAGGAGTAAATGCTCAAGCATATGAAAAACTAACATGTATTTATATCTTTTTAATATATACTATTAAAAGAGGACCATTCTGAAAAATCCACTTATGCAAGGTTGTTGCATTCTTTCATTAGGTTTTTCGGATCCTAAACATTTGGATATAATGACGAATTTTAATTTTCCTGATTCGGGTCAATTTTTTGAGGGTCTAGGTCCATAATTAAAATACCTATAAAAGACCTATAATTTTTGGGTACATAACGGGTCCAAATTGGTTTGAGATTTTTTAGGACTCAAAAAGATTCAAAAAACCCGAAAACCTAAAATTAATAAAACTCAAAAATTCCAAAAATACATACAAAATATTAAAATTCCCAAAAAAATCAAAATATTACTATATATCTGACCTAAGAGCAGGATTATCGGTAAACCTGTTTTTGGGTTTCTTAAATTATTTTTCTCTGATTAAAAAAAAATTAAAAAATAACCAATCACGGGCCGCCACATATCTGTGGAACCCGAAAACAGTACAAAAAACATGCAAAAGTTGATCAGTCTTTCACAACTTTTGTTACCGTTTTTCCAAAATAGTGGGGCCCGCGCACTGCTTTTCCTCTTAAAACCACCTTAGAAACCTGCAATAATGCTGGTATAAGGAACCAAAATACCTAAAAATATTTTTTCATACCCAAAATATTTTTTTTAAAAAAACTTGAAATTATACCCGAAACTATAATCTGAAATCTGCATCCGAAACTTAAAAAAAATATTCATAACACCGATAACACATTCAACATACCGATTACAAAATTTTGACCAACAAATTTGATCTCATTAGATTTTGACCAACAAATTTGATCAAAAACTTAAAAAAATATTCAGAATCTTCATCAAATACATAAAATAAATACTACTAGTTAACTAGTATTAATATTTAATATATGATAGAATATGTTATTATCGATATCTTTATGAACATTTTACGGGTTATTCGAATAGTATATTTATCAAATATAAACTAACTGAACAAATATAGTCGCACAATATTTTCAAATAAAGAGTTTCTTTCTGAAAACTAAACCGAATTGCATATGAGGCTACTGGGTATACCAGTTTAACTTCGGATCCGGATTGGGTTTCAAAATATTGAATATATTGATTTATTTGTAACATTTAGATGTAGATACACAATCAAATAATAAATTTATATAAAATATATTTGGTTTGTTTAAGCGTTTTGAAAACGCTGATCAAAATGTTTTCCTTACTCCAAGCCGAACCGAACCTGTAATTTTAGATTGGTTTTAGTTTTTTTTTCCAAGTTCGGATAAAATGTCTGAGACTGTGAGAGATAGAGTTACACAAGCATATACATATAAAATCATAATAAAGTATTTCACTAATTCATAAGTTATATAATTTTAAACATAAGTTTTTTCTTCAACATAATATGTCATATAACAAAATAATGTATAAAATCCAAAAATACTAATTTATAACAAATTTATAACTATAAAAACCCGCGTTTTTGAAGCACGGATCCAAATCTAGTTATCCTATATTAATACTCAAATCATCCTCTTTTGAATAATATAATGATTTTTCGGTGTAAAAAAAGAAAGTGTGGACCACCAACTAAAAATATTGAGATCTTAAACAACATTTAAGACTGAATAAAGAAAGACTGTTAACAAAAAAAAAAGAGGAATAAAGAAAGACCACGCCTGGAACAGGTTTGCAAGAGGACTTTTCTGTTTAAAAGGACTTACAATATGTTGACCTAATACGATTCTACCAAAGGCTTAGCCTGATCTCAAAACTAAAACTTTAAACTTAATATTTACTTTGTGTTTTCCTTCACAGAGAAAATACTATGGAACAACCGCCTTATTTCCCTAGCTCAGAGTCCACATGGCGTGGGTCAGCTTTACCTCAACCTCACATCCTTTGCCGGCGATATGATTCTCCACATTCTGGCTTACCTCTTGACAGCAACATGGATCATGTTCATGGCTTACCCCGGGCAACTAGGGAAGACTTTTGGGGTAGAAAAGATCTTAAACGAGTTTCAGAAGAGATCCACGGCGACAACAATATTAAACCTTTTGTGAAGATTGATGTAGAGAATATTCAACACTTCAGTCATGAACATCATCTAAGGTACCATGAGATTTGCAATTCCAGTTATGAAAGTAAGCACTGTCAAGCATGTTGCCTTCAAGTCATACTTTCTGAGAGTTTCTATGGTTGTATGCAATGTGACTTTGTACTCCACGAGGCATGTGCAAACCTTCCTTGCAGAAAAACCCATACAATACACACACATCCACTTATCCTCCACCCTGTCCCTCTTAAGCCAAAGTTTGAAGCTTTTGTCAGTGGCATGTTCGCATGCAATGGCTGTGACCAATTAAATTGTGGTTTCGTGTACAAATGCGGCGAAAAAGGTTGTGAGTTTCAGCTAGATGTCAGGTGCGCTTCTTTTGCGAATCCGACAATCCAAGGAAATTACCATCAACACGCTCACCCTCTCTTATTCACTAAGACTAGAGGTATATGCATGAGTTGTAAGTCTAGTAAGTGTTCAAGTTATCTCCTAGAATGCAGGAAATGCAACTTCGTTTTGGGGCTTAAATGTGCTACTCTGCCTATTCTGGCACAGTACAAGCATAACGGGTATCCTCTCACTCTTTGTTACGGGAAACAAAATACAAGAAATGATCAATATTGGTGCGGAAAATGCAAATTGAAAATGGACGAGAAAACATGGTTCTATAGTTGTGTATCTAAGGTCAATCTTCATGTTAAATGTTTGTTGGGAACAGATATTTACTTGAAGCCGCACCATATCATTAATGTTAATGGTGAAGAAGTTGAAATTGTTCGAAACGATGGTGGCTCTCAAGCATTTTGCTATGTATGTGGTAGACGTTGCGTAGATATGTTGATATTTAGGTGGCTAGATAGGTACAGTTGCACTTTTCTTTGTATTGTAACGTTTTTTCTGTAATCCAAATATTACATATCTCCTTCTTATTATTTGAGGAGCACTATTAGTAATGAACCTTAGCTTGATGTGTGATTAACAAAAATGTCATTACTTATGTGGCAGTTTCATAGCTCTTCTCATCCCACTTATTAGAAAAGACATAATTTACTAGAATAATTACAATAGAATGCCATTGGACATATTTGTTACATCATTCACTATTACATTTTAAAAAGAAATATAAATAGGTTCATTTAGACGGACCAAACAAAATTTAAATATAAACTGAACCATTATATTATTTGTTTGGTTGTCATAATCGCCTAAATACTATTTAAAAATAATTAAAAATATCATTATGTTATATAAGACTTTTATTTGATTCATAATTTCTAATATATATGGCGTTAAATACCGACAAAATATAATCCATTTATATATATTTATATTAACCATATAATATACCAACATATTATACATGAAAGTGAAGTTTTCATTTATAAGTTTATATGTAGATAATACCAATTCAAAATATATGCCTTATTAACGAAACCAGAAAAGCCAGTTGGGTTGATATAATTGATACTCAGTTGGGGGGAACCAGACTTTTTACTGTGTAAATTAATTCGATTTATTTAAAATATATTTTCAGTGGTTTTGATGAATCACTGTTGAAAAAATATATTTTCTTTGTATTATAACCTTAATATCCGAATAAATTTCTTTAGGCTTATTATTTTTTAATGATGAAAAAATATTTTTAAAACTATATTCCAAATGATCATCTATACATATATCATTTAGTTGACGATGATTTGAATATATATTTAGAACTTGAATAAACATATATAATTGGTTTAATCTCTTAAATACAATATTAAATTTAGTCTTTACAATCTCTTAATTTAAGCCCCAAATTGTTTTTATCTAAGCAATCAAAGTAAATGGTGATAGACAAATAATTTTGACCATATAAATGATTGGATTCTTTAATATTGTCAAATCTCATAGTGAATATTTTTTTCTAGATTCAAATCTAATAGTTAATATTCTATCATAGAGTTAAATCCCATAGTTAATATTGTTTCGTTTTTGTTGATTACTTAGCTATAATACTTTTCAAAAATATTAAATTATAAACTAAAAATTTGGATTATTAGGATTAAAATTTTGGGGACAGAAAATTTTCTATAAAATCGAGGTGGAACTAACCCTATAAGTTATCACTATATATACATGAATTGAACTAATATTTAGGGTACCTTTTAATGAATTGCTAAATGTAATTTTAGGTTTCTTATTGTTCAAAGTTAGCTCCAATAGCTATAAGTCAAAGCTATATTCCAGATTATCATCTATACATATATTATTTAGTTGATGATGATTTGAATATATATTTAGAACTTGAATAAACATATATAATTGGTTTAATCTGTTAACTGATTTTACGATATTAAATTTTGTCCTTGCAATCCTTAATTTAAGTTCTAAGACTTTTATAACTAAGCAATCAACATAAATGGTGACATACAAATAATTTTGATCATATAAATTATTGGATTCCTTAGTATTGTCAAATCTCATTGTTAATATTTTTTCCTATTTGTATATTTCTTAGTTATAATACTTTTCAAAAATTTAAATTATAAACTAAAATTTTAAGATTATAAGGATTAAAATTTTAGAGATAGAATATTCGTACTCTTTCAAATCGAGGTGGAACTAACCCTATCAGTTATCATTATATATACATGGCTTGAACTAATATTTACGGTACCACAACTTCTCCTATCAGTTATCACTTGAACTAATAATTTTACTTACTAGGGTGTTCAACTTCTCCTTGACACTCTCTTACGGGTTATACCGGACAATTAACCATCACTACAAGATTTACTTTATCTTTTTAGTATCTATTAACTAAAATTAATATTTTTTTATAGTCCATTCATCATGCGCAAGGCGCAGGTTACCACCTAGTTACATATATATTTCAAAAATCACTTGTTGTATCCATTTTGTTTTACACATTATCTAGAAATTCTATCTCGTATCAGTGTTTCGCGGAGGCCATTACCTTTTCATATAGCTCTTCTGCTAATTTGATACCCCTTGTTATTTTCTTTGGATAGTAAATAGGTATTCTATTATTCAAACAAGACTAAACCTAAGTATAAAATAACTAATGACATCTAATTCCCTATGAATGTTTTCATTATTTAGCTAATGAATACGTTAACTGTTTTCTTTTCTGATAGGTTGAAATACAACTTTAAAATTGTGTAACCATCTCTTCAAAATTGATAGCTCCTTTAGCTATATTAAAAAACTTGGCCATGCCAATTTTAATCTTCAATTATGTTTCTTTTGTTTCAAAATACATGAAGTTTTAGAGTAGTGGAAAACTACTAAAAAATGTTTTTTATCTAAAAAGTATGATTAAAATATAAATTCAAAACTATTTAAGCGATTGAAAAATAGACTAGAAAATATCATTGATTACACAATTTGTGACAAAATTAAAAGCTACATTTGAATATGAAAATATCATTTCTTTTGAAATATCAAAAGCTCCTTTAAATATCGTCTATTTTAAAATGGAGAGAGTATATATTAGTTCCCTGCATTCTGTTTGTTGAGTGTGCAGTTAGGTGCTCCATAGTAATAGTTGTGCTTTTAGATCCCCCGTAACGGTGGCAGTCTTCTGTTTTGGATCTTCGTACCCATAAGTTTTATTGAACGGTTGTACCTGTTGAATCTTTCCAAATCCAACCAAAACCACTAAAAGTGAATAATGAGTCCATAATTTATCCTTCATACATATAGAATGAAAGTGTACGGCTTGCGTAGGTGGTGTATCATATTGTATTTCTGCTTCTCATGTGTGTTTTGCATTCGCCTCGTACCAAATTTGACACTCACTTTAAGCATGACTAATATTTTCCAAATGAACACTATTAATTCTTCTCAAAAACTTAATCATTGTGTACTTTGAAAATGTACCATATTAGCTATGGGTATAGCTAGGTCTCTATCGGGTCCGGCCCAAGTAGTTTATAGACCTTTTCCAATTTTTTCCAGTAGTGTTACTATAGGTTAAAATCAGAACCCTATTTCTTATTATTTTTACGAACAAGACTCTAATTTATTCAAAAAATTACCCAAAATAAAGAGACATAGTGCAAAAACACATTATGCACTTGTCTTAAGCCGACACTGGTCACCATCCATATATAAAGATTCAATTTCAGTTTTATGCCAAAATAAGTAATTTGTGTTGGTATAAACGCTTGAAATCCGTAGTACCAAAGAGAAGTGGAGTGCATGGCTCCCATGTCATGGATCCAGGGACATCTGATGGTCATGTTATAAGATGAGACCCATTCTATTATCAAAAAATGGGACAATATGTTTACTCCCCTGCATATACAGAGAGCATGACTTTTCTTAGTGTATTCTTCACCTTGAAATCTTCTACGAAGTGTGACTTTCCGGTTCAATACAGTTTTTTCTAGTCAAAGAAAGCCACTAAAATGGATGAGATTATTTGCATTAATGCTCGTTTGGAAAATATGAGAGATCCAACGTAGAGGAAGATAAGAGATGGTTTTCGGTGGTAAAAACTCCTTTACGGATTATAGTAATAGAGATGTGATTTCACTTGTAATTCTATCTTATACGTTAAAAAGATAAAAAAATGCATGCGCCTTTAACCCGCGACTCAAAAAAAGAAAACATAAAAAATCAGATCCACTCGATCCATCGAGATTCGCTGCTGCTTATCTCCGCACACCAGAGTCACCTATCCTCTTTTGCACAGTCCTCTCTCTTGTTCTCTGATGGATTCAAATAATGGGAAGCCGCAAGACCCTCCCTCTTTGATTACTGAAGCTCAGCCAAAGACTTCTGATGTAGCCATTGAAGGCGAAGCTGACCTGCAACAGACTCCTGACCCGGACCCTCGATGGCCATATCTAGGACTCTGATCAGCAAATCCGAAACCCATCATTCCTTCTATTCCACCTTCGTTGGTGAAAGAAACATAATCTGATGTTCCACAGGCTTCTGCCACTGCTCCTCCTGCTACGAATACCACCACGCTACCCCTTCTTGCAACTGAAACCACCGCCACTCTCCTTCTTTTGCAATCACCATCCCTCCTCCTCAAGCCACCGCCTTTGAACCTCCTACAATATTAGTTGTTGTAACCACCAAGCCTCCTCTTCCTTCTGGTTCTCTCACCCATGAGCTCAATGTACATGCCAAGGGAACATTGCCACCAATAGATTCCGTTATCGTTGTGATTTCTGAAAAAGAACACAATGATTGAATTCAAAAAAATGTACCGCCTTTTCCCTCCCATAGGTGCTTGGTCGAAGCCAGTACGCTTCACGCCCCTACATACTCCTTCTGAACCAGCCACTCCAAAGCTAAGCATTCCTGAAGTGGTAAAAAACCAAATTGCTTCCTTCTGGCCTTTCGCTTGGTGAAGCAATCACAAATGGTTAAAAGCAAAAGAAGGGGAAGTTGTTCCCTTTTCAAGCAGCGCCCTTAACTGCTTGAAGAAAAAAATTCACCTCCAGCTCTCAAGGATGATGGAAGTCTTTGAATTCCAAGGGCTGCCCGGATGAATCAATCCTCAAGAAACCTCTATTGCGCGGCTGAACCAACCTACTGACTGGATGACACTCTTCATGTTACTATTCCTTCTAAGATTCTTTTGTTCGGACCAGAAAAAAAGGAGGAATACATAATAGGACAACTCCGTAGGTGCTCACGTCCGCCTGGGGGCCTTATTCATTCTGTCTTGAATATGTTATGGGGACGAAGATGTATGATATCTTCCCGGATATTAGAAGATTTGTCGGTTTTTTTCCATATCCCTCATGAAATACTCGTAAATGGTTTGTTCAACTGGGTGTGTGGCATGTCGATGACTGTCTCCTTTTTTTGGCCCCTTAGGGCTCTGTAAATTAATTCTTTAAAAACCCATGAGATATCTACATTACCAGTTTTGGTGATCTGTAAGAATATACCGGAATCATGCTTCTATAGATTAGGCATTAGTCATATAGCTTTAGGTTTGGAAGAGCCAATGCTTACACACAAGCCTCGATTAGATCCAAAAAGTATGGGAGAAGCAAAAGTATTGGTTGAGGTTGAATAGATAAATCGTTCTCGAAGCTCATTGCACATGATAATAAGCAAGGAAATATCTTCTTCGTAGATGTGGAGTATTCTTGGATCCCTAGTGCTTGTGGAAGATGCGGAGCACTTGGGCATAAGGAGAAGAGATCTTTACTTCCTCCTAAGCCACTAGAAGCTCATACTGCAAAAGAAACTCAGGTCGCCAATGAAGAGATCCAATTGTAGACATAGTTAGTGTGTTGCAAAATGCTTCGAGTGCACATATTAACCATCTCGAACCGGAATCACAGTCTCTCTGCCCCCCCCCCCCCCCCCCCCGAGTCTCCAATTGAATCCCATGACACTACACCGTTAGAGGTTGCTTCGCTAGTTCACTCACACATTCGCATGAGGTAATTACTGCCCATTTCTCAAAGAGTGATAACATTTTTCCTATGATAGCAGCTGCAAATACTGTGCCATCTCAATATCAAATTATGGAAGAAATTCCATCACAAATTATCACTTTGGAAGGTTCTTATTTTTTAAAAGTGGCTGGAGAGACTTTTAGTTACTTAACTAGTGGAGAACATCAATTAAACCTACTTATTTAAGATATGGGATGGATGAAGGTTGGTGGAAGAGGTAAAGGTCGTCGCGAACGAGGAAACCTCAACCACTGATTATGTCTCCAAATTTCTTGCGGATTATGATTCTTAACTGATTCATTCATTAGGTTTGTGTTTACTTTCTTTCTTGTTTCAAAATTTCTAAAAACTTATGAGTGAAAACTCATACTTGTACTTTTAATGCATTTAATATGAAAGCATTTTTACAAAAAACGAGAGATATGTTTTCACTTCTGTTGTTTTATATTTTACAAGTATTTCAAATATAGAAGTAACATATTCAATAGCTTTACGTTTAGTTTGTAACTTTACATATAATTACCTAAAATATTAACTATTATTTCAAATTTTATTAGTTAATTATAAATTAAGACTTTAGAAAATGGTTATATTGAGTAATTTGATAATTCATTTATAATTTACAAGTAAATTTGCATAATTTTATAATTATCATTTATTATAATATAGTGTTATTATTGGTTGTAATATCTTTAATGTATGTATATTATTTATAAATGATTTATGATTTTTCTAACTTTGCCAAAATTGAGCACTAGCTTTGGTCATTAAAAGTCATAATTTAAGATTTTTTTATTGGAAATGAACCCAACTTCAAATTTCAGGTTTATCAAACTTTAAAATAATGTTGTTCAGTTGTTCTTGGAAATCTTCTAAAAAGTGCGAATTCGAGATTATTTGGTTTTCATACCATAACTATCATCATTAGCAAACATTTTTTTTGAAAACTGTAACAACAACCAAATGGTATTTTAGTTGTCAAAATATAACTATAGGAACACAATATTTGAGAATTAATTGAATAATCTATAACTATAAAATTAAGAAATATTTCAAGTTACAAGAAATGGTTGTATTATAGTGGTTACTCTTATCACAGATGACTGCCTAATCATTTCTCTCTAAATAAAACCATTTCTTATACGAGTAGGAGCAAGCGGTGTATGCCAACCACTAAGCTTAGGCCTGAGGAGTTTCCCTATAAGAGTAAGGGCACGCAAATTATACATTAATCCATAAGTACAATCTGGAAACAAGGGCTTTTCTGGATTTGGGTCCGCCCAAATGGTGGGATAGTCACTATAAAAATTTAACCCTAAAGCAGTCTGAGAACCACTTGTTTCCTAGTGGTAAGCTTCTCACAGGCGACCGCCAGAGATTGCATGTTCCGATTTTCTGTCAGCGTGGTGGTATTTTATGCCTCTCTAAATAAATATTTCCTCATACAAGTAGAGGCAACCGTTATATACCAACAAGTAGGTCCAGACCAGAATGGTTTCTATATAAGAGTTGGAGACAAGTGCAGTATACATTAACCCGTAGGTCCAGGCCGCAAGGGAGAGATTTCTTGAACTGAAGGTAGTGCATTTGGTGTGAGTAGTCAATATAAAACGTTAATCATAAAACAGCTTTGGGATGGGTAATCTTTTCATGAATTGAGATATTAATAATAGAATAAAACATGGTCTGAAATTGAAACTCCAAAGCAAGCTTCTCTCTCTCTCTCTCTCTCTCAATTTTTTTTTGATATGTGTAGAATACTAGAATTTAAAGATTTTCTGACTTTTTTTGTGGTTGAACATAATTTTTAGTAAATAAAATTTGGAGGAGTTAAAGACTAGCTACTTTTGGAATCATATAAATAAAGTATTTCTGACCTTTGTTTTTAAAGACTAGCTACTTTTAAAATCATATATATAAGGCATTTCTTACCTTTGTTTTCTCACAACAAAATTGACAGAAAGAAAATAATGAATAACCAAAAGACTTTTGTGATATTTTTCCTTGTTGTGGTATTAACAGCATCGTCGTTGTCCAACTCCAACGTTTTAGCCTCACCGGGTATAAAAATATCTTAAGAGTATATTTCTGAATGTTTCCTTTTTGGAAAATTAAATTACTAAATGTTGTGTATATGTGTGCGTATATATTTATTTATTTTTAACCTGGACTTATTTGTGCAGTTATCAATAACAAGGATACTAATTGCATAAAAATTTGTACAAGCTATTGGGGAGACAGTGGATGCCAAACTGAGTGCAGAAAGAGGAGGTACTCAAATGGAGCGTGTCAAGGTAATGCCCCAAATTTTCAGTGTTGTTGCAAAAAATGATAGAAAATGAGCATCTTCCTGGACGATTGGTGATTGACGTTTGAGTATTGTCATTCTATTGTATAAAGATATTGTACACTACCTTGTTTGCTCTTCAATAAAATAATCTAATTATATTTTGGTTTACTGTGTTTCTATCATCTTATTAAGTTTTTTTCGGTTTACAGGAGTCTTATTAATACATAAAATATTTTATAATTCATCGAAAATATTAAAAAAAGATATTCATATGAGTTAAAATGCAAATTAAAATTAAATCTTATTCCAACGAAGAAAGAAGAAAGATGTACCCATAGATCAATTATTATTGTACCTTTAAAGATATAGTAGTATCAAATCGCTAATGAGTATCCTCAAGAAGCAAGATCCGATGGTCCTGTCTCAGTTTTTCTCTTCTCCAAGGAGCAATCTTTTAGATTTTCGGCATCTAGGGATTGGCTAGAAAGGTTTCCTCAGTCCAATTTCGCTGTCGTGACTAGTGATGATGCTAGAGATGTGCGGTGGGAAGCATCCTCCTATGGTTCTTTCCGAAGGACCACGTGAGGGGGGGGGGAGTTTACTTCTCGACTGGTTATTAAGTCTCTCTTTCATGTGGTGACATGTTTCAATAAACTCATCCCAGAGTTGGCTCAACTATAGCTGTTTTGTGGTGGGATAAGGGGATTTAAGATCTGCTTTGGAGATGGTTGTTGTATTGTCAGTTCTGTGTCGGCTCGTGTTCATGCACATATGTAAATATTTGTAAAGTAAATATTTTGTGATAATTTATTAATATTTTAATTTTAATCTAAATAATTAATAATTTATATAAAAATATTTTATTTTTTTAGTTAGATATGTGATTTTGGATATGTAATATAATAACTGGTTTGATTATCACTTGACTATATTATATAGCATAACTTCTTTGAATTCAACCATAATTGTTCTAAATACATTAGAATTTTAATAATTTTTTTTTATTTTCATTTAGATATGTAAATGTTTTTTAGTAATAAAATTATATTATACTGTTTTGAAAATCAAATATAAAAATAAATTTAAGTGCTGATCAATTTAGAATAGATAAATAAGTATAAAAATAATATTTGAAATCTCATGCATAAATGGTTTACAAATGAAAAAAATTGTAACAATTAGTTCATTTTTTTATTAGTGTGGTTTGAAGCATCCCGTAACTTATATGTATAAAAATAAATAAAAATTACTATAAAATATATATTTTTTATTTTACCTTTGATTTTAGATATAAAAAATTGATTACTATACCTACTCATTTTTCAGATAGGATGATATATAATCTTTTGTATTAAAGTATAATAATATTTTTTTTCTATTAACAAAACAGATTGGTTTTGTTTTTCACATCAGTTCAATTTTTCATCTTAAATGTGTAAATATATTTTCATAATATTAATAATAACTGATATATGTTTAGTTTTTTAAAAAAATATTTAAAATAAAAGGCAATGATGAGTAGAAATTATATAAAAGAAGATAACTTATAAAATTTTGTAAGCTCATGAACGCATATCACTATTTATAATAATTAAAATATTTTTGTTAACTTTCTTTTTATAAAATCGAATTATAAATAAATATATTTTATTATTGTAAATTCATTTTGAATTTATAAATTTTTTAGTTATATATATTATCTGAAAAAAAAGAAACTTCTAATTGACAGAAAATTATTTTTCAAAAAAAAAAGGAAAATCAAATTTTTTTTGTCGACAATATTACAAACTCATGTTGACTCTGTAAACCAAACTGATTGTTCTTTATCCATATGGACGGTAAACGACGTTTGTTGCCTCACACCACGTGCTAAGCTATCCGCCTTCTTGTTTTGGGTCCTTGATATATGAATAATCTTCGAGCTGTGAAAACTTTTCTTGAGATTTCTGATGTCCTCTAAGTAGCTTGCAAAAGCCGGCCATTCTTCTGGTTCTGAAATCATCTTCACCAATTGAAAACAATCCGTTGCAAAAGTTACATTATACTACCTTAAATTCCTCATGCATTACATTGCCCATATGAAAGCTTCCACCTCTGTGTGTAAATGTGATTGATTTGTCCTTGTATTTCTAGCTCCCAGTAAGCCTTCAAATCCTTCTAAAGTGTTATACCATCCTTGACCGGAAAATGTATCTTCCGATTTCCAGGATCCATCCGTAAAACATCATCTTTCCGATCTAATCGGTAAAACATGCTCAGATACCTCTAAAACCTGATTCTTCTGTATTATAAATTGTTGTGCCTCGGACCAGAGTAAAGATTCTGTCATAGCCAGTTTAAGAGCATCTCTTGGGTCAATGTCCAGATTACTATATACCTTATTGTTTCTTCCTTTCTATATGTACCAAAGTAGCCACGCAAAATGATGATCGTTCACTGCTGGTTTGATTCTCCAGAATAAATAATCCATATTCGTAAACAGGGATTGTCTTGGAAAATAATCCGGATGTGAAGGGATCCTCGATAGAGCCCAAACTTGAACTGCTGGTGGGCATTCAAAAAATACATGATTTATAGATTCCTCAACTGCTCCACATCTGTCACATCCAATATCTCCCTTGAGACCCCGAGCTTTTAGATTCTTTTTAACAGCTATACATCCTGACAACAACTGCCACAGAAAGTGCTTCATCTTTGGTGAACAACGCACTTTCCAGCAATATTAACTCTTAGGCCAAACTCTATTATCCCTTTTCCTCTATCCGGATATGCTCTTTCGATTTGATATCCTGATTTAACCGTATATTTTCCATTCTTTGTAAAGTTCCAACCATCCCGATCTGTTGTTTGTACCTTGCTCAAAGGTATACTTTCAATAATCTTGACATCTTCAAGTTCCATTATTTCCTGTAAGGCCAGTGAATTCCAAGTATGCGACGAGCTATCAATGAGAGAGTCGGCCGTAAGATCTGGTAAGAGAACATTTTATTTTTTATTTGCTGGTCACGAGCGGTTGGTTGGGAGCCAGGGATCATTCTAAACTGAGATGGAAGACCCTGATCCTACCCTTTTGATTAGTCCTTTGCTAATCAGAGATCTAGTAGAGATAATACTACGCCATCCATAGGAGGACGCGTATGATCTGGCCGGTTCTAAGGGTGAAGTATTCCTAAAATACCGACCTTTAAAAACACGAGAAAATAGAGAATTTAGTTTCTCTATAAATCTCTACAGTTGCTTTCCAAGCATAGCTGTATTGACATCCGACAGATCTCTAAACTCCAGTCCTCCATCATCCTTATTTAGACAAACCTTATCTCAAGATTTCTAGTGTAATTCTTTTGTGTTACCACTAAAACTCCACCAAAATTGAGATACCGCGCTTGTAAATTTTTTTATCACTGTTTTCGGGATTCAATAGCAGGACATAATATAGTTGGGTAGAACCGTTACTACCGATTTTATAAGTATCTCTTTTCCTCCTTTAATATAGTAACTAGAGCTGGATCCGTCCGACCGGACGGGTATTTATTTTCATTTTTTTATATAAATAAATATTATTTAAATGTTTGTCAGTTTATATTTTTAAATATTTACATATTTCTAAATTTTTATAAACACAACAGTCGAATAGTTTATGTGCTATAAAAATAGTATTTCGTGCTTGTTATTAATCTTTTGAAAAAATAATATTGACCTATTGATAGTTTGAATAATATTTCTTGTAACATGAAAATATTTGCCAAATATAAAAAAAAATTAAATATTTTGATCAAATATGGATAATATGGAAAGATTTAGATACGTTAGAAAAAATGTATTTGGTTATAAACATTAAACATTGATTTACAAATAATTTAAATATATTTAAATTTCAGTATTGATTTTTTTCAAAAATAATTAATAGCAACCAAAATAATTAAACATATACTTTAAAATTCTTGAAAATATAAAATCTTAGGTGAGATTTAATTATATTAAGATATTGAGTTACAAATATTTCATCTTGTTTTATAAGTAATTTAAAATATTTAAAATTTTATCATATATAGATTTTATTATTCAATATAATTAATGGTAAGTTAAACATATATTTTAGGAATATTCAAAATATTTTTTAAAGTCAAATTTAAACTTGAATTTCGTTCAAAATAATTAATCGTAACATTATACAATTTTAATATTATTAAAATAAATTTTAAATATGAATATTTCTAAAAATCGACTAATTTATTTTAGGAAATATATTAAATACGAAATTAAGTTAAATTGATTTAGGAAACTGTTTAATAAATAGAAAAAGACAATAATTCCTTAAATATAAGTTCATTTAATGGTTTATTTAATTACTTTAGTGGCAAGCCATTGTAAATAACACCGAAAATTAAGGGGTAATTTATAAGTGTTACTTATAATTTAATAATAGAGATTATATATAGAGATCGAGAAATAAGAGAATAAGGAAAAGGAGAGGCGCACGACGAAGTCGACCTGACTCAAAAGAGACACTCCCCTTCCCCTCTTTATAAAATTCCAAATCCTTTCGTGGAAGCGCTTTTAACCCATTCGCTGCGTTTCTTCTGCATTGACCGAATCGCTTCGTCCTTACGCGGATTAACCATGACTCATATCCTTTTGATTCTCTTCCTTCCGTCGATTTTTAATTGTCGTTTATACATTCTGTGTTTCGATCTACGAATCACTTACGATCGTTGAAGGGTTTCGTGTAAAAGTTTTCAATCTAGAGCTTTTTGATTAGATCCTTTTGAATGGCTTCTCGAATCTTGCTTAGATCTTATAGATTTCAGATAATTATAAATCCCAAGACTCTTTTGTGTTTCTTTGATTCAAGCTTTGTATTGATTTGATGCGAATCTGCACGTGGAAGTCAGAGAGAGCGTGACCGTGAAAGAGCTGCAGCTCGTGCTGGAGGAAAGGGGAAAAATGCTGACGACGGATTGACGCCTGAGCAACGCCGTGAAAGGTGCCAAGAATTCTATTTTGATTGAATTAGTTTTTGGTTTGGTCGAATGTTTTTTTCTGATTTGATTTGTTTTATTTATTTATTTCAGAGATGGAAAAGCATTGCAAGAGAAGGCAGCAAAGAAGGCTGCTCAAGCTGCTGCGGCTGCAGCAGGTTCTGGTGGAAGCAAAGGAACTGCTAAGAAGTGATCCTTTTCGTTTGTATTTTGGGCTTATATTGTAGACTTATTACATTTTTCTTTAAATCTGTTTGAAACTGGGTTAAGTTAGATTTGAGCTTTGCTCTTGTCTGAATCCCATTATCCTGTCTCTCAAAGTTTGATGCTTGTGTTATCTTATTTGGTCTTTATATGATATGTTACAAAGTATACTTGTAAGTTTAACTGTCCCTTGTGGGAGCATTGAGTTTATGAAATCGGGTCGTTCTGTTAAGACCTGAGCTTGTCTTCTGTCTTAACTGAAACTGCAGTTTGATGCTTGTGGTGAAATCTTATTCTTATGTGGTCTTTCTTTGATCTGTTAAGAGGAATATACTTGCCGTCATACTGTTTCTTCCGGGGACATTGTAGCACTTGTTTAGGTTTCACTCATCCTGTCAGAATTTTGAAATTTGGGTAGTTCAATTACGTCTTAGTTTAGCTGATGCTGTATAAATTCAGTTGTATTACCTCCGGTGTTAAAATCATATGTCGTCTTTCTTTGATCTGTTATGAACGAGACCTGTGTTTTGCTCTTGTCCACATTGCGTTTTACTGACGCTGTATTGAATCGAAATGTCATGCTTGTGGTGTAGAAAGCATTTTTGGATGAAGTGCATTTTGTTTACTGGAAAGTATGATCTGAGTGAGGAAACCAATGTGTTTTTGCTCAATTACTGTACCTTAACTTAGATATGGACATCTTTCACTTGCCGTCTCTTGTTTATATGATTTTAGCATATCTTCACTTGACCTCTGTTGCTTTGGGAGCAATCAGACAACAATAAATACAGTGTTGTGTCGTTTCTCTGTGTATTCATTCTTCACACAGTCTTCTCTTATCCTCTTTCATACAGACTCACAATTCAGAGAATCATATTCATTCTCTACGGTTATCACTACTTAATTACTGTGTATCCACCGAAACTAAACTAAAGGTTACAGAGTTTCATACCCTTGTATACAGAGTTTCATACCCTTGTACAAAAGATCAAGTGGGGAATATCGAAGTAATAGCTTTCTACATACAGAAGAATGGTAATTGGATAGACGTGGATGCACTCTCAAGCATCATAGAATTTAATAGCTCTCTACCTACAACAAAAGAGAGCGGAGTAGAAGACGTGGATGTACTCTCAAGCATCATAGAATGTAACTCTAAACCATATTGACCAGGTTTTGTATTTTACACCATGAGAGAGCAGAGTAGAAGCAGCGGATGTCTATTTTTGAAGATGTAAGAGCGCCAAAGTTTGAAGCAAAAGTTTCGTTACTAAACAAACATGGCATCAAGCCCGAGTAAGTGTGCAAAAGGTAGACTAGAGTAAGTATCTGGTTCAAGCACTTAACACCAAAATGCAAGAAAAAGCTCGTGATTCACAATCACCTCTGAACATAGGACATAATTTTTTGACTGTATATCGGTCAAAATTGCTTGCTCTTACTAGTTCTGCATCACCCAAACCAAACCAAACATAAACTCCCTAACTAAATTCCACTCCCCTTTATCTTCTTATATAAGGTAAACACAAACAATACTACACCAAAACTAAAGGGGGCACTACACCTTCAACAAATTTATACATTAGAGACTAAGACAGAGGTTTGATGACAGTTTTCAAGTTTTAAGTTACAACAACAAAGCAAAATTATCTAAAATCTGGTCTCTCTACATTCATCCAAGGCTACTACTAGGCAAAACCCACTCAGCTTGATGACCCACAGCTCCGTTTCCGAACACACCTCTATGCCTCTTCTTCATCAAAGCAGCTGAAACCGGGCTTCCCACAGTGTTTGAACTCAGCGAGCTCTCTGATGAACAGTTGTTCTTGTGCTCTAACGCTACTGCAAGCTCGGATAAGGATGGAACCGTCATTTTGGTTGTGTCGAATGGGCCTTGGCACCCATTGGAGACCTTTATGGCTAGCTCCGAAAGCTCTTCTCTAGCTGCTTCTAGCCCAGCAAACGCAACAGCTTGCTCCTCTATAGCCTTGTAAGCTTTCTCAAGAATTGATTGCAGATACTTCCCCTGTGCCTCGATCCTGAGCTGTAGTCGCCTTTGCACCTGCCCATACTAATGAACCCTAATCAAACGCGGATCCATGGTTGAGTAGAGAGTAGAGAGAGTCTCTCATTAATGAAAAATCTATCTGATTTATAGTGAATTGGAACAAGAAAGGTAACCTCTAGCTGTTCGTGTAGTCTTCTTTGGACTTCCATCTGGGCACGCAAAGCTTCAGTAACTTGGTAACTCCTGCCTCACCAAGTTAAAAAAAAAACAAGGATGTTCATACACAGCCACTAGTTAAAAACTGGGGACAAAGACATGTAAACTTACTCGTTCTGTTCCTGGGCAGCTAATCTTAAGGATGAGGTTGAAGATGAACCTGTGTCCTGACTCTCCGCAGCACAAGAAACTGCATAGAGATATCATTCCACAAGTGAATTGATGACTAACCATTTTCCAATAATATAAGAAGCTAAGGATCTAAACGGAGAGGGATAAGATGAATAATACCATCCTTAGAGTTTTCAGTTGATTCTTTGCATAATTGCCTCCCCTGGCGGAATTTCTACCGAACAAAACAGTAAAAGAACTGAGCTTTTGTTTGTTACAAAAGAAATCGAGTAAACACTAATAATAATAATGAATAGATATTTTAAATTAAAACCTGAAGATGAGATTTGAGGTGGTAGAGAGTGAGACCCTTCACCCCCATCGTTCTCATTATCGTTTTGGGCGTTGCTTCTGTTATCGAAAAAACACACACAGATCTTGCAATCAAATCTTAAAGCAAAGAACAAAACAAAACAGCGATGGATACTCACTGTCGGGTCCGCCGAGCTGGGTGACGGCGTCGACGAATCGCTCATGGAGCTCCGAAGTCCAGCGAAGGCGGGGTTTGGGGTCAGTAGTTAGGACCAAGCAGGCGTCGATGGGAAGGTTAGTGTGAAACAGTGGAGATCGACTCTGTCTAGGTGGGCTATTCCAGCCTAAGTCCCGAAGATAAGCGTATGGGCCTGGTGAGCTTCAGAAAAGGCCCATTAGAGTTAGATGGTTTACGTGAGCTGAGACGCAGTGGATAAAAGCTCACGTAACTAACTCCAACGATCATCGTCTTCCTTAAATACCAAAACAGAGGAAGAGATAGATTAGAGTAGTACGCTAAACACAATACGCTTGTAAACACTAAAGAGATATAGTGGATTACCAGGTTCCGATCCTGAAGGAGACGTACCTCGTCATTGACAGGGAACTCTAAAACTTCTTGTGTGTCATTCTCTTCTTTACTTTCGTTCTGAGTATCATCGCTTGATCGCATCGTGTAACGGAGTCGCGAACCTGCATACGAGAGAGACCGAGTGAGTGAGCGTTAGACGAGTGGGTTAAGAGAGAGATCGTATCTTCTACAATTGGTATCAGAGCGCCAGGTTCTAGCTAGAAGAGGAGATCGATCGAAGGAAACAAGAAAGACAGATTCGGAACAAAGCGAAAGCTAAAGATCTACTCGATCAAGACGAAAGGGAGTATTCTAACCTAAAGATCGAAATAACAAGATTGTGGTTTCATTGTAGAAACACTCTAGGTTGCAAGATCAGGATTAGACTAGAATACAAGCTAACTGGTGAAGACTGTGTGCGTTATCTGCAGGTAACAAGAATCACGCAAAACCACAAGACGTGGCTATGGATCCAACACCAGGGAAGTTTTCGATCGAGAAGTTCGACGGCAAAGGGGACTTCGGACTATGGAAGTTCAAGATGTTAGCGCAACTGGAAATTCAAGGGCTGCTATCAGTTTTGAAGGAAGACACATCAACGTCAGGAGACACTGCAAAAGGTGGTGATGATCAAGACATCAAAGTAGATCCAAAAAGAGCAGAGAAGGATCTACGGGTGAGGAGTCTGTTCAGTATCAGCCTAAGTGACGTGATACTGAGGAAGATCATGCACGAGACAACAGCCCTGGGGATGTGGAAGGCACTAGAGAAGGATTATCAGACCAAGTCTCTCCCAAATCGTATCTACCTCAAGAAGAAGTTCTCATGTTACAAGATGGAGGAAGACAAGTCAATGGAGGAGAACTTTGATCTATTCCTAAAGTTGATCGACGACCTAGCAAGCATCAAGGTCTCAATATCCGACGAGGACCAGGCAATTCAACTGCTATCAGGGCTACCACAAGCCTACGAACCATTGGTGCACACACTTCAGTACGGTACAGGGAGAGATACGCTGACTGTTAGTGAAGTGATGACCTCTGCTTACTCCAAGGAGGTGGAGTTGAAGCAAAAGGGCCTTACGACTAAAGGAAAGCAATCTGAAGGGCTCTTCACAGAAGCTAGAGGGAGGTCAGGGAGTCGCAATGGAGGAGGAGGTAGTAAACCGTGGCAGAACAAGAATAGAGGAAGAGGCAGATCAAAGTCGAGAGGGAGATCGACAGGAAAACAAGACAAGACCTGCTGGATCTGCAACAGCGAAGATCACTGGAAGAGGGACTGTCCAGATAGGTTTCAAGGTCAGCAGCAAAACAAGAACAACAATTCCGCAAACATGGCGCTGAACCTACCAAAACCTATAGCGTTGACAGCAAGCCTCTACGTCTCAGAGAACGAGTGGGTGATGGACTCAGGGTGTACCTTTCACATCACCCCGAGGAGAGAAGTCCTTTCAGATTTTGTGGAAGTGCAAGGGAACAAAGTAATGATGGGGAACAACACGTATTGCATGGTGAAAGGCATAGGAACCATCACTATCGACAACTACGACGGGTCAGTTGTTACCCTCAGGGATGTGAGGTACATGCCAGACATGGGAAGGAATCTTATCTCGTATGGACAACTAGAGAATGCTGGGTGCAGTTATCTAGGAAGAGATTACAAGATAGAGTTCTACAAGGCAGGAAGAAAGGTTCTAACAGGAGTGTATGCGAACGGCTTGTACTACCTTCAAGGGAATGTAAGGAAAGCAGAAGTAAACGTGGCAACAAAATCACCCGACCTTGCGAAGCAATGGCACTCACGACTAGCACACATGAACATCCGATCGATGCAAACACTGGCAAGGAAAGGATATCTGGGTGTCAAGGAGATAGGAGACTTAGGATTCTGCGAAGGATGTGCTATGGGGAAGGCTCACAAGCAAAAGTTCACTAAAGCAAAGCGTTTCTCCAAGGAAGTTTTAGAGTACATTCACACAGACCTATGGGGGTCTCCAAGCACGGTTTCGAGCTTATCAGGGGCTCACTACTTCCTAACCTTTACAGACGATTACTCTAAAAAGGTTTGGATTTATTTCCTAAAGACTAAAGATGAAGTTTTCCAATGTTTTGCAGAGTGGAAGGTGCTAGTAGAGAACAGAACAGGAAAGAAGATAAAGTGTCTCCGGTCAGACAACGGACTAGAGTTTTGCAACAACAAGATGGACAAGCTCTGCAGGGACTCAGGGATAAAGAGGCACAAGACATGCTCGTACACGCCTCAACAAAATGGTATCTCCGAGAGGATGAACCGGAGCATTATGGATAAAGTGAGATCTATGCTAGTGGAAACAGGTCTAGATGAGAGCTACTGGGCAGAGGCAGCATTGACAGCAGTCTACATCATCAACAGATCACCAAATGCATCGATAGCATTTGAGATCCCAGAGGAGAGATGGACAGGAGCCAAACCGAACTATAGCCACCTAAAGACCTTTGGTTGCATAGCCTATGTTCACCAGACTAAAGAAAAGACTAGCCCACGAGCATCAAAAGGAATCTTCCTAGGTTATGCACAAGGTGTAAAAGGGTACAGGGTGTGGCTCTTGGATGAAGAAAAGGTTGTTGTAAGCAAGGACGTGGTATTCGACGAGACAAAGCTCTATAGGGATTTACCTAAACAGGAAGATCTAAAAGAGGCGTCAACAGAATCCACCACGAAGAAGAAAGTAACATTCAAGAGCAACTTAGAGGAGTACTATGTTGGAGAGAGTTCAAATGGAGGTGGAGCTGTGCCAGAAGAAGCCAGAAAAGATCAGGCACAGGACCACGGCACAGAGGCTGAGAATGAGATTGAGAAGGAAGGTTCAGACTCAGACATTCCGGCTGATATTGATGAAGAGACCGAGATTGGAACATACTGTCTAGCTCGGGACAGACAAAGAAGAACAATCAGGCCACCGTCTAAGTTCGAGGATGCGGACTTTCTAGCATACGCCTTGGCAAGTTCAGAAGACCTAGAAACCGAGGAACCAAGAAGCTACAAGGAAGCACTGGAGAGCAAAGATAGTAAACTATGGAAAGGGGCATCAGATGAGGAAATGGAATCTCTGGAAAAGAACCATACATGGGATTATACGGAGCGACCCAGGAACTGCAAAGTCATTGGTTGCAAGTGGCTATATAAGCTTAAACCTGGGATCCCTGGGGTGGAGGAACCTAGATACAAAGGACGGTTGGTAGCTAAGGGATATGCTCAAACAGAAGGAGTGGACTATAATGAGGTGTTTGCTCCAGTGGTTAAACACGTTTCAATCCGTATACTACTATCAGCAGTGGTGCAGTTTAACCTAGAGTTGGAACAGCTAGATGTAAAGACGGCGTTCCTACATGGAGTTCTCAAGGAGAGGGTCTATATGGAACAGCCAGAGGGATATGTCAAGAAAGGGAAAGAAAACATGGTGTGCCTACTCCGAAAATCACTCTACGGGTTGAAGCAATCTCCAAGAGAGTGGAACTACAGGTTTCACACGTTCATGGTAAAGCAAGGGTATCAAAGGAGTGAATACGATCCGTGCATCTATCTGAAGGGCACTAAGGTGGAAGACATGGTCTACTTATTGCTATATGTGGACGACATGCTAATAGCGTCAAAAGAGATGAGTAGGATTCAAGTTCTAAAGGTCCAACTAAGCAAGGAGTTTGAGATGAAGGACCTAGGAGGAGCAAGAATAATCCTAGGCATGGACATTATACGAGACAGGGGTGCAGAAACCTTGAGGCTTTCACAGAACGACTACCTAGCTAAAGTATTGAAGACCTTTGGTATGTGGGATTGCAAAACAGTCAGCACACCTATTGGTTCTCAATTTAAGCTACAAGCTGTGGCTAAGGAGAAGGCAGTAGAAGAGTCAAAGGCTATGGAGAACATACCTTACTCAAGCGCAGTGGGAAGCCTCATGTACGCAATGGTGGGATCCAGGCCTGATCTTGCCTATGCAGTGGGTCTAGTTTGCAGATACATGAGCCAACCTGGAAGGGATCACTGGTTAGCAGTAAAATGGATCATGAGGTACATCAGAGGAGCTTTGAAGTTAAGCTTAACCTTCAAGAAGAATCAGGACTTCAGGATCCGTGGATACTGTGACTCAGATTACGGTACTGACAGAGATCGAAGCAGGTCCATCACAGGGTACGTGTTTACTGTGGGGGGAAACACGGTGAGCTGGAGATCGTCACTGCAGAAGGTCGTTGCCATGTCAACAACTGAAGCAGAATACATGTCGTTGTCAGATGCAGTTAAAGAGGGAATATGGTTAAAGGGAGTATGCGAGGAGCTAAAGCTAAACAGTGGATCAGTTGAGATGAACTGTGATTCACAGAGCGCTATCTACTTAGCAAGGAACTTTGTCTACAGGGAAAAGACCAAGCACATAGCTACGAAGTACAACTTCATCAGAGACATAATAGCAGACGGGATAGTTGAGCTGCGGAAGATTCATACTTCAGTCAACCCAGCTGATATGTTGACTAAGGCGTTACCTGGAGAGAAATTTGAAGGCTGCTTGGCAAAGCTGAGCGTGCTAGAGGCTTGAGAGAGCTCAGCTTCAGTCGTCTGTGGAACTGAGTAGGCGACTGTAGAAGGTGTCATCTCGGAAGTCAGAGAGGTGAGATGAGACGATGAACAATCAAGGATTGGCATTGTGAAGAGGTTCAAGTGAGGACAACGAACCGGAGTTCCAGGATCGGACAAGGGATGTTTCAGACAGATCGAAGGTGAGATCGACTCCAAGGTGGAGATGGTGAAACAGTGGAGATCGACTCTGTCTAGGTGGGCTATTCCAGCCTAAGTCCCGAAGATAAGCGTATGGGCCTGGTGAGCTTCAGAAAAGGCCCATTAGAGTTAGATGGTTTACGTGAGCTGAGACGCAGTGGATAAAAGCTCACGTAACTAACTCCAACGATCATCGTCTTCCTTAAATACCAAAACAGAGGAAGAGATAGATTAGAGTAGTACGCTAAACACAATACGCTTGTAAACACTAAAGAGATATAGTGGATTACCAGGTTCCGATCCTGAAGGAGACGTACCTCGTCATTGACAGGGAACTCTAAAACTTCTTGTGTGTCATTCTCTTCTTTACTTTCGTTCTGAGTATCATCGCTTGATCGCATCGTGTAACGGAGTCGCGAACCTGCATACGAGAGAGACCGAGTGAGTGAGCGTTAGACGAGTGGGTTAAGAGAGAGATCGTATCTTCTACAGTTAGTCCCGTCGGAATAATCTCCCAGGCTGCCATCTAGCGGAAGCGACGACCGAATCGCCGAGTACATTTTCTTTTCTTTTTCCCGGGGGAGTGTGAAGCAGATTTCTCGCAGAGACGAGATGGGTATTCGGTTACTATATGGGTCAGGCCGGGTCCAAGCCCGGATATTTAAGACAGCGATGAGACGAGCTCTATAATTGCGCTTTGGACTTGCATTCCGATATACTGTATATATATTTTTTTTGTAGATTAAAGAAAACAGCCATTCTTTCCTTTTCTTTTTCTTTTAAGAGTAACTAGATTATCACCCGTCCTCAATGGAGGACAGGTATATATTTTTTTTTATTTTGAAATTTAAATTTTCATATTTATATATTTTAATTTTTTTCTTTGTAATCATATTTTGTAAAATAGTTTTTATTAAATGATGAGTAAATGATTTTAATTTATTTCATTAAAATAGTTGGACTAAATCTATATGAGTAGATTCCTTTAAAAGAATTGGTATATATATTTATAAATATAGATATATATATATATATATATATATATATATATATATATATATATATATATATATATATATATATATATATATATATATATATATATCTTAGAAATTTTTAATTTTTATTTTGTGTTATCTGTAAGGGAAATTGCACCCTATAACTAAACAAAAAACCCAAATTAAATAAGTAACCAAAAAACCCTCTCTCTCCTCTTTTTCTCTTCATATCTCTCTCTAACTTCTCTCTACAAAACCAATTTCCCTTTATTTTTTGGTTATTACACAAATAAGCCCTATCTGTAATCATCTTTGTGTTTAAAGTGGTTAGAGTTATTCTATAATTTGATGCAATTATAAAAAATAAATAGATACAGCGTTTATCTATAGGATATCATATTTTAGGGCTCGACAAAAAACTTGGATCCGAAGAACCGAACCGAACCCGAACCGAAGCCGATCCGAAAAAGTAGTACCAAACAAAACTGAAATTGATTAACTATCTGAATGGGTTCAAGTTTTTGGTTTTTAAAGAATCAATACTGAATCCGACCTGAATCGAAGTATTTTGGGTACCCGAATATATCTGAAATATATTTATATAGCTATCTATATTAATTATTTTTAGATTTAGTGTATATTTAAACATTCTATATTAATTATTATTTTTTCGACAAAAAAAACTTTTTAGTTGTTCATAATACTTGAAATTATATACAAATAGTCAAAAGTACATGTCTAAAATAGCTAAAGTATACTCAAGAGTCAAGACACTAAAAATACTTAAAATCTAATCTATTAAAAGGGAAGTATATAATGTATTTAGCCCTAAGTTTTCCACAAAAATTACATCATTATGCCACTACATTAAAATTCAGAGTTTTGACTTAAATTGAACCAAAATCTTGTTGGACTTCCATAATGTACATGTGGGCCACGTTTTTTTTAAAAAAAATTGATGAATCATTTTTACTATTATCATAAAGTAGCTCAATTAGTCATTTATTTTTTTTGTTTGGCTTATTATATTTAATTTTTACTTTCAAATAGTTTTATGATTATTGTTTAAAACCTATAATTATAATTTCAAAATCTACTTTGCTTAGAATTAAAAAAAAAAAAGCACCCACTATATTTTGTTTATATTCAGATATTAAGAATAAATTAATGTTAAAATTACAAGATAAAATAAAAAACACTAACATCATATTTTATAATTGGACACTAAACAAACTGAACAAAATACATCTATCTCAAAATACAAGAAAATATAACAAAGTTTGAAAAATAAATTTTTTAAGTTATAATTATTGATAACTTATTCCCGCACGGACGTGCGGGTCCAAAATCTAGTATCTATTGATTTTCGATCCAAATATTCAAATCAAACCAATTTATATGTTAATTTTAGGTATCTTGACCTATGCTATTCCCATTTATATGTAATATAGATTTTGTTTATAGATTTTGTGAAATTTTAAATATATAAGGAATTTAAAAAATTTAAAAATTATTTAAATGAGTTATCTGTATCCAAACCGAACCCGCAAAGATCTGAATCGAAGCCGAACCAAAATTTAGAAATACCCGAATGGGGCTGAAATCTTTAATCATGAAAATCCCGAACCTGAATAGAATCAAACAGACCCCAATGGGTGCTCGAACACCCACCCGTAAAACATTTAATAAACAAATTTTGATCGAATAATCTATTGAAAACCCGTTAAACTACCTAAATTTATAGGAATATTTCTTTCTATTAAAAATCTACTTAGACCCTGTTAAACTATATTTTAACATCATGTGCGTTGTTAATTGATAAAACTAATTTCTATATAAAATATTTAAAATTTAAATAATTTAATGTCTGGTTGAATAAATCTCAGATTTTTTAGCCTGAGATGTAAGTTATTTTGTTGTAGTGTGATAATGATTTTTGGAAAAATGGTGTTCAATTGTGTTGTTTTTTTTACTAAAGATGTTCATGTATTATTGCTAAAAATATATGTTAAATATGATTACATACCTTTAACTGAAATGCTTTTATATCGATGTAAACATATTTAATCATACATGGACGAATTTGAATATAGTCACATAAGATTAAAAAAAGTCAGCTTTAAATTGTTTAATATAAATCAGTTATATCATTATTGAAAAATTCATTTTTTCGTTTCATAAAATTTTCTATAATTTTATTAAATTTAGTTTATTTGATTTAAATTGTTTTTTAATGAAACTATTTTTTTAAATATTTGGGATAATTCATATCTGTATTAAGATTTTGTTGATTTAATCATTTTTATTTCAGCTTTATTTTATTTTGAGATTACATTTAATAAATGCTTTCAAAGAATTAATAATGTGAAAGTTTTTTTTTTGGAAAAATATGGTGCAAATATTTAAGAAACATTTTTAAAAAATACTAAAAACTGAATTATATTAAATGCTCTTTAATGTAATTGAAAAAATAATGATTTTTGATTTGTCGCAAATACTGCTGGCAAAAAAGTACATGTAACTTTTGTAATTAATTGAAAAACTTAGGGGCATAAAACTTAGTGTTGCATTATTCTAAATAACATTTTTTTTAATGCTGAAATAACATATTAGTAGAATTAATGAAAGTTTCTCTATACTCCCTTACAAAAAAATTATAAAATCTATACAATTAATTTGTAAATCATAACTGAAATTACTTTAAGAAGTTGGTTATTTTTTTTAAAATTTATACTGTATTACGGATTTGCTAAAGATCTTAGGCCAAAATATCATTAGTTGATTAGACCAATATATTTGGATGTTATGAACACCAACTAATAAATATAAAAATTTCCAAATTATAATCCCAACAAAAACAACGTTCATATTTTATGATTTAGAATCATGACTTCAGGATTTAGGGATTAATAGATGAATTGTTTTGTGGGTAAACATTTGACACATTTAGATATTAGATAAACCTATATAACTAATGATATATGAACTTGATAGAAATAGGTTATAAATCGTATTAATTGTTTAGAAGTTGTTATCAGATAATATATACTAATTTTGACATAATGGTGTGTAGTAAATTTATAAATATGTTGACAAAAAAACTGTATAAATATCTGTTAAATGTTTAGAAGTTGTAATATGTATAAGATAATTATATATGTGATGCGTAATGAGACTAAGTACCAATACTATTCTTGAAAATCTCAACCTGATACTATTATAGGTCGTAGGTTAATTTTGAAAAACTTATAGATTTAGATTGTTCCGGTATGAAGGATGAAAATATTTGTTTTTAGTGTTTAAAGGATATTGATGTCATATTAGTATACCTTTTAAAAGAAAAAGAAAAACAAAATATCCAAAACATTAGCCTATAGAATAGGGAGATGGGTTGTTGCATTTGTTTTTTTTTAAAGGAAAAAAAATATCCAAAGCATAGTCTAAAATAAATACAATGACATAGGATGATAAATATTTGAAAACTCCAAAGGTTCCTCAAAAAGGCCCTTCAGTTTTAATAGTATTGATGTTGAGTGTCATTGAGTTAACTCTAAATGTTAACATAATTTATACATAAACTAATAATATTTTGTCTAGGGAAAAATAGTATGGGTTTAACTTATATAAATTGCAATTTATGATGAATATTATATTTTAAATAAAATCAATATTATTACAATATTAATTTAAATATTTTTTCTTTTGTTTAAAAGTATACAATTGGTTTAAGTCTATTAAAAAGAAAATTTATGATTGTTTGAATGAGTTTTTAATGGATCATGAATGAAATAAATTAAATTAATGGTTAGATATAGTTTTAAACCCAAAAAAACCAAAACTAAAATGTTATTAATGAAAATTATAATTCTTATATAAAATAGACAATTTAAGTAAGATTGTGTCGGGTATAAAACATAAATGATCTTGTTTTTATAGTATTTATTGATAATAATTAAGCTTAATTTATTCCCCATAGTTTTCGTCCACCAGTTTCTATAGACGAAATAAATCTTAGAAAGTATATAGTTATATATGTTTAGTTACTATTTGCTTACATGAACATTAAGTAGACTTAAAATCTTTTAAATAATTGCATAATTGGTAATTATAAAAATACGTATGTGGTAAATATATAATATATTTTTTTGAAATAATATAAACTATATATTATCTCATTAAACTTACGTTTTTTCCATATTACGGATTCTTTTTTTTTTTTTTTTTTTTTGGGCAACCCATATTACGGATTCATGATTTTAAATTGTGGTAATTTTTTAACATTCACATATATATATAACTTCTAAAGTTCCATTTTTTAAGTTCCGTTTATGCTTGATAGTAAATAATTAGTATATGGATGGTAAGTAAAGTTGTTAATGATTTGTTAAGTTTTGATAACATCTGTTTTTAAATTAGTTTCAGAGATGCAAATCTTTTTCTTTCTTTTTGAGAAAAAGGCTATAAATGCAAATCTTCAGCACAGTAAATATTTGTTTTCAATACTTAAAACCGGATATTTGCATGTGTTAGTTATGGACTATCCCGAATATCTCTATAAATTTTAAAATATTTTTTAAAGCTATTTATATGGATGATATTCACTAAGGTTGTTAAGTATCTTAAATTATTAATACTAAAATATACTCAGGACATATAAAAATATTCTAAATACTAACAAATAATTTCGATTTTTAAATTAAGAAATAAAGAAAAAAAAATCACGTGTGCATTAAACGAAGTTCATAAGACAGATTAATATTTTATACGGAAATTGAAAACTAACCAAACCATTATACATAATACATAGACATGACGTTAGAATATGAAGTTTGCACTATTATCAGGAACATAGTAGATCAGCACATGTTTTGTGGTTCTATTACGTAAATCGATTTTTTACATAATCTTATAATTGTCTAAGTATCAACATATGTACTTGTCGTATTTTCAAACACATTAAATATATTAAGGTTCAATTTTTTTTTTATGAAAACAATGGATTCTATTGTTTATGAAGCGTGGTTGTATTGTTCTATATTTTGATGTGTTGTCAGTCTTATTGTCAATCTCGTTATTTATAAAAAATATAGGAATTTTGTATACAAAATTTTATTCAAAAGATGCTATTTTATACCCAATATGATTAATTAAGTAAAGAAATGGAAACAAATACATGGAATTAGGAGATTGTTATCTGAGATTTTTTAAAAAGAAATAAAGCATTAAATAAAAACAATAGCATATAAATGAGTAAGTGGCAAATAATGGTAAATACTTTAAAATTTGAAGGACACCTCAAAAAAGGATCTTCGTTTTAATAGTATTGATTGCTTTCCGTAACCATATTTAGAGACACTATTTAAATTCACCCAAAGTTAAACAACTAACTAGTGTTAAAAATAATAAAAAAAATTAATAAAACATTAGGTTTATACTATTTAATGAATCTTACAATTTCTTAATTTTTAAATTTTTATTTATTTAAAACATTATTTTGGTTAACATCATTAATATTTTTAATTTAAAATATATTTTTATCTTTAACCATTTTATATATTAATTTATAAACATTTAAAGAAAAAAATATATAAATATTAATATAAAGTTATGTTCCTAAAAAAATTCTTAGAATTGCCAAAACCTACAAAATCTCAAAGTAAATCAACAGTACAAGAATGTTAAACCTAACTCATTTCAACCTATTTCCACACAGGATACAAGTTTGAAACCCGTTTTCATACACACCAAAATTTGACTTGGTCTTAATGGTTTATCACATGAACTGATAGTGAACCAACTCGTATCAGTTGATACCGGTAAAATCCAACCTAAAATAATTTACGTTTTTAGAGATTCAAATTTTCTTAAGTCGGGTTTCGGGTCTGTTTATTAGATCCAATTTATCAGGTTGATTTAATCAGGTTTAAATTCTCTAATTGGGTTGTAATCTTGTTTAGATAAGTAAGTCACTGGTTAAGTTTATGGTTTAGGGAGCAGTAACCAATTTCAACCTGTCATTTGTTGGTTTTAGTTTGTTCTTCAAAGTTCAGGTAGAAACGAGTTTTGAACTTTTATCATGTGTGAAAATATATTGTTAAACTTAAATGATATGCAATTAGAACAAAGTTGAAAGATTTTGCACATTTGTTACTATACGATAGTTTTTATGTGGAAATAAGTCGTCTTTCCGATATTAATCAAAGTAAATAAAATATTGATATATCTTTTTCGTATTAATCAAAAAGCAATTTAAGAAATAAACCTTTAAAATGTAAGTTATTATACAAAAGTGCCAATGCTGATATAGCAACTCCACAATCACTCTCAACCCTTTTAATAAATTGTCCTTGGTTCACTAGATAAATTAAATCAAATGCTATTTGGCAGTCCAGCTTTTAAATGTCGTAGTCCATTTTTCATCAAAATACTAACAAAAAAACATTTGCTTTTACATTAAATAAGAAGAAAAACCGGAAAAAACTGAATACTCTCCCGTCATAAGTCCATGCTAACTTCACTAGCCTCGCTTGTACAATACTGCATCCCAGCCATATGAATTATAAATTCATAAAACATCATTATCTAAACAATCAAATATATGTATATACTCCCTCTGTTTTTGAATAAGTGGTACTCCGACATTTTTCATACTGATTAAGAAAGTTGCTGAAATATATGCAACTTCTTATTAATTACAATTATTTAACCAATAGTATTTGAGATGAATAAAATTATTTATAAAATAAATGCAGTTTACAATTAATTTTCAGCTGAAAATAAGAATAATTTGCATTGGAATTGTAAAATGACGTTTTTTGTTTAACAAGAAAAAACAGCTAGAATAACACTTATTATGAAACGGAGGGAGTATTTAGGTTTATGTTCTGAAACTATTTTGTCACACATAATTTGAGAAAAAGATATCACCACAACAAAGACTCAACAACATCATTTTAGCCAGATAAATGTTAAGTGTGTGTAATTTTAGAAATTATTACCACTAAACCATTTTGACTTATATTATCTTAGTTAAAATTTATGATCCAGAATCTATATTAACTAAGTCACTATTGATACTCATAGAATACTATGGATTAATTCAAATAATATGGTTAAATGTTATTTACGCAAACCGACATGGTATATTGTAAATGAACCAAGTTGAGTTTGGTTAGCTATCGTATGCCAATTTACGAAATAAAGGGTGTGATTGAATAGTCTTAGACTTTGATTGTATAGTCATGTTAGTGTAATAAATAGGAGGAAAAAATATTTTCAGCTGAGTTACTCTACATCAAAATCCCTATTCAAAAAAGCGGGCACCTAATAAGTATAATTTGCAGTGGAATTATAAAGTGACGCTTTTTGTTTAACAAAAAAAAACATCCAGAATAACACTTATTATGAAACAGATTTAGTATTTAGGTTTATTTTCTGAAACAATTTTGTCACGCATAATTTGAGAAAAAGATATCAACACAACAAAGTCTCTACAACACCATTATACTACCATTTTAGCCAGATAAAGGTTGTTTTTTTAGCCAGATAAAGGTTAAGTGTGTGTAATTCTAGAAATTATTACCATTAAACCATTTTGACTTATATTATCTTAGTTAAAATTTATGATCCAGACTCTATATTAACTAAGTCACTATTGATACTCATATAATACTATGAATTAATTCAAATAATATGGTTAAAGGTTATTTACGCAAACCGGCATGGTATATTGTAAACGAACCAAATTGAGTTTGGTTAGCTATCGTATGCCAATTTATGAAATAAATGGTGTGATTGAATAGTCTTAGGCTTTGATTGTATAGTCATGTTAGTGTAATAAATAGGAGGAAAACATATTTTCAGCTAAAGATACTCTACTTTAGCATATCCGGCCTTTAAAATCAGATATCAATTACTCGATCCATTTAGCCGATTAATCGACCCATTTACTGATTAATTGGCCAAGTAATCGGCCTAGTTAAGGATTAAACTGGCCTAAATTTTAAATTAGGAATGTTTTGATTGGCTATACAGAAATCCTGAAACTCAAATACTTTGCCATCACCTTCACATGTTTACTCTCTATATATAGAGTAAGATTTGCCCTCTGTTTTTGATTGTAAGGGATGTGGGACTTTTGTCCATCTTGCTTGTGATAAAGCGAAATGATTAAAATGATGTTAGGTGGCGTCAAACTCGGGTTACTCATCTCTAGAGTTAATGCATTGGCCACTAGGAAACAACAAAACACTAGTACAAACGCCCATATGTTAATATATATACATATAATAAAAATTCAAAACCAGTCCAGATTTATTTGTGTTTCAATTGTATTGCTAACAATTAAATTTCAAAAAGCCAATAAATAAATTTCAACAATAACATACAAAAACTAATAAATTCTAATATATAATTTTTAAATTTACTTTAAATATTATAATAAAATAAATAATAATTAAACCAGGCCCCACATATATCCCGCTTAATCTTTGATTTTTTGGTAACTCGCTGGAATCGGGATGGTCGCCCGACTAGCGCCTAACGAATTCTCGAACAGGGATTAAAACCAATCAGAATAAAAAAAACTTTACATTTGATGGGATGTAAATATTTTTGTCTTTTTGTGATTTTATAGAGTAAAACATCTCTCCTCTTTTTTGAAGAGTGAAAGTTTAGGAAATTTGAACTCATATACATAACAGGAAATATATTGATTATATAATCATGGTATTCATCATGCTATGATATTTTTGTATTAATTTATATATTACCCTTTTTTTACTTTCATCTTCTTCTTTCCATTAAGGGGCTGTTCATTTCTCCATTCAAATGATCTATTCGAATGGAGATGAGCTTTTTGTTCGTTTAGACACAAAAAGTACAACTCATTCAGATGGTTCATTTGAATAATTTTTAGAATTTTAGGCTTAATTTTAAAGTCCATTCAGCTGAGCCAATTTGGAGCATCTGAATGGAGATGGTTCATTCCAAATGGTATAATGTCTAATATGCACTTCATGTAATTCACAAATTACAAACCTAAATATAATTTCATTTGGTCACAAACGAAAACTTACAAAACCACAAATACGCGATTTCCCGCAAAAACCTAAAAATATTATTTCACGCCAAAAACACATTTTCCTGCCAAAATTACAAAAAATGTGTTTTCCCGCCAAAAACCGCAAAAACGTGTTTACATGTCAAAATCACAAAAATGAGTTTTCACGCCAGAAATATAAAACGCATTTTCCCATCAAAACAGAAAACACACTTTATCAACTTAAAAATTACTTATATGGATTTCTTAAACACCTATAAAAACCATATATTCTTTTATGTATACGAAATGCTTTGAATTTTGTTAAACTAACAAATATTTATAAATTGTATATATATAGTTATAATAAAATGTTTGTCTGTTCTATTTACGAGAGATATAATGAAATTAAAATTCTACAAGCTGTATTTGATGTAAATTTTTTTCTATTTATTTTTCCAATCTTTATTTCTATTCTTCTCTATCTTTCCTTCTTTCCATAGATCTCTTTTCTCTCTTTTTTTCTTTTATTTTCTCTTTTTCTAATATATTATATTCAAATAATAGATTATTGTATTATATTCTATTTATAAAGTATAGAATATAATTTTAATTACTCTCTCTCTCTCTCTCTCTCCTTCTCTCTCTCTCTCTCTCTCTCTCCCTCTCTCTCTCTCTCTCTCTCTCTCTCTCTCTCTCTCTCTCTCTCTCTCTCTCTCTCTCTCTCTCTCTCTCTCTCTCTCTCTCTCTCTCTCTCTCTCTCTCTCTCTCTCTCTCTCTCTCTCTCTCTCTCTCTCTCTCTCTCTCTCTCTCTCTCTCTCTCTCTCTCTCTCTCACACACACACACACAAACACACACACACACACCACTCTCTCTCTCTCTCCCTCCCTCCCTCTATTTGACATCTTCACCATCTTCTATCTATTTGGCATCCTCATCTTCTATCTATTTGACATTTTGCATTTCCTTCCCATCCATCCCTATTTCTCTCTCTCTTTCCATTGTTTTCTGTAAACTCTTCCTCATTTTTTTCATTTTGTTTATATATTCGTCCATATAATATACTATATAGTCATCAAATATAGAATTATATGTTTTTTATTGTTTGTAATATATCTGTTATATTGTTTTTTCACGTAATATATTTTACACTATATATTTGTTCTACGAATAAATATGTTCTTTCATATTGTCCACTCTTAAACTGCATTAACCCGTATAAATAAATAGTACTATAGAACTCAAATTATTTTCTACCATTACATATATGGTTGGAATAATCTATTTTATATATATGTTATATATAGAATAGTATATAGTTCTATCGTTCGATAATACACACGCTCACGCGCCGTAAAGGACTATAACGTCTGATTATGGCACAAATTGACACATTTCTCTATGCATGGCTATATTCTAAATAGCCACGGCTCATATGAATATCAAGTAAATTGACTCTAACTTTTACTCCAGATTTATCTTTTCTCTCTTGTTTCTTTCCTCTTATTACCTCCACTTACGACACATTTCCCAATCACACTCTTATTAGAGTAAAACATAAGTGGTGAAAAACCAATCTCGCTGGATCCCACCAAATGTTAATCAATCAGGTAAAAATTTGAAAAAGCAAAAGTAATAAATTTTCCACCCAATATCGCTCCATTTGCCGAAATTCTTTCATCCTCCTTATCCAGATGAAATCTGGCAAGTGGATAGCTTTTATTTTTTATATATTTAAATGTTTTATAAATATCAACTCATTCTTCTCTCCTCCTCACACCACTCATACAAAACAATACTCCCAAGTCACAATCCAATTGTTACTCTCCTTCTCTATCACTTCTTAGATTCCACCAAAAAAAAAAACAAAAGTTATGTATAATTGTTCAAGTCTGTTCAATTCCAAAACAAGACATCCAAATTTTAAAGGTATGCTCTACGTGTAAATACTTAATTAAAAATTTTATATACATGATTATATTTAATTAGAATATCAGTTAAGAATATTATATTTGTATATATAAAAAATATATTTGATTATGTATTCATGGTTATATTAATTGTAATATATACACTATATATATTTTATATAATGTATATACTAAAACTACATGTGTTTAAAGAATCAATAAAATAAAAATATATTTGATTTTTAGTTAATAAAAACTAAACGCTAAACCATTTGATACTTTGTTATTATGTTTGTTTAGTGCTAAAAAGTAAACCGAAACCATTAATAAAAATTTTATTGTGTATATTTACTACAAAATATCAAATTTTATATAAAAATTAAAGATGCCAAAAATATATAAAAATGAATGAAAATTCAACTTTATAAAAATGAAAACTAGCTTACAAAATGAATATGCTATATTATTTAGCATATATGATATAAATTATCGTAACATCATATTTTTTACTAGTATAAATGAACAACAGATCGCAAAACTCACGTTCAACTGTTCAAGTGAGAGTAGAAGCCGGGCTTGTGCTGGTTCAGTAGCGCGTGGTAGTAGTTCGAGAAATGCCTATGGAAGATTGTCAAATCATAGAGAAGGAACAGGCGGTGATGGTCCAACAAACAATGTAAGTTATTTTTTTAGATAAATTTATATTGTTTACACTGACTTTAATATTTAATAAAAGTTCTATCAAAAAATGATTTAGCATTAATGGGCGCTAGAACTATAGAACACCATTAACGCGAGAAACCCATTAGGTTTCTTTAAAAAAAAGTATTCTTTTTTTTTTTATTTTTTCTGATTTAAAAAAAGACGCACCAATTGCGGGCCGCTACATGTCGTGGGGCCTGCGAAATAGTGAAAGAAACAGAGAGAACAAGTTTCTATGTTCGCAACTTTCTTCCTCCTTTTCTTCCTTTTGGTCGACCCCCTCCCCTAAAAACCCTTTAGATCCTGCAATAAATGTGCTCTTCTAATCACTGAATTAGAAGAGAAAGACTACACAATTAGACTACCATCAGGTCTTGGCAAAAAAAAAAAGAATTGAAGAAACTTTTATGAAATAACTGGAGAGTCAATTAAGTGGAAACCTGAGATGAAATGCCGAATTGATTAGTTAAGAAGGTTGTGGCAATACAACAACATACTCACGACGTACAGGAGTAGATATTGATCAGACAACGGGAAAAATTAATATGTTGCCATCATGGTGGGAGGATCAATGCGCGGTAATTTCACAATTTTAATCTTTTGTATAATTATATAAAAATAATTTATCATTAGGAACTATATATCGGTAAATATTTGTAATTATTAATTAATATGATGTATTTACTATCAATTGTTTTCACAAAATTACTCTATGCAATCAAAAATATATAATGGTCTTGCAAATCAATCCTCTTCCATTCAAAGATTTGCTTGACCGAATCTATGGTGAACATGATGAAGAACAAGATGATCATTATTCACCATACATGCTTGGCGTTCATTTCCAGCACACTGAAAATGAAAAAAAAACTAATGATGACATTCATCTAGGTGGAACAGATGAATATGGCCGAACCTCGTATCATTCTGTTAATCTTAATCTAAGTGCATCCGATGAAGAGAAACCAAGAATTTTGCGATCACCTGTTTGTTCTTCAAGAGAAGCAAGTCGTCTTCAGGTGTTCGTAGCACATCATCATCACGGCGTGCTCATACAAGAAGATCCAATTTGAGGCACAGATTGATGGACGATTTCAACGGATGGAGGAATCTGGTGGACAATTGCTGGATGTTGTGCGCTAGCGTAATAACACAAAACCGACTTATGGTAATGCACTTGCCGTACTTGAATCTTGCCTATCGAGCAAATGAATAATTTTTGGTGGGAGGAAACAAGTTGTCGATGAACGATGAATATATTTGTGATGGGTTTATGAAATTAAAAAGCGAAGAGAATAAAATTTGGCATTTAGAGAGGTTATCTGGAGTGGATAGATATGGAAATATCTTTTGAGCTTGTTAATCTACGAGTGGCGAGCAGCACAAGTGGAAATGGTCATGTAAGATCAGATGGTTCTGCATATGGCTCTCGTGAATCTTTCGGTTGTGAATCAGTTGGTGGAGGATCTGTGGAAGAAGGTTCTACTGGTGGAAGATCTGTTGGAGATCATGGATTTTCGTTAAGGTGACATCTTTGAAGATGACAGTGATGGCATAGGAAACATTTTGCCTAGTCAAGCTTCAAGAATTTGAAGAGAGTACAAGATATCATCTCCAAGAATTCAATAATGGTCAACCACCTAAAACCAGCAAAGAAATGTATAATAGGTGTCATGCATCGAAACGTTCTGTTATCGAACGAACATTTGGAATTCGGAAGAAAAAAATGGAGGGTTCTTAATGAATTTCCTTGGTATGATATCACCACGCAAAGAAGTGTAATATTCGCTACGACGAGTTTGCATAATTTTATTAGTCAGCATAATTTTGAAGATTCTGACTTCGACAATATTGATATCGAGAATGATGACGAAGAAGCACAAAATATTGAGAGTAATGAACATGATGAAAATAATGCTTTGAGAGGGGTAGAAGAATTAGAAGCTGAGGCGTATATGCAAATAGTTTGTGATCAGATTGCTGAACAAATGTGGGCCGCAAAACAATTAGACCTTGTTGTTATTAAATTTATTGTATTTTAATGTTTATTTCTTTATTTTCAAAATAATTTTTTATTTATGTATTGTAATATTTGCCAATTATTTTATATATTATAATTTAATGTAATATGCAATGTTTTACATTTTTATTAATATTTTTTATCAGGTTATATTTTTATTAATAAACATTAAGTTTTTATTTTATTCATTTACTTTCTTTTATTATCTTTTACTCTGATTTACGTCTATTTACTCTAATCTACTACTAATCACATTATCTTTTCTTTAACTCTCTTTTACTCCAATTCTCACTTTTTCTTTTCCTCCTAATAACTCCACTTTTATTTACTCTCAACTACTCTAACATATACCAATCACACCCAAAGATGCAAATGGATCTAACGTAATTACTGATGGTATACAGAAACTAAATAAGAGCGATGTGGCCATTTATATTATAGAGAAGAATATATATAGTTTTGACTATATTAAATATTTTAAATGCATTGTATCCTATTCTTATTAATCAAGAAGGAATTTATAAAATAAATATTTAGATTATAAGTTATTTACAAGTATGCCATAGTGATGTGGCAGCACCACAATCACTCTCAGCCATAAACAAAAATCTCCTTGCTTCACTAGAGAAATTGCATCAAATGTCATTGTCCTTGCAAACTTATAATGTTATCATCAAACTTACATTTTGTTAATATTAAGATTTTAATCTACCACAACCGTAGAAACAATTACTTTGTATTCACCTACGACATATTCAAGTTGTTTTCTAATATAGTACATCAAATGCCTATGTTTTATTTAAAAAAAATTTGGAAGAATATTAATCTTCACGCCTCCAAATATTTTGATCTTAATTATTGGAAAATAAATAGAATATCACTGATTTGTTTCTTTTATGCTCTATGTTTTACAAACGTTGCTTCCAGTTTGGGGTGATTATTAACAAGTTTCTATATTTTTAAAATAATTTTTAAATGAATATTATTATGTATGGACTCCAAATATGTGATCTTTTTGTTGGAAAATTAAGAAAATATCATTGATTCGGTTTCTGTTATGCTATATGATTTTACAAAGTATACTTTAGGTTTGCGATGTTTATCAACAAGTTTTGTGTTGTCATTTTCTTTATTGAAATTAACGGTGGCCTACTGAGAATCCACTAAACATCTATGATAAATAATTTGTTTTGTATTACATGTTCTACCTATTTCAAAGATTTCTATTGAACCGTTTTAAGCATATATGGAAATGGCATTTGATGTTAATTCCTAGAAGGTGAATTACGAAATATGTCAATCAAAAACGTATACTGCATCTATTAATGTCCTTATTATGCTGTCATGACACTAATTATTCTGATGTGTGATTTTCAAGGTAGATATACCATATTTAGTGAAAGTTAATTTTTGCAGTTTCAATTTTTGGCAATACTTAGAATTAGTGATTGGTTGTAACTATAATATATTTCACATCTTACGAAAATGTACGTTTAGTGCTTCGTATAACTAAGACCTTATATATGTCTCCTGCCTCTCATTCATTTTACCCATCCCCAACAATAATAGTTATGCTGCTTCCTAAGATCTATTGATTTGTCATGGCTGCCCTTAATTACATCTCTGAATTGAAGCCTTTCACGTCCATGTAAATCTTTGTGGTGAATGGCGCACTGGTTGAGTCTCAAGTATAAAGAGTTAGATGGGTTGCAATTGGCATTATCAACTTTTGAAATGCAGTTTGAGAATAGTTTGTTTGATGTTAGTTCATTTGCAAATTTTATTTAACTTTGTTTTCAATTATTCTTCCCGAGCATGAAACAGATAAATACGTTTTCATTAATTTCGCGGGTGGTTTGAATCAGCAGTAAATTGATGTATGTATCTTCCATGTTTATTCCCATCTTTCTGTGATATTATAATATGGCAAAATGCAAATGGCTGATATATTTTTTAAAATATTAAATGATTTGAGTTATGGCTTTTTTTTTTACAAAGTTATGGCTTTTCTACTCCAAATTTGTAATCTAATAGTTGTTTCTAAGATTATGAATGCAACTGTGATCATACAAGTACTGAAGCATGGTCAGCCTTGAAAAGACCAAACTTATATTTTATTTGATCAAAGAAAACATAATATATTTGTAAAATTTTATAATATCTGATGGAAACAATGAAGAGAATTTATAAAAAATTAATTATTCTTTTCAATAATTTCATTCTGTGCAAAGCGCGGATCTCTATCTAGTATCTAATATATGGTAAATATATGTGTAATTTCGCCACTCACTCATACTTTTACATTGCCTCACCATCAAAGAAGTATATATGGAAAATATTGCTGTGATTTTGCGTTAATTACATAGTGATTGACAAGCTAAATATGTTCCACGAATTGTGCTAATATTTCGAATATCTACTCATCAATGCTCTGATTTTTATATATATAAGCCAAGCTTATGTTAGCCATTTCATCATTCACTAAACCACAGCAGAATCATACGTGCTTTCCAAAACATTTTTTTTTTTCAAATGGCTGCGATGACACTTTCAAGGTTCTCAAGATCATCACAAACCAGAAATGGTAACTGAATTTTATTCCACTCAATCTCCGATAGTAAAAATTTAATTATAACTCTTTGTGATAACTTAGAATTATATCCTACGAACTACGATAGTATTCTACCGCTAATGTTTGTAGAACTACAAGAAAAATGGATATTAATAGCATTAAGAAACCGCTATCATATGTCATAGATGGCGTATTATGAACCGCTATGTCTGCCCAAGCTATAATAGGTTTTCCGTCTACGATAGCAGTTTTCTAAAGGCTATTATATCGGAAACGTATGATAGCATTTTTACTATTTGCGATTACAGGATTTTGTTATTTTTATTTATATTTTAAAATTATTAATTAAAACTAATATATTTGAAACAAATTAAAAATTATAATCGATTTTTAATATTACTGGTTTGATAATAAAATTGGTTTATTAATTAAATCTTGGTTTACAAAGATTTCGGTTTACAAACTAACCAGAAGGATAACCTAAAAAAGCTTAACCTAAAAAAAATAATTAATCCTACAGCTAGACTCTTCGCCGTCAACTTCAACTCCATCGATTTCTTCTTCTTCTACTCATTGTCTTTGAACACCATCCGCCTCGAGCCTTCAAAGAGCCATCGTCGTCGCATCACCTAGTCGTTGCATCAGCACAGGAAAAACAGAGCCATGCTTTTTCTGATATGGAGTCGTATTGAATCGCTTGAATCTTGAATCGCTTGAATCTTTGTCTTCTAGTCTCGAGCCATGCTTTTTCTGATATGTAGTCGGTGGCGAGGCCACCACCATCAAACTTCCTCAGCTTCTTCCACCTTATTTAACTGAGAACACAAAAACATAACCAGAATCAGAACACTAAGAGATAGAGAGAGACGGAGACAGAGAGTGCGAGAGAGAGAGAGAGAGAGACAGAGACAGAGAGTGCGAGAGAGTACAAGATCAGAACCTTGTCCCAGATAAATAAACACACACACGCAGAGCGGTGGTTACAACCACGACGAGCTGTGGTGGAGACGAGGACGAGGTCTGGTGGTGACAAGGTTTACCGGTGATGGAGATAGAGATTAGAGAGACAAGATCTGTGAGATTAGGAAGCAAAGAAAAAATGAGGTCTGTGAGATTAACGAGGAAAAAAAAATGGAAAGAAGAGAAGAGATTAGGGAGACAAAATCTGGACCATTAGATTTAGGTTAATCTAACGGTTGTAGTTAATAGGGTCTGATCCTCGTCCTTGCACCCTATTGGTCAATTTGTTTTAACCAATCAAATTTTGGTAATTACTTTCTTATTTTATTTTTTTGTTTAAATACACAGAGTATTATAGATAAAATTGTAGTGTGCATAAATTATTTTGATATAAAATTAAACTTAGATTTCAATTTTAAAATTTTAACTTAAATTTAAGTTTAAATTTTTTTATTAATGGTTGGATTATGTGAATCGGAATTGTAGTTTATTTTTAATTGTGATTAAGTTAATACTCAAAGTATAATTTGAAAAACATATGTATATTAAGTTACAGTTTTCTTTTACAAAAATAAACAATTTAATTTTATGTACTATGATATTTGATAGTTTGAGAACTAAGATTTAATTATAAATGTTAAGGATTTAAGGTTTGAAGTGTAATGGCTAGTTTTGAGTTTTTGAGATTAAATTTAAATAAAAAAATTTTAGTTTCATTTAAGTTTTGAAACTAAAATATGAACAGTATGAATGTTGTATAAATTATATTAATGTATATATTTAAAATTTGGAGTATAAAGTTATTATATAGACCTTAAGGTTTAGATGTATGTTTAGAGTATACAATTTGACTAAAGATTTAAGGTTTGCGTTTTGGAAATTATAGATAAAGATTGAAGAAATAATTTTAAGTTAAAGTTTATGATTTCAGTATATAGTATGAAAATATTAGAGTTTTAAGTTTATGTTTAGAATTTAAAGTTTAAACATATTTAGGATTTAAAGTTTCAAAGATTGTAATTTATAGATTGTAATTTATTTTTTCATAGCAGTCTTCAAAACAAAGCTATCATAATGTGCTATAAAAAGAAAATAAAAAATTTATGTTTTGGCGCTCGTCTAACTTTTGCCTAAGTATTGGCGGTATTAGTGGAATTTTTTCCCGCTCATTAATTTTTTTGCAATAGCGGTAATTAACTGCTATCGATATAAATCAAAATAAAAAACTGATATTTCATAGCACTTATGAAAACACTGCTATCATAATATGCTATCAATACCCGTTTTTCTTGTAGTATAGATGTTAACATAGAAGTGATAACACATTTGGAGGGTCATTCTTCACACTTTCTGATGTACCTGAGGTTACATCATACTCTTTAGAACCATATACCTATATTTCGTAGATAATGTACAAACTGAGGAGTTTTTGTTTTAAGTTTAACTAGATCTTGACACGCACAACTGTGCGGATGCATGTTTTACAATATATATCTAATATATAAAATTTTTGAAATTTAAAATTTTACGGCTTCAGTTTTACTATTTTTAATTGTTTTTGCTACGTATTTTATGTCGTGTAATAGAAGTGTCCGTAAAATAATGCAAACCGTAAACACTGTAGTAAGAATTTTACAAATATATATACTTTATGTAATTTAATATTTTTAACTTAATAATAATGTATCATTCTTAAATACAAAGAATAACTCATGAATGAATAACTTAAAATTATAACTAATGTATTTGTTAAATTATAAAATAACTCATGAAATTTTGGGGAAGATATTTAAAATATATGAAAACAAAAAGTAACAATACGAAATATATATTATATAGATTATATTTTGTTCTTTATTTATTCAAAAAAAACTCCTAAAATAAAACTATAAATAATTCTAATTATTTTTTTAAAGAAATTAATAACATTCATACTAAACTTAGGAATAAATATTAATTGTATATTGGGCCATAATGATCTATGACTCAAGTTACAATACACTAACATAAAATCCTCCGCCTTCTCTCTAGTTCCCTCCGCGTCTTCTATTTAGCCGGCCGACGGGGTGGGCTTTCTATGCCACCGTCGGCCCGGTTCCCCTTTGTCCCTTTTTCCCCCTCTCGGCTAGGTTTTTTTTCCCTTTTGTGTAGATCTAAGTCTCCCGGCGTCGCGCTCCCGTCAAGGCGGTTGTCCGGTTCTGGTATCCGCCGTGGCTCCTTACACAGGAGGACGGTCGGCTTTTGTAACCGCCGTTGCTCCTTACTCAGGTGAACGGTCGGATCTAGGTTGTTTGGAAGGTGGAGGCTCTTTGGGTGGTGTCTCGGTGAAGGTTTGAGATGTCGATGGGGAGTTTTCCCCGGGAAAGAATCGATCGACGGTGAGGTTAGGTGTTTGGGTTTGTTTTCTTCCGGTTCGCTCCTCTGTTGTCTAGGGTTTGAAGTAGTTCAAATGCCGGTGAGATTTCGTTAGATCAAACATCTATCACGGCGTGAAGAAAATATTGTGTCGAACGGAGGTGGTTTCGTTTGGGGTTCGGTTTGGTTCCGAGATCCGACGAAACGCAGTCTCAGTTTGGGTATATTCCGGCGGCGCTGTGGCGGTGAGGATCAAGTTGAGGCGGTTGGTTTGTGTGTCGCACTCACCGAGCAAATTTCTCCTCGATTGGAGCCTCCCTGTTTCTTTTCCGACTAGGCCGTGCGGTGGTGGAATGGAGATGCGGCTGCGGAAGCTATAGTTTCCTGCGCAGTGGGCCTTGGGCCGAATTGAAATGTTTGTAATGTTGGGCCCGGTTTGTTTAATGGGCTTTGTAATCGTGGGCTTTGGGCCATTTCAATATAATTTCTAGACGGAAAAAAAAATGATATATGATTCAAGTTAAGCCCATTATTTTTTTTAGTGTAGTATTATCTATGTTTCCAAACAACTTTATAATTTTTTTACTGCTATCTTTGTTTCCAAACAACTCTAAAGTGTATTTCAGTTTTAATAAGATACTAGATCTTGACCCGCCCGACTGGGCGTGTGTTTGTTTTAACTTGTAAAACTATAATCAATTATTGGTTGGAATAAGTCCGGACCACGTTATTCGGTAACTATGATATGATTGCTATTTTATTTAATGTCTTTGTAACACGAAAAATAAAAATAAGTCCACAGTATTTGCTATGATATGATTGTTATTGTATTAAATATATTTGTAATACGAAAAAATACAAATACATTAGTATATATATATATATATATATATATATATATATATATATATATTTGCACTGTTAATTTGGCATTGTAGCCAGAATAAGGAAACTGTTATTCTCATGTTAATTATATATATATATATATATTATTCACAAAAAAAATTATTTATATATAAACTATAAATTACAATAACTATAACAAAAAAAACAAACAAATTTGGTGGCCCAATTAATATTTAAATTCTTTGTAACACGAAAAATAGTAATGTGGCCCAATTCTATTTTTCAGAAATAATGTGGTCCAATTCTATACTAACAGTTTTTTATTCCGGAAAAAAATGTTAAACCTAATAACTAAAGCTTTACTCTATCCTTCTCTTTGTTGGCAAGATGATTTTTCAGCATCTCACCTAAATATTTCCAATCGCAAATCGATATTCCATCGGTGAAGATCAATCTGTTTAATCGAAATTCGATTTTGTAATTAAGATGGTTTATGATAGCATGTTAGTTCTTCTTTCTCCTCTGTTCTTTGTTATACTGATGTTAATTTTGAGTTTTTGTTTCTTACAATTTTCTTTGTAAACGAAGATTGACTGTGAGTTAACAATAGATTTTCCATATTTCGTTTATCCAGAAACTATCTCAAGTAATTCTTCCACATGAAAGTTGATATACCATAATTTTGACCCACTTTTACTCATGGTATTTCTATGATTTTATTATATATATATATATATATATATATATATATATATGTTTTGGAGTCTTTTAGGTATGTTTTCAGGTTCAAGGGCATTTTGGAGTAAAGTGACGTTTTAGGTGCCATTTGGAGCTTAAAAGAGAGTTTTCCCGAGATGACTTAGAGATCAGACATCAAGGTCGATATCCAGAGATACATATCGATCGATACACATTTCGTGTAATCGATCGATGACGCATTTGAAGAAATGACGAAGAGATACTCCATCGATCGATGTACGCATAGTACCATCGATCGATGTACGCATAGTACCATCGATCGATGTACGCATAGTACCATCGATCGATATCAAGCGTGCAGAAAAAGAAAGAATATTCTCAATCGACTTGAAGCCCAAGATGTCCCAATATTACTATAATGCCCCTGACGAGTTTTTAACCTAATTGTACTCACTATTTATACCCTTGCCTATGTGTTTTGGCAAAGTAAGCTTTTACAACATATCATTGTTCTATTTTTTCTTACTTATCAATAAAGTATTCTTTTCATCTTAATTTTGTTCTCATCAAAGGTTATAGGATTCTAGATTTAGAAGAAAGATACAAAGAGATTTGTTATCACGAGGAACTTGATTGTTCGGTCTTCTAAATGAATCTCTATTATTACCTTGATGCTATGAGTCACTCAGTCATGTCTGAGTAGATTCCTTTGTTAGATTTAGGGTTCAAATAGTTATGAGGGACTAGCCCCAACTATAGACTGTTGAGTTGTATACTCATTATCCTGATGAACCCAAAAGCTTATTCTAGAGTAGCTAACTAGAATATGATCTTGGAAGTGATTTAATCCATAAATCATTCTCCTGACATCATCTTGCATAAGCTAAGATCCTCTAGGGATAAACGAGAGCCGGTCTATGATCTTGGTGAACACATATTCAATTCGATCTAGAGCTATATCGATCGATACTCCAATAGAGTAATCGATCGACGACACACATATCGATCGATACAAGCTGTCAAACATCGATCGATATTGTCGGCAGACAGATCAATAGACAGGTCTAGTAACGACAGTTATTAGGCAAGTCTAAAGAGTTGAAGTTCTTTAGTATATGCAAGCAACTCATTAAAACATCTATAGCATTATAATCCTGAATTAACTGAATAGTAACCTTGAATCTAACTACTTTCTCTTAATACTTACAAACTCTAAATCATTCTCTTGAGCAATTAGACATTGCTCACAACTGCAATTTACATTTAAACCATCTCAACCTAGCTTAGTCACTAAGGATTATTATCTTTTGTGTTCCTTCGCTCCCCGTGAAATCGGTCCCTAAGTACTACATCTGAACCTCTTATTTGAGATAGTGATTCACTCCTAGGGTAATTTTAATGAGATCAAATTTGGCGCCGTTGCGGGGAGCTAAGATCGCCATTAGATTTAATTTGATTAGGTTTAGGTTATTTAATTACTGCTAAATCACCTTCTGACGCAAAATTTTTTTCTTTTTTTTCAGGTACATGCCCAGCAATACCAGAAGCAACAAGAATCATTAACTTGTGTACTCAGAAGACCCCCACAGTTTGGAGCGTAGCATCCTCAAGAACTTACGTTCCACATCGATCCACAATAACCCTCCTTTGTCGAACGATACCCCGACATCGATCGACATCAACAACAGTTCGTCGACCGATACTCGTCTACCACAGTCGACCGAGACACCTTCTTTGTCGACCGATACTCGCCGCACTTCATCGCTCGACCACCACTTGTCGACCGATACTCGCACTACTGCATCGATCAACATGAACCACCGACCGTCGACCGATACTCTTCATCCGACATTGATCGATATAAATCACCTAAAATCGATCGATACCACCCGACGAGTCATGGTAGCACCTGTTGGGGTCAAAAACGGTTATCTCGAAATCAACGGCTAAAATTATTTATCGTGCGCGGACTTTCCATAAAACAAGCGTCGAAAGCAAAACAAATCGTATAGCTTAAAAAACCTATGTTAAAGTCGATCATTCTTGTTTTACACGATAAACTTTACGAGAAAACCAACTAAGATTTAGTCGTAAAACTTCGATGATACAATCAAGAAGAACCGAGAGACATTAGGTCCGTAGCTAAGATGACACGACCATACGAAAGTATACGGAAGAAACGGGAAGTAATCTAAGTTCGGACAGGCCGAACGACAAAGAATCCGCCTTAAAACTTCAAAGAGCCCGTTCTCTCAAACCGTGAGGACCCAGAAAACGAGCAAGATATCAAATCGAAGCCCTCGCCGAGATGCATGTGCTGGTCCTGGCCGCCGGCGGCTAGCGCCCGTGCTGGTCCAGGCCGCCGGGCGGCTAGCGCCCGTGCTGGTTCTGGCCGCCGGCGGCTAACGCCCGTGCTGGCCGTGCCGTGGCCGCCGGGCGGCTAGCCCCCCTGCTGGCCGTGGCCGCCGGAGGATAGCGCCCGTGCTGGCCGTGGCCGCCGGGCGGTTAGCCCCCATGCTGGCCGTGGCCGCTGGCGGCTAGCGCCTGTGCTGGCCATGGCCGCCGGGCGGCTAGCCCGTGCTGGATCGGGTCGTCGGGCGACAAATTTCCGTGCATAAGTTCTAGGCCCCGGCCGTCAGAAGTCTGTACTTTGCGTCTTTCCCAAGTTTTCGCGGAACGAATCGTTGAGATTCCGCGTACAAAACTCCCGTTCTTACTCCAAACTAAGATCGTCGGAAACACTTCGGAAACTCGTAAGATATCAACGGAAGGAAGATCTTAAATTCTTCATGCGAAACAGTGATGGTTATCTTAAGACACCACTCATCTCAACTCTACGAAGGATTGAAGATCTTCTGAAGAAATTGTAGAAAACAACGGAAGTCCTAGAGACGGCCCGAAAGGGACCAGAGGCGATCGGACAGTCCGCTTACGATTATCTGAGATAGATACGACGATTTACGTTTATCTTTACATAACAAGATAAATGCTAAATTTCCAGAAGGATAAATGTCAAGTTTCCCAATAAACATGAAGGTCGACGAAAATGGAAAATGCCCGCTTTGCGGCCCAAAAGGAGAATAGACCGTCATAAGAAGGAGTTTATAAAAGAGCTTTGGAAGAGAAGAAAGGCAGAACAGAAAAATCCAAGAGAAGAAAATTGAGAGACTTAGAGAGCAGATCCGAGATTTTAGACCGAGGGAACTTAGAACTTAGGTGGTTAGACTAGCAAGGCATGACCTAGGACGTCTGGCCGCCTCTCGTTCTACCTTCATCTTGTCCGCATACTTCTGTTCCTTCGGAAGAAACTAACAATCCTTTTACTCAGAGTTCCGCACATAGAAACCCTAGGCGTTATTCTCGACACGCCCGTTTCTATGACAAACGCTGATACTAGACGAACTCCGCCAGGCAGTTCGATCTCTTGTTCAAATCTTTCTAACTGAACTACGTCCGACTTGATCCTCGAAAGGGGTACGTAGGCAGCCTTTTTCAAGGTCCAGTCCCAACTCTTAACAAAACCCTTTTTGTACGATTTTCGTCTTTTGTTATCTTTCTATATTTTCCGCACTTGTTCGGTCACTTGTCGTTGGCTGTCGCAGGGAATCCGGACCTTCAAGGAAAGTCGGGTTAACTTTGCCTTCCTCCGTTTTTTATTTAACTAAAATCGACAGTGCGAGTTTCGATTCCCATAGTTTGGCGCTAGAAGGAGGGGGGACGGATTACTCTTACTCTTACGGCCGCAAAACGCTTGATCAAAGGAATGTCTGGAAATATGAAAGACAAACTCGCAGCTCACATCGACGCTGGTAAAACAACTTCAGCAGTGACTGCTCCTACGACCAACGCTTATGCAAACGGTTATCTAAGATTATCATCTTACGGACAAACGTCCCGAGAACGGACCATCCCAACCAAGTTCGGGTCCTATCAACCATGCAACCCCGTCCAAGTTCCTGCAACACGGTCCTCGGGTCCATGGACACAACCCCCCATCGCTCGGGAAAATTCATAAAAAGACTTGGTAGTCGAGACGGATTCCTGCCTGCCGTACAAAACGGCTATGGTTAGCTTCAACACCAGTTGCCTTTACTATACGGGGAATTGAAATCCTTTCGGAAAAACTAGCGTCACATCAACGGCTTTTTCTAAAGAAAAATCGTTAAAACGTCTAAGTCCCAAGACTGCCCAAAAGGGACCCGAATCGCGGCTAAACGGCCCACTTACGATTTTAAAGTAGGATCGAGCCCAAGACTGATATGACGGTCTAATTACCGAGTTTGAGAGATTCCCAGAAAAGCAAGACTTGTTCTCCTGGAAATCGCGAAGAAACACCAGATTACTCGTAAAACAGAAAGCACGACTGATCGGGTTACCAATCAGCGTTTCTAATGTTAAAAATTCGATAACATTTTACGGAACACTTTTTGTAAAATAAATTCTCGAAATATTTCACGAGACAGCTTTTGCATGATTAAACTCGACAACATTTTACAAAACAGTTTCCGTAAAATTAACTCCACAATATTTTGTGAAATAACTCTCGTAAGATAAAAGGTCAACAACGTTCTAAGAAACAATTCCTTGCTGGGATCATGATGAAATCGATGTCTAAAAGTCTCGGAAAAAAATTAAAGAAACCTCGAGAGACTAAGTGTCGATCGAGAAACCTTTAAAAACCGAGAAAAACAGGCAGGTCCCGCGAGGAAGCACAGTCCCGGGCGGCTAGCACGCTCGAGCTGTCCCTAGGCGCCGGACGGCTAGCACGCCCGTGCTGTCCCTAGGCGCCGGGCGGCTAACGCGCCCGTGCTGCGCTGGTCGCCGGGCAACAAAACATTCGTCAAGCACGGCCAATCCTCGTAAAGATTGACCCAAGTATTATCCAAACTAATTTTACGAAACAATTTCCGTAAAATTAACTCGACAACATTTTGCTGAATAACTCTCGTTAAATAAAAGCTCGGCAATATTTTACGAAACATCATTCGTGAAGTATAACAAGATCGTAAGCTTCTTGACCTGACTAGTTCGCTCATAGCTTGCCGAAACAAGAAGCCCCACTCAAGTGACATCTTGCCATTCGTTTTCACTTGTCTACCCACCTTAGCCTTCTTCGAGTTTCGCTTACTTCTCCTACCTTTGCTTCAACAATTCTGCAACGATTCTACACTGTTCCTTCGGGTTTCATCAAAAAGCGATTCTCGATTCAGTGTCAGACTTTTCGAAGACCTTTGACAATGAAACGTTAGAAGACAAAGAGGAACGGACATGAGGCAATCTCGAGTAATCAATGAGACTAAGGTACGTCCGACTTAGAAAATTTTATCAAGTTTTTAATTTTTTCGTAGGAAAGGAATGAGAACGTCTTGTAAACTGCCGTAAAATTTAGGGAACTTAGAACCTAGGTGGATAGTCTAGCAAGCTAAGTCTTAGGCATTTTCTTCCAGTTTCGTTCTATTGTTCCTTGACTGTCTAGGCAGAACGCGCAAACCGATCTAATCTCTCGAAGAACCGATAAATGATCGCCGCGCATCCTTGGCATACTCTTTCCGCTTCCGTGAGACTAATGGCACGACGGTGAGCTACAAAATTAATGAAATAACCATCGGTAAAACTTCATGAGTAACCCGAAGCAACTTTCGCCAAAAAAACGAAATCAAAGCGGAAACATTTCCCGTGTAAACCACGGAAACAAGACTACTTTGACTATCTGCGATTTTTTATCTTCATGAAACCGGTCATCCATTACTTTCGTATAACAAGAACATGTTTCACAAAAACAGCATAAGGAAAACCAAGATCGGTCTCATGCAAAACGACATCGCAATACAGAAAATTACGTCCAAGCGGGAAATAACCCAAAACTGAATCTGAACGTGTTCTTCGTCGATTCCTTAAACTTTATTCCCTCGGATAAAATGAAACAATTTTCATGCGACCAAAGGAAATTTATACGAAGCATCTATCATATAAATGAAACCTAAAGTGGAAAATCGTTTCAAAATGCCATCACCCATAACTCGGAAAACTCTGCTAAGATTTGCATGTCTATCTCGACGAACGCTATTCGGCCCTCGGCCGACTACGCCTTTCCATAAAGCCCGAACCTGAATTCGGCATCACCATTAAGGACAATCGTAAACCAATATGACCTTAATGCGAAAGGGTTGTGGTCTGATCGTTTACCAACTCCTTGGTTAAACGGCTGAACACAGCCTTCACGCGAAGACAAAACAGCTGAACGATCGCCGCTCCAATCACTTAAGGGCCAAACGATAATCCACGATTTGTCATAAAAGGCCAAGTGACCATTACGCGAGCAACTTTGTCGCATAGCCCAAAAGCGGAAATCATGCGATAAATTTCTCGTAATAAAACCAGTCCTAACAGCCATACGGTTAACGGAAAAATTCAAACTTAACATCGACTGATTAAGTTCTATACGCCCCGTAAACAAAGCATGAAAAGAAACACTCGTGACAAAGCTCCAAGAGTTATACGAGTCGTCCTTAAAATCCCGGAAGGCCAACACTTCGCGAAGCAAAGCGAAGGTAGACGCTTCTCCCTGGGTCAAATATACGCGACCCCTGGTCCTAATTCCTCGATCAAAATTTTATAACTTGCTCGTCCAAACTGAAACAACAGTTTCTGACTACGGACATTCGCAAAACATCTCCAAGCCCGCTTGAAAAGCGGCACAAGGGAAAATTAACTCGTATACATTTGAAATGTGTATGCTTGTATAATCCCACGTTTTTTGAAGAAACTAGATTTTCGAAACTCTTTACAAACACAGAAACCGAATTTTCAAAACTCTTCGCAAACAAACTCGCCAATCGCTAAACAGCCTCAACAATGGATCCAGTATCCACCAAATAAATCATAAACTATCGCCCGGAAACATTCCGCGATTTCTAAAAGCCCATAGTCCTTTATGGCATAAGAAAAACAAACTTCAAAGCACTGCGAGACGTCGCTTCATGCCTGAACATTCGTTTTTCGATTAAAACCTTCATACGCCTTCTAAACGGCATCATATCGTTGTTGCTGATCACAACAAACGAACTCTAACGTCTTAAATAGACAAGCCACCTAAGGGTAGGCTCTTTTACATCCGACAAGGATCTCATACCGCGCTATACAAAAAATCCAAATTTGGTTCAGCACTTCGTAAAGGAAGTAGTTCAATTCGTGCCCAGACAAATCATATAAGCCGATACCACTTCGCGGATTTTAAAACGGTACGAATCAGGTTAAAATCACAAACAGGCAAAACGAAAGCCGATTTGTCGTCGCACAGCCTCAGTCTGAGAGTAAACCTAGGTCTTGCCCTAAACCCAGCCTTGCTGGTATCTTAACATCTCATAGGCAAAGCGTCAACGACGCGAGATCCCAAAACTTGTCTCTGCACTCAAGTCTATACGTTTCCACGAATTTTCGCGTAAATCGTAAACCGCAGGAAAATCTCGCTTTGTACAAACGACAGATACGGTGATCATCAGGGAGGCAGGAATGAGACGACAACTCACACCCTGTCCCTCTAACTTCGATAGACGGAATTTCTGAAAACGCAACTTTAATATTTTATAAAGATTGAGCCGCGGAGTTCAACAGATGCCTTAAAAAAGGCCGGGATTCAAAGCCACCAATGGCCAGTCCCACAAATGTACATCATGGCCTCTTAACGGCCGAAACACAATCAAAATAAAAATCTCTGAAGGGATTGATAAACCTAGACGCTCCCCGGAGCATCACCTTCATCCTCAAAACTCACCCAAAGTAGGAACGGTCTCACCGTCGCCTCCATTGGTCGCACCACCGCTGCATGTCTCATATGCGCCAGCTTCGCGATCCTTGACTGCGTGGTCCTGGTCCTCCGAACCCTCCGAATCCAGGACAAAGGTGCACATGGATTTCAGACCAGCGAGAATCGAGTCGAAGTTGCGAGTCCCCGTCTCCTCCAGACTCTGAATCTTCTGTTGAAGACAACGGACTTTCGAGGGCATATTTTCTTCTCTTTCTTCACATTGAACAACAAACTCACAGTTTTCCCGACATCACGTTCGAGATCGCCAATCAAAGGTGATGTGGATTTCAGCAATGAAATACTCTTAGCAAAAAATTTCGATTTTCAACTCATAATCTTCCGCCCGCAAGATCGTCTCCGCGTCTTACAGGCTGGGGCTAACTGTTGGGGTCAAAAACGGTAATCTCGAAATCAACGGCTAAAAATATTTATCGTGCGCGGACTTTCCATAAAATAAGCGTCGAAAAGCAAAACAAGTCGTATAGCTTAAAAAACCTATGTTAAAGTCGATCGTTCTTGTTTTACACGATAAACTTTACGAGAAAACCAACTAAGATTTAGTCGTAAAAATTCGATGATACAATCAAGAAGAACCGAGAGACATTAGGTCCGTAGCTAAGATGACACGACCATACGAAAGTATACAGAAGAAACGGAAAGTAATCTAAGTTCGGACAAGCCGAAGGACAAAGAATCCGCCTTGAAACTTCAAAGAGTCCGTTCTCTCAAACCGTGAGTACCCAGAAAACGAGCAAGATATCAAATCGAAGCCCTCGCCGAAGCGCACGTGATGGTCCTGGCCGCCGGCGGCTAGCGCCCGTGCTGGTCCAGGCCGCCGGGTGGCTAGCCCCCATGCTGGCCGTGGCCGCCGGGCGGCTAGCCCCCGCGCTGGCCGTGTCCGCCGGCGGCTAGCGCCCGTGCTGGCCGTGGCCGCCGGGCGGCTAGCCTCCGTGCTGGCTGCGTCCGCCGGCGGCTAGCGCCCGTGCTGGCCGTGGCCGCCTGGCGGCTAGCCCCCGTGCTGGCCGTGGCCGCTGGCGGCTAGCGCCCGTGCTGGCCGTGGCCGCCGGGCGGCTTGCCCTCATGCTGGCCGTGGCCGCCGGCGGCTAGCGCCCGTGCTGGCCAAGGCCGCCGGGCGGCTAGCCCCGTGCTGGCTCGGGTCGTCCGGCGACAAACGTCCGTGCATAAGTTCTAGGCCCCGGCCGTCAGAAGTCTGTACTTTGCGTCTTTCCCAAGTTTTCGCGGAACAAATCGTTGAGATTCCGCGTACAAAACTCCCGTTCTTACTCCAAACTAAGATCGCCGGAAACACTTCGGAAACTCGTAAGATATCAACGGGAAGGAAGATCTTAAATTCTTCGTGCGAAACAGTGATGGTTATCTTAAGACACCACTCATCTCAACTCTACGAAGGATTGAAGATCTTCCGAAGAAATTGTAGAAAACAACGGAAGTCCTAGAGACGGCCCGAAAGGGACCAAACGCGATCGGACAGTCCGCTTACGATTATCTGAGATAGATACGACGATTTACGTTTATCTTTACATAACAAGATAAATGCTAAATTTCCAGAAGGTTAAATGTCATGTTTTCCAATAAACATGAAGGTTGACGAAAATGAAAAAAGCCCGCTTCGCGGCCCAAAAGGAGAATAGACCGTTATAAGAAGGAGTATATAAAGGAGCTTCGGGAGAGAAGGAAAGGCAGAACAGGAAAATCCAAGAGAAGAAAATTGAGAGACTTAGAGAGCAGATCCGAGATTTTAGACTGAGGGAACTTAGAACTTAGGTGGTTAGACTAGCAAGGCATGACCTAGGACGTCTGGCCTCCTCTCGTTCTACCTCCATCTTGTCCGCAGACTTCTGTTCCTTCGGAAGAAACTAACAATCCTTTTACTCAGAGTTCCGCACATAGAAACCCTAGGCGTTATTCTCGACACGCCCATTTCTATGACAAACGCTCATACTAGACGAACTCCGCCAGGCAGTTCGATCTCTTGTTCAAATCTTTTTAAATGAACTACGTCCGACTTGATCCTCGAAAGGGGTACGTAGGCAGCCTTTTTCAAGGTCCAGTCCCAACTCATAATAAAACCCTTTTTGTACGATTTTCGTCTTTTGTTATCTTTCTATATTTTCCGCACTTGTTCGGTCACTTGTCGTTGGTTGTCGCAGAGAATCCGGACCTTCAAGGAAAGTCGGGTAAACTTGGCCTTCCTCCGTTTTTTATTTAACTAAAATTGACAGTGCGAATTTCGGTTCCCACAGCACCTATTATTCTCAGAACCGATGAGAATGGAGACCTACGTGATCAAGATGGTCACCTGCGTAACGCAGCAGGTCAGAAGCTGAATGCTCAAAAGGAAATCATTCATGAGCAAGACACTACAGACTTCATCCAACCTGCAGATGAAGCCAACAGAGCTAGAACCTTGGCTGATTACAACCGTCCAGATCAGTTATATACCAACCGATCAGCCATCCGCCCTCCTGCCATTCAGAGAGGAGATTTCGAACTCAAGCCGCAGTATTACGGCCTTGTAGGACATATACCCTTCTGTGGGTTATCCCACGAGCATCCTATGGACCATCTGGAGAGGTGCGAAGATATTATATCTTCCATCAAAGCCAACAGAGACTCTGAAGACTACCTTTTCTGCAAGCTTTTCAAATACTCTATATCAGGAGAAGCTTTGCAGTGGCCTGCGACAACTACCACCAGGTTCTCTCACTACCTGGAAGGACATCAAAAACACATTCCTGCGTAACTTCTTTGATGAGTCACATGCTGAGGACTGGAGAAGAAAGATTGCTACATTCACTCAGGAACCTGGAGAATCATTCAAGGATACCTGGAACAGATTCAAGTCCTACCAGCGCGACTGCCCACATTATGGATTCAACAACGTGCAATTACTCTGCACCTTCTACAGAGGCATCGCTCTGAAGTATCAAATGGCTCTGGATACTGCTAGTGAAGGAAATTTCAGCACAAGGAATCCACAAGACGCTGTGAAGTTAATTGATAATTTAGCTTCAAGTAACAGCACGAAGAACACTGTCAAGGCGAAATCTGTATCATTCCTTGGGAAGGAGCAGATTAATGAGTTCCAACCACAGCTGGACAATGTTCAGAGGCTACTAAACAAGCAGATTTGCTCAGTTGAGGATGCAGAAACCGCAGAGGAACACATAGAAGAAGATGTGAACTGGATTAGTGGAGCTGGATTTCAGAGATCTGGAAACCAAGGAGGAAATAAGAACTTCTCAGGATAGAGAAGCAACTACAGTTCGCAGAAACCTTCCTACAGCAGCAGCAATCCCAACAACAACAGGAGTTACGGAAACTCATTCTACACCATTCCACCCCCACCCACCCAGGAAAGTAAACTAGAAGAAATGCTGGAAAGAGTTCTAGAGACTCCAGGTGGATTTCAATAGGGAAGATTGACTCTGTCTACACCACCTTGAACTCAAAGCTTGATACCTTGAATACCTATGTGAAGAAAGTGGAGACTCAGGTAGTTCAGACATGAGAAGCTTTGAAGAAACAAGAGGCTTTGGCAAAAGCACCAGGAGAGCCTACTGCTAACCACCACGTCAATGCTATCATAAATGATGATTTTTGGGAGAAAGTTAACCAAGATAAGCTGCAAAATTCGACACATGAAGACTCGTCCGAAGCCGGATTCGCTCCATATCGATCGACATCATCAGCCCGACATCGATCGATATCACCAAAAGCGAAACAATCGATAAACTTTGACGAATATCGATCGATAGACTTCAAGGAACCCTCCAACGAATGAAACTCGGTCAAGATCATGTCACATGAAGCCTTTGCAGCAAAACACCCACAACCGCCCACCCGTATGGACGTCGACCGAACTTCGGACCCCATCGATCGATACAGAGACCTTTCCATCGATCGATCCGGAGATACCAATATCGACCGACATACCGCTGTTGTCATCGATCAATATACTATACCTCACCGCCGAGTGCAACTACCAAAGATCGATGTAGCACGACTTAATGCACTCCGAGAGCAGTCCAAACTTTCCAAATCCCTTCCTACAGCCATATTGAAGAAACCCACGGACATCATTGAACCCATGGAGCCAGAAAAGGAAAACCTAGGAAGAGTTCTACGAAAAAGGAAAGAGAAGATTGCCAAGCACCTTAAAAGGGGAGCTAATGAAGCAGAGATGGAAAACTTCAGAAAATGAGTTCTAAGGATCCCTGGAGAGAAACCTTTTGAAGAAGCCTACTTTTCACACAGATTGTGGATGTTCTTCAGAGAGGCCAAAGAGACAGAAGAAGACATCAAGAGGATGTTTCACCAAGTCCGTGATAGCTTGAAGAAGAGGATCACACTGACGAAGAGGAGCGATCCAGGGAAGTTCAAAGTACCATGTTCCATCAGGGGCATTGAATTCCCTCGTGCCCTATGTGATACAGGATCAGGAGTCAACATCATACCCAAGATCATGGCAGACCACCTACATCTGAAGATAGAGCCTACTGATGAGACATTCATTTTTGTGGATTGCTCTCAACAGAACTCTGGAGGCATAGTTCGAAATCTTGAGGTACAAATAGGAGATGCCATCATCCCTACAGACTTCCACGTCCTGGATGTCAAGCTCAACTTCAAGACATCCCTACTGCTTGGAAGAGCTTTCTTAGCCACCGTCGGAGCCGTTTGTGACCTAAAGTTCAACAAGCTCTGCCTAACCCTGATAGATTCCACCACCCTCTATGACCCAGTCCAAGCCATCAAGTTACCACAGAAGGAGACCACAGATGTCGCCGCAGCATGCTTTTGTTCCCACGAGTATGATTCCATGGCTGAGTACGAAACAGATCTGGTCACATCGACCGATGAGAGTAACATTCCATCGCCCGATACCCGTGCCAACTCATCGACCGACGTAGCCAACGCCACATCGATCGATAGACAGCCCTTTTGGAGGACCAACGTTGAAACCTTTGCATCGACCGATAAACCAATCGTGGAGTTCCCAGATAGAGATTTTGAGCCAGCTAGCTCGGAACCGGACGACTACATACCTCTAGAGGAGGAATATGATGAAGATTATGAGGAAGAACGAGCTACATAGTACATATTCATTTGTGAAAAAGAAGACGGACACTTTTCCCATACCTTCCGATTCAACGCATCGACCGATAGAGGCCAGCTTTCATCGACCGATACGCCACCAAGAAGATCGCTCAAACGACCCTATCAACCATCCAGCGATCCTATTGACTTTATATCCATTTACACACCACGTAAGGATATAAGAGACGGAGACTACTAAATTGGAAGCGACTATAATGAGAGTTTTGCAGTGGAGGCAATACCACTGAAGTATTCGACCCAGCCTGACGAAGTCCCATCAACTGATACGTTTCAACAGCAATCGATCGACAACCGTCAGCTCACATCGACCGATGCACCTGCTACAGCATCGCCCGATACTACCGCTACACCATCTGAGGTACAAGTACATAATATTGATTTTGGTTATCTAACTCCGGATGAGTTTGGTATTTTCAGAGATCCAGAAGGCAATGCACGAGCAATGGATGGGAAAACCATCCCAATCACAAAGAAGGACATAGGAGACATCCTTCAAACCGCCAACAGATCATTAAACCTCTTCAGACAACTACCTCACAACCCTGTCCATCAGCACCGTCAGCATATCAGCACAACCACATTATCCAATCAAGACGGAGCTGTAGCTGATCATCTCAACTCGGAGGATACAAAATTTAAACTCATATCGATCGATAGACACAACCGTCTATCGTTCGATAAGCACCGTGAGATGGGCAGACGAGCTTTCAAAGACGAAATTCGCCGCTTCTCTGGGAGAAGAAGGATGAATTTGGAGTTTACAGATATGAATCTGGGTATGCTAGAGGAGTCAACGGAGACATCATCCATGTTTCCAAGGAAGCCATAGAGGAGTTACTTAATAGAGCATCACTATTTGATTGGTCTTGCTTCTGCTTACCCATACATGCAGATCACTTCAACAATGCAGAACCTACAGAGAAGCTCTACACAGAAGCTGAAGTCCAAAGAATGATCTATGAGGCTAAGAGTCCTTACATCAAACCTATACCTATCCACACAAAATCGAGAAGGTCCGATCAGAACTCCAATCTGAAATCAACTGGATTTAGAGTGCTTATGACCTTCAACACCAGAAGAAGGACGCCCTAGAAGAAGAAGTATCCACTCTCCGCTTGAAGTTGGAAACCTACAGGAAGCCATCGATCGATGCTGGACACAAGCCATCGACCGATTATACACCATCGATCGATACAGACCTACCCGCATCGAACGATAGACGTTTGCAGACCACCTACAGCAAGGAAGAAATCAATACCCTTATCAGCAACATCTATCGCGACATCAGAAGAGAAGAGGCAGCCACCAACAAGGATCTAGAAGACAAATATCAGCAACTCAACAACAACTTCACCTCATTCAAGGAGCACACATCAACAATGGCAGCTACCATGGATCATATCATCAAGGCTCTACACCACACACACCAAACGATGAAATCTTTCTACACCAGCAAGAAGAAAATCACTGATGAGTTGATCCCACTAATAGGAATTCGCCTACAAGGGGTTGAAGATACATTGAGAGAACCCTGCGAGGATTACAGACGCTCAGCATCGACCGATACGACACGCAGTCCATCGCCCGACATGCACTATACCGAGTTCTGCACCAAAGCTGATCTGGAGAAGACAGTTCAAGACCTCTTAACAATGATCCAAGAAGTTGGTGATTCGTTCTACCAAAGCTTTGACGAATTATGGTTTCCAGTACAAAGCGACGTCAAAAGCCTGGAGGACACAATAGAGAACATTCAGAAGGAAATCAGGACCATCTCCAGATAACTCGCGGATAGACCAGCACCATTAGCATCGACCGATATGCCAGAAAGGACATCGACCGACAGACCAACACCAGTGTCGATCGATATGGACTACCCGAGATCGATCGATAAGCTCATGGTACGAAAGAGAACATTTGAGAGACTTAATGACATACAAGAAGAACACATTGAACTATCCCAACACACCTATCCAACATTCAGAAAAACCCAGTTCTACATTGAGAGCAATGCAGAAGGTCTAGAGCGTCTGCGCAACGAGGTCAATGAATTAAAGGAGAAACTAACCAGAGGAGATAAAGCCACAAGAAGCTTCTTCACCACTTGGTTTGGAGAGAAACAAGAAGAGGACAAAGATGAGACTTGTTATCCAGCTAGTTTCATGAACTCACCTCACTAGCCTCAATACTACCATAGTCAAGCTAAAAGGCTATAATATAGCGTTGAGTGGGAGGCAACCCACTGTTAGGTATTTTCTTACTTAGTTAAAATTGATTTTTGTTTTTATTTTTCGTTTTTCGTTTTTTGTTTTTAAGTTTTTCAGATTATAGACGATTACCATTCCTATCGACCGATACGATCCTGTCGACATCGCTCGACATATTCCTATCCTCATCGATCGACATAGATGACTCACTATCGATCGATACGTATCCACGGTCAAGTATATCGTTCTAATTTTCGATATCAGTACGTTACTTATAATTTATTTATACCCTAATCCGACTGTTATACACTGAGGATAGTGTATGATTTAAGTCTGGGGGGAGATTACTGATGCTACCTTACCTTTTTGATTTCACCAAAATGTTTTCAAAATTGGTTTTATTGAGTCAAGAAAGAGACTAGGATATTTTTCAAAAAATTTCTTTTTATCTAACCACTCTTTAGCACCATTCTTAGATCTGTTGATTGCAGAAAGTACTATAGATGCTAAAGTGGATCACCCGTCACCTATGACAACACTTCTCATGATTGTTTGGAAGAACCAAAGCTGATCTCCAACCTTACCTGACAAACTATTGCTTGTCTTGGGGCTTGGTATACAAGGGATCGGAATCCTCCTACAAGTCTGAAAGGTAATAGTCTGTGTGCTTCTGATTCCCTTCCTTCTCTCTCTTCAGCATCCTAAGGAAAGAGGGAAATTATTTGTATAAAGATGTGATATGATATCTTGAGAAGTAGAGGGGTAGGAGTGATTCATGCGACCCCATTATTCTACTTTAAAAGATTGATCAAAGCGAGGGGTAGGATTGATTCCTGCGACCCCACTATTCGCTTATTCAAAGATATGTGTTACTAAGTCAATGAGATAACGCAAAGATGGCCTTTGTGGCAATCAGTGTTCATCAAAATTTGAAATTATGAGGATCCAGAGAAGAGAGATAAAAGGGGAAAGAAATTAAGGAATCAGAGAAGGCTTACCTGTGTGTTCAGAAACTTGCTTGAGTTGACTCCATGTGTTTCTTGATCGATGCCCCCAAGGTAAAGCCTGCACTTTTATTTTTATGCATAAATGAGATCAGTAGAGGGGATAGACAGACAGGATTGTTAAGATGTTTGGCTAGGAGATTTGGTTGCTAAGCTGGGATATGGTATAATGTACTCCTATGATTAATAGGCATAGGATGTGGCTTGCAACAAAGTAGAGGTGATGATTCTAAAGTTAAGATTTAAATTGAGTCCGTGCTATTTTCAAACTTCTTTCTAAAACTACCTGTGTGTTTGCTTGAGGACAAGCAAAAGGTTAAGTCTGGGGAGTTGATATACCATGATTTTGACCCACTTTTACTCATGGTATTTCTATGATTTTACTATATATATATATCTATGTTTTGGAGTCTTTTAGGTATGTTTTCAGGTTCAAGAGTATTTTGGAGTAAAGTGACGTTTTATGTGCCATTTGGAGCTTAAAAGAGAGTTTTCCCGAGATGACTTAGAGATCAGACATCAAGGTCGATATCCAGAGATACATATCGATCGATACACATTTCGTGTAATCGTTTGATGACGCATTTGAAGAAATGACGACGAGATACTCCATCGATCGATGTACGCATAGTACCATCGATTGATATCAAGCGTGCAGAAGAAGAAAGAATATTTTCAATCGACTTGAAGCCCAAGATGTCCCAATATTACTATAATGACCCTGACGAGTTTTTAACCTAATTGTACTCACTATTTATACCTTTGGCTATGTGTTTTGGCAAAGTAAGCTTTTACAACATATCATTGTTCTATTTTTTATTACTTATCAATAAAGTATTCTTTTCATATTAATTATGTTCTCATCAAAAGTTATAGGATTCTAGATTTAGAAGAAAGATACAAAGAGATTTGTTATCACGAGGAACTTGATTGTTCGGTCTTCTAAATGAATCCCTATTATTACCTTGATGCTATGAGTCACTCAGTCATGTCTGAGTAGATTCCTTTGTTAGATTTAGGGTTCAAATAGTTATGAGGGATTAGCCCCAACTATAGACTGTTGAGTTGTATACTCATTATCCTGATGAATCCTAAAGCTTATTCTAGAGTAGCTAACTAGAATATGATCTTGGAAGTGATTTAATCCATAACTCATTCTCCTGATATCATCTTGCATAAGTTAAGATCCTCTAGGGATAAGCGAGAACCGGTCTATGATCTTGGTGAACACATATTCAATTCGATCTAGAGCTATATCGATCGATACTCCAATAGAGTAATCGATCGACGACACACATATCGATCGATTCAAGCTGTCAAACATCGATCCATATTGTCGGCGGACAGATCAATAGACGAGTCTAGTAACGACAGTTATTAGGCAAATCTAAAGAGTTGAAGTTCTTTAGTATATGCAAGCAACTCATTAAAACATCTATAGCATTATAATCCTGAATTAACTGAATAGTAACCTTGAATCTAACTACTTTCTCTTAATACTTACAAACTCTAAATCATTCTCTTGAGCAACTAGGCATTGCTCACAACTGCAATTTACATTTAAACCATTTTAACCTAGCTTAGTCACTAAGGATTATTATCTTTTGTGTTCCTTTGCTCCCCGTGAAATCGATCCCTAAGTACTACATCTGAACCTCTTATTTGAGAGAGTAATTCACTCCTAGGGTAATTTGAGTGAGATCAAATTTGATTCTACTTTAAAAGAATGATCAGAGCGAAGGGTAGGAGTGATTCTTGCGACCATATTATTCGCTTATTCGAAAGATATAAGTTACTAAGTCAATGAGATGATACAAAGATGGTCTTTGTGGCAATCAATGTTCATTAAATTTGAAACTATAAGGATTCAGAGAAGAGAGAAAAATGGGGAAGAAAGGAATCAGAGAAGACTACCTGTGTGTTCAGAAACTTGCTTGAGTTGAATCCATGTGTTCTTTGATCGATACTCCCAAGGTAAAGCCTGCACTTTTATTTTATGCAAGAAATGAGGTTAGTAGAGGCGATTGTCATACAGGATCTGTTAAGTTGTTGGCTAGGTGAATTTGGTTGCTATACTAGGATATTGTATAATGTGCTTCTAATGTTAGGATGTCTATGATTTGGTTTGCACTACTAGAGAGATGGTGACTAAGTTTTAAAAATCTTTTGAGTCCCTGCTGTTTTCAAACCTCTTTCAGAGAGACTGCCTGTTGGTTTTGCTTGAAGACAAGCAAAAGGGTAAGTCTGGGGGAGTTGATCGGCCATGATTTTGACCCACTTTTAGTCATGGTTTATAGGTGCTTTTACATATATTTACTATGAAATAGAGTCTATTTATAGTATTTACAGGTTCAGGTATGATTTGGAGTAAAATGGTGATTTTGGTGTCTTTTGGAGCCTTTCAAGTGCATAACTGCGCAGATGCGCCAGATGTTTAGATATGGATGGAGACCTTCCCATGGTGCGATTGAGCTGTTCTTAGGACACAAGATAGATCTTTGAGTTAGCTTTTCAATGCCACCGGTTTTAGGTCAATCCAACGGTTAGATCAGAAGTTATTCCCGTTTTACTGAAGAGTGGTCAGTCTGCCTCGCGAGAGAAGGCTGTCGAGAAGAGTAATGTTTATCGGTCGATGGGAAACACTTCATATCGATCGATATGAATTTTAGGACGTGGTCTAACTATATTTCATGACCGATTGAAGGCCAGAAGCAACCCAAATTACCATAAACCCTTGGACGACCAAAAACCCTATTGATGTTATTCTAAGCCATTGTTGACGGCTACGCTTTCACAACTCTTTTCATCACTTCATAATTATTGTATTAGATTAGGAGAGAAGATCAGTATCCTTCAGATATTGATTGGAACTCCATTGGTTTTATCTTTGATTTCTATTTTATTATTATTCAGACTATGATTTGTGTTCTTTCTATCATGTCTGAGTAATTCATCTTGTTAGGTTTAGGGATTTCATGAGCTTAATGTCAAACTAATAATCAATTAGAATTGCTAGGTTATCTATAGAACTTCTACACCAGGGTGATTTGTAATACTAGGATCTGGAATAATTTTATTCACATGAAAGTGTGACTGATTGTTTGAACCTAGAATCATAGGACAATTGAGATGCACTAAAGTGCAGTCAATTAACGGAACCCGAATCTTGCTGGATTAGATACCTAGACACATATGAGAATTGGTCTAGAAATCTGGTTGAACATAATCGATTAGGTCGCTAATGCTTGTCTAAGAAAGTATCGACCGATGCTCAGACCATAGCATCGATCGATATTCACTTCTTGTTCGCATGCGGAAGCTGGAACAGAGACTGGAAGCTGGAACAGAGCGTTAAGAGGTGTAAGCCCAGTACATGTGGTACCAAAGAAGGGAGGTATCACAGTGGTTAAAAACGAAAAAGATGAACTCATTCCAACGCGTACCGTCACTGGACACCGTATGTGTATTGATTACAGGAAATTAAATTCCGCAACCCGGAAAGATTTGGTACCAGAGAATACGCACCTCAAATTTGGTACCAGAGAATACACACCCCTGATTCTACTTTAAAAGAATGATCAGAGCGAGGGGTAGGAGTGATTCCTGCGACCCCATTATTTGCTTATCGGAAGATATGTGTTATTCCATCTCACCTAAATATTTCCAATCGCAAATCGATATTCCAGCTGTGAAGATCAATATGTTTAATCGAAATTCGATTTTGTAATTAAGATGATTTATGATAGCAGGTTAGATCTTCTTTCTCCTCTGTTCTTTGTTATACTAATGTTAATTTTGAGTTTTTGTTTCTTACAATTTTCTTTGTAAATGAAGATTGACTGTGAGTTAACAATAGATTTTCCATATTTCGTTTATCCAGAAACTATCTCAAGTAATTCTTTCACATGACAGTCTTCATAGATTCAACCTCGGACATCAATTATGATCTTCTCAAGATACGATCTCCATGACCATCATTACAGTGGGGGTAAACATCATCACGAAAGGTTTATTCTTAAACACTGACTTTATGCATCTGAAAAGATCAGCCTGATGATTATCTATTTAACCACATGACCCTGATTTGTCAATAATCAGTTTTAACTTCTGACAAAAAAAACATTGAGTTCAAATTCCATTTGAGATGTTTTCTCCTCAGATTTATCATCTACATATATAATTTTCCCATTGGTTCGAATGTTACGTTTCAGAAGTACTTTGAAGGAAAATGTGACCGAAAAAGAGGAAGAGAGTATGGTGTCAGGCTACAATGTTACTCGTTCGTGGCAAATAACAAAGCACAGATATGTCTTTAGAACAAAGTGAAGGTTAGCAATATACACTCTTTCTTTCCGTCATCGTTTGTGACATTGATATGTAAAGATCATTAGTTCATAAAATCGGCTGGTTTAAAATCCTATAAAATTAGAGTTGAGAATAATTTCCGCCTTATCAATAGTGTTTAGGTTATGGCTGCTTCTAGTATATCTTAGTTTCAATTGAATACTTGTGATCTTTGCAATAGTCCTTTCTAAGCAGTTCTGTAGCTATCTTAAAAACTTGTGTTTGCAATTGAAAAAAAAACAAATAGGCATTGAATAAAATCACATACATTGTAATAGGAATGAAGTTAAACAGAAAATAAATTGCAATGTGGCTACAAACAGAAAATGATTTCAGTCTAGGTAACTTCTGAAAGAAGAGCCCATATCCTTGCTGTGATAAAATCTGCAATGATAAAAAAAATTCCTTAGACTACAGGAAAATGCATTTGAGGAATATAAACTAATACAAACTATAGTTGCATCCACGGAAAAGTTATAACAAATTAAATAGTTAAGGTTCAATTAAAATTATTGAAAAGACATACCTTATCAATCCCTTTGTTCAAGATTCTTGAAAATCTGTTTAAAAACAACATTCATGGTTTTTTTTCTGAGGATTGCCATCTTTGTCCAGAATCAATATTTTCAAACATTTTTTTGACGTCACTCTAGAAATTGCTACATATAGATGTCCATGTGAAAAGACAGGTCTTGGCAGAAAGAACCCAACTTCTGATAATGATTGACCTTGGCTTTTGTTTATAGCTATAGCAAAAGCCACAGCTAAAGGTAATTGCCGTCTGCGCATTTTAAAAGGCAATCTAGTATCTGATGGTGTTATTAACAATCTGGGAATGTATACTGTCTCCCCAACTCTTTCTCCAGTGATGCTTTTAGCCTTAACCATCAAATCCATTAACTCAGTGATCTGCAGCCTCGTTCCATTCATTAATCCTTCTGTAGGAGCAATATTCCTTAGAACCATAACAGGACAACCAACCTTGAGTCTAAGACTTTGGTTTGGCAATCCAGACACCTTAATAGTGTTTAAGAAATCAGGACCAAGAGCTTCATCACTAATAGAAAATTTATCTATTGGATCAATACTATCTGCGCTGATGTAGATCTTTTCCTCACATGTAATGACAATTATTAATCAGTACAGAATTCTTCAAAAAAAATTAGATTTTTGTAGCTTAAGGAGTAAAACATAATCTTACCATCAAGCTTATCCAACATATATTGATTTATCATGTTGACATCTTCATTAGTAGGACAAAGAATAGCTATCTCTTGGAAAAAAATAGGTTCTTTCTTATCTTGTTACGAAGCACTATCCCCATACACAGCTTTGCATATGGCTTCTATAGGATCGATCATCCTAATCCATAATCAAAACTCTTCAGGAATATCTCTCTCAGCTTCGCCATCGTTAGGCTATGAAATTTTACCTTCTTTGACCTTTAAGATCCACTAAGAGAATTCCTTAAGTTCTTGTGCCTCTTCTTGTGTCAAATCACCAGACAATAGCCGCATGTTCTTTGTGAGTTTGAAGACTTTACAGTGCTCCCAGAGATAAGAAGAATTCAATGTGGCCAAAACAATGTCAGCCCTTCCAGCTCCATGTATTACAGGTAGAATCTGTCGAAAATCACCTCCAAACACTACAACCTTCCCACCAAAAGGTTTAGTTCTATGCTTGCCCAAAATATCAGACATGCTTCTATCTAGAGCTTCAAAACAATGCTTACTCATCATAGGTGCCTCATCCCATTTAATGAGTGATGCTTCTTTTACCAAATTAATTAGCTTGATCTGATCCAGGAGACATAGTACACGAAGAAAACTCATCAGGGCTGAGTGGTATGCCAAATCTTGAGTGAGCAGTCCTTCCGCCTTGTAACAACAAAGATGCGATTCCACTTGATGCAACATTAAGAACAATATCTCCTTTAGAATGAATGGCTGCAGATATTAATTTCCAAAGGAAAGTTTTCCCAGTACCGCCAAATCCGTGAACAAAAACATTCCACCTCTTTCTTCATTCACGGCATCGAGAATTTCATCAAAAAATTTCCTCTGTTCATCTGTCATCTTTGGAACGTCTCTATCCAGAGTATCTACCAGTTCTTGACAATCATAACTCCGCTCATCTAATATCAGAACATTGTCATCAGTATCGTCTGTAGGAGGAAGTTGTGGCATAGATAAGAAGTTTGCAAGAGAAGTCCCATTTCGCTTCAGATGCTTCTCAATCTCTTGTAAAGCAAACTTCTTTTTCTCCTCATCACTTAACAAAAGTTCAACAGAAAAAAGTAGGATAGATTAGGAGATGTTCTGAAAAGATTCTGAAATTAGCAGAAGACAAAAATACATACTATTAACCTGGTCTGTTGAAATAAATCCGACAATTATACTCAATATCTTCAGACAAAATCTTCCAAGTATTTTCCCATTCTGTTTCTGGCGTAGATAAGGTATTATTATTCAGCATCATAACAAACACATGTCGCAGATCACTTCCAAAGCTCTCAAAACTTCTTCTCACTATATCGTCAATGTACTCTTGATCATCATCTAATAACCCACGAGAAAAGCATGCATCTTTGTATTCAGGATATGTAACACCATTGTAGGTTTTGATGTCTTCATAACTGGTAGGCCCTCTAACAACGTTCAACAGCACACACAAATAATATGCATCTTCCTGCTTACGGGGAGCATAATTTATCCTGCCGACGCTAAATCCTCTTTTCCGCCTAGTAAACTTCTTCTGGTTCTTCTTGTAAGTATAAAAGTTGGGAATCTGGGCATAGAGGAGAGTTCTAGCAAACGCATCAATTTTATTAAGCTCAAACCATGCCAAGAACATTGTATTCTCAATGAGCTTCCTATTTACAACAACTTCTATCTTATCTTTCCCTCTGAAAATAACATGTTGCTTTCCAGGTAGATGAAAAATAAGCTTCTCAACTGCTGTAGATTGAAAGTGAATTGGAAACTGAAAAATCCTCCAACCAGCTTCACATACCGAAATATATCTACAAAAAAAATCATTTGTGATGAAATGTGATCAACGATTTGACCCTCAAATATTTATAAACGAATTTCTGATATGTAAATATAGCAATGCCCATTACCTGCAGTTGAAGTAATCTTTGAATTCATTTCTTTTTTCTACATTTTCTCCTGCGGTTTCAAGCTGGTTCATAAGTACATGGTCAGGTGGTTCGACAGCGACGGTAACACGGTCCTGTCCTTTGTTAATGTACTTAAATAAGTACTTAATAGAACCAGCTTGGTTGCACAATTCGACATTGATATGAGCTCGGTAACGAAGAGACAGTTTCTTGTTGTAAGGAATAACCCAGCGATTGTCTAACTTTATCCCATTCTTTACCACAAAACATTCAGACTACTCACACCTTCTGTAAACAGGAAATACTTCTCTATTAACTGTAGTCTTCTCAGCATATGGTTTGGGATATAACTTTGAGCACCGTCCATTCTCCATGCATGGTGAATTCATATTAGCCGCTCCACACGGACCATGCATCATCATATCTTTAATGACATCATATAGCTCAGGTTCTTCATCTTTATCATGGATTTCCGCACAAATTATCTTATCAATGTCATCCGATCCGTAGTATGAAGCTTGTTTTCTTGATGCATGAATAACAAAACATGTGCGTGCGGCAAAACACGTTTCTGAAACTCAATTGTGTACATTGCTGCAAAATTAGGTTTAAAAGATCAGTTAGTGTATGTAACCAATTAAGAGGAAAAAAAATCGAACACTAAAGCTGAAATTTAAGAAATTAAAAAAATTCTACTTACACGATACAGTCTTCCCAAGAATGTGCTTCTTTGTTAAATCATCCATGAATGCTTCAATTTTCATTTTAAAGATCCTAGAAACAATTTCAGATCTATCCTCTGCCTTCAAATTTCTTTTCTCTAGAAACCTGGTGATCTCTGGCCATTTAGGATTGCATGTGTAAGTGATGAACAGATCCGGAAATCCAAATGCTTAGAAATGGTCATAGCATCCAAATAATTGTTTTTCATATATCTTGGACCACCAGTGGATGAATCTGGCAACACAAATTCAGTTCCTTGGTCATGCATATCGATTTTTCCTGAAGTCTCAGACTGTTTGATAGAGTCATAACTATCAGATCTCAAAGTAGACTGATTGAACTTGAGATACCGTAGACGGTTAGACTCAATAGTTGTGAAAGCATCCACTACAAATTGCTGAAACAGACGCCTAGCATATAAAAGAGTGTGAGACTCATTCCTACGCTCATGAAGACGAAAAGCATAATATTGCCTCATACTAATTGTCTTCTTCTTCAGCTTCTTAGTAGCTTCTGTTACTCCTTTCTGAATACCAAGTCTAAATCCATCTTCTCCATGTGTAAATAATAGAGGGTACTGCAGTGCTAGATATGAGGTATGAATCTCATTAATCCTCATTAACTTTCCACAATGTTTCTGAAGTACTATATCTCTTTTATCCATATCAAGATTAAAATCTCCAGGAATCAAAGCTGCAACTTCTGATGCTGTTGGTGTGTTGTATGTTCTGCCATCCGTTAGACGATCACTGATGATCCTCGTATGAAATGCTTCTTCAGGATTAGTATTAAATCGCTCTCCTGCTGATCTGAAGCTCTTAACATATGGATTGACTTCATCTAAGACTTTCATCAAAACTTCAATAATTTATTTCCTCAGGTGGTCATTTTGCTTGCCTTTATAGGTAGTTTTACCTCCCCTGCAGTTAAAATGGTACTTATTAGTCGACAAATAACATGGCAGAAACTATAGGTCTCGCCAATCCTACTTTAAAAAAAAATATGTACGAAAATGATACCTTAAGCAATTAGCTCTATGTTCAGCTTCATTTTCAGTATCACAGATATACATCTGTCCGAATTTGGCATCTTTACCATCTGGTGGTTTTAAACTAGCCAAAAGATGGTAATTTCCTCCTTGCATTTGAAACATCTCTGGCCTAACTCCTTTTCTTAGAGATCTTTCTACTTTCCCACCAAGCGAAGTAAATGAGAAGACCATGTTATAGGCTCTGATATTTTTCTAAAAATGCTTGCATTTTTTATCATCTCCTTCAATCAGTCTTTTTAAGTTCTGTTGGCGGATCTTTTAACAGAGGCAAAACTACCTGACCTTGTCCACAACAGAGTGAAAAAGAAGGATTTTTGCTATTTCACGCTTGTTTATCCTTTCGCCATACCACATAATAGCACTACAGTGAGAACATGTATATGTTGGATCACCTTCATCAATGTAAACTGTATATTGGAAAAAAAAATAATTGGTGACATGATTCTAATTACTCAATGTGACAAATGGTAGGGTCGAAAATAATAACTTCTAAGTGAAACTCAATTCTTACCGTCATCCTTTCGAGCAGTTTTGTTTTTAGAACATTTTGATGCACGTGTACTTGTCTTCGCTTGAATGAATGTTTCTGTAAGACATTCGGTTTGAGGTTCACATGTTTCCGGCTCTACAGAATCATCAAGTGATTCCTCACTTTCTGTGTCTGAACTCTCCCGGGAACTACAGTCAAACTCTAGAGAATCATCAATTTCTTCAAGTACACCTGCAAAATATTTACACATTAAAAGTATTTGTCTAATAAAAAGTATTTGGAAAGAAACTCGGTTTTTCAGGCTACCTCTAAAATCGACATTGTAGTCGCTGTCTGCATCCTCATCATCACTGTCATGATCTTCACACACATCATCACCTATGTTTGATTTCATATTTCCCTTGTCATTTCTTAAGGTCTTTGATATGTTGGTAATTTCTTTTAATACTGTTGGAGGATTCTTTCTTGGCTTCTTTGAGATTTGCACATGAGAATGGTTGTCTCCTACATTGATTCTATCTCTTGAAAGCGCTGGAAAGAAAAAGACTATAATTAGTCATAAGCAAAAATGGTTATTTGATACTATGTAAATGTCTTATATACAACATCTATGTTTTATATGTTTCTCACAGGGGAATGAAGTGAGAGGACTTCTCTGTTCCGGAGTAATGTTAGCTGCAGTGAAGATGTAAAACAAAGTTCCGATATAAGTAAGTGACATCTTTCACTTTAGTTTGACGCTTTACTATTTAATAGATTTGCGTTTCAAAAATATCAGTATATTAAACCAATTACCTGTTGCACAAAAAAATAAAAAATAAAAAACCAATTACCTATCTTTCTCTTGTTCTTGTTTGCTGGGGTTTTTGGAGTGGTTGATGTTTGCTGTTCTATAGAACCAAATAAACTAATAGCTGGACTGATAGGCACATGTTGTTGAGTTGTCCTTTGTTTCTTTAGTTTTTTTCATAATTTCTTCATTTCCTTCATCTCTGTTCAAATCTCTTGCTAGGAATGTGTCAGAACAATTCGAATTTAAGTACACAGTCATAGGTGTAGACACTGATTATAAGAAAATGGAAATACATCTTTTACTACATTTAGTAATATTGAATCTTACATGATGTAGCAGTGAGACAGCTCCTCTGTTCTGGAGTATAGTTAGAAGCATTTGACGAAAGTCCCAAATCTTACAAGAGAAATAAAAAATCAAGATTTCAATAAGAAAAATTACAAATATGAATTTCTCAAATGCATACATCAACTGATAGTTAAATTTAGAGAATACCACTAAATATGTGACTTTTGTTTCTTGGTGTTTTAGGAGTGGTATAGATTTGTTCATCTATAGAACCAATAGAAGTAGTGGCAGAATGCTTAGAAACACCTTCAAAAAGGCTCTTAAAAATCGATGTTGATGGAACTGAATCATTTTCCCCTTGTACTCTTGTAGTTCGATATCTGCTCTGTTTGTTTCGTAAACCGGCAGATTCGATGTTTTCAGATGGATGAAGAGGCCGATTCTCTTTGTTAGAGACACCTTTGTCAAGATCACGTTTTCTTTTCATAGATGTTTGACTCGTCAATAGTGGTTTAGAAAGTTTGTCACTGCTCTTTGAAAATTTCAGTAATGGTGGTTGTCTGGTACTGTGGTGATTTTAATAGTTTAGTACCTTTTAAAAACTAAATAGAAACTAAATATTATGGAAGAAAAAGATGCAATCGTTTTTGGTAAGATATCAAAGTGTCGGGATTTTTTTGGATATTATGCATAGATCATTTAAATTGATAATAAATATTGGGAAGATGTAATCTATCTTGTTATACATGATTTCTAATAAATCTTCTAAACTGTATTATGTTTTTTGCTAAGATATTCCACATTAATCATTTTAAAAATTATTGGTTCTGTAACATTTTAAAGGGAATTTTGATGATCTCTCAATAATTTTAAACCTGAATTCGAATTTGTAACTGAAATTATCTTACTAACCATAAGTTTCTATTTTTTTTAGTTTTTCAGAGAAGCTCGCGAAAATCAGAGGAATCTTCCAAATGACAAATCAGATACGGAGCTCATGTAAGTCGTAGAACTTTTTCAGAAGAGAATGCTAAGTTGTATGGTAGTATAGGATGTGGAATTATAGGTTTGGATCCGTGTGTTATGATAGCTATGATCGTACCGATTTAGGATCTACAGTATGAAACAGAAATAAATATAATCCGACGGACAGCCAAAAAACTTTTAAAAACATATGAATCATATTACTAAAATCCAAAAAAAAAACTTAAGTAGAGAAAACAAATCATAAGAATTCAAAAACTTAAACAAATAAACCATAGAAAGAACAGAATTGAAAAATCCATTTCAGCAAGAAACTAATGGCAGAATCACTTAGTCTTCTCCAACTTCACTGACTTAATGCACAACTTCTTAGAGGTAGACGTAATATCTTTCAGCTCAGCATCCTCTTCCTTGCGCTTGACAGTTGGTGTGTTAAATCCATCAGATGAACTCTCCGAGTTTGGCTTGAGCATAAGAACCTTGTAAAAAGAAAAAAAAAACACAGAAGACTTGAGAGAAGTATATAAACAATATAAAAAATATCAACACAAAAGAATATGATGAACTGAATAACAAACCTCTCCACTGGACAGAGTGCTCGAATTGGTGTCTAAAGCCGAAACAGGTTCAGATTGAGCCTCAAGTTTAGGCTGATCATCACCAGTTGATACTTGGGAAACAAAGAAAGTGTTTGATCCACTATCTAGATTTCCTGATGCAATTGAAATAGCAAAACAAAAAGACTTTCCAACTAAAGCCTGCAGGGCTGTGGGTATTATTTCAGGATCTTCGATCTACAAAAAGCTTCATAGTCAAACCACACAAAATTTGGAAGACAAAAATACAGATACATTTATATTTTTTATATAACTTAAACTTGCCTAATCATATGAACCATCCCAAAGCTCAACAGCCTCAGTACCAACAATGACATTGGCTATAGTGTCAAGCATCATCAATTTGCATGAACCACTGTCATCTTTCACATTCAAATGCAGCTTATACCTGTTTACATTCACAATCAAATTAGTCAAAAACCTTATAACTCAAATTCGTAGGAATACATATCATAAAATCAGTGGCTCAAAAGAGTCGCTTACTTTGGTTCAACCTTTGTGACATTTGATCTACATTTATCGCAATACAACAATGATTTTCCGTTTTGAGCCAACTCATTACCACGGATCCTAATGACACGTCTACCGTCGCCACAACATCCAAAGTAGAACCAACCCCAATCTGTATCGACAGATTCAATTGAACATATTATTTTGCAACTCTCAACCTGCAAAACAGAGCGAAAAAGTATCAATACAATGCTTTTTAGTGAGATATAAACATAAAAATTCTGATTCAACCTGAATTGCCACCAATATCTCAGCAATGGATCGGATTTGAACATCATCCCAATCTGTTTTTGGTGCTTAATCACTTGACTATCACTATTTTTACCCTCAATAGCAAGAGGAAGATCAACTTGCAACAATCTGTGAATCGCCAAAACAATAATTAAGAAAATGACATGAAATCCATAAGCTATATAAAGAAATACTATTAGTCATGGTCACTTACGCTTCTTTGAACTCGATGGCTTCCTTCGTGGTTGGGTAGAGGATCACAAGCGAAGCATCAAATTCATTAGTGATTTGTACCTCACCTAAAAAAAGATTCACATATATGTGAACGTAAAATATGATTTTATCTGAAGATAATATTTCATTTAGAGGATGGATATACCTTGGTAGAGCTGATCTTAGCAAACCTAATCAAGCAGATTAGATTTTCAACATTGTTATCAATAAAGGGCTCAAATTGTTCTGCATATTCCCCCCCCCCCACAAGCAACACCTCACATCATGACCACTGCATAAAAGTAAATCAAAATATCACTAAATATTTTATATAAAATATTTATAAAGTCCTACAAATTGTATGAAGCTTACTTGGTGTCGCGTAAACGAAAGTGAAGTCTCTTTCGATCTTTTCCATGAACTTGAATGATTTTTATTCCGCCAAGATTGAAAACTTCACCAATGATATCTGAATAAAATTAAAATTTATTTCAAGCTAATCCAATCACGCAAGTCACCAAAATGTTGATTTTTTAGAGAAAAATATTTTATAAAACTCAAAGTAAAGATCTAACACCAGCCAAGCGTCATGGTGGTTCATCCCATCATTCTGAATTTAATGATCTAACACCAGCCAAGCGCAGTAGGCCACCAATAGTGTGTACTATAAAAGTGAAGAAGGAGAAGATTGAAAAGAGGCTAGAGTGAGACATTGCACTTCATGGACCAGGGAGCAGAGGCTTATGTTTTCAATATTTCTAGAGTTTTTTATTTGATTTTATTTATGGATTTTAAGTTTTTTTTCTGGTATTTTTCAGGTTGGTTTGATTTCTTCTTCTGATTTTATAGTTAATTTGAATCATCTACTCTTTAGAAAGTTCTGTTTTGCATTTGTTGTTATATTTTCATGGCTGAATAAACGGTGATTATACTTTTAGACACTCTAGATTATAATTAAATTTGGGAAAATATAAAGAAAATTCTGTTGTGAATATAAAAGACAATATAATAATAGGTTCTTACTTATATAAATATGTATACATATAAATTATTAATTTATAATTTTAATAGAACTATATATTTACATAAAATTTTCTTAAAACAATATTACCTTAATATTTTATTGATTTATATCAAATTTTGAACCGGTCTAAACTAGGACTGGTGACATTTATTAATTTATAAAAAATATTAATTTATCAAATATTTATTTATAAAGGCTCTACTGTAGTTTAAATTTCCAAAAAATACTTTGATATGAATAGTATTCATATGGTTTATAATCCATAATACCTATATTACTTGAAAATTATAAAAAAAATTGTAATCCAATGTATACATATCCAATATATAGACAAAACAAACTAGTCCTGCGATTTCGTTTTCCGAAACCAAACCTGTCATGTCCCCGATCCTGGATAGGACCGGCCGGATAGACTGTGGTGCGTGGAGATGCACCAGTAAGGTCATATGATCTAAAGACATGTGTCTTGACCTGGAAGTAAGGTTAAGGGCATCAAGAAGCTAAGGCAAAGCTAATCCAAGAAGGAGACAAGTATAAAGGAGCTACACGAAGTGTATCACAACTGGGTGATGCGAGCAAGAAGCTCAACCAGCTGGACTGAGCTCACTGGAGCTCAAGAAGAGTGTGTCAGCTCCCTGAGATGGATGGACTAGCTCACTCAGCTGGGGATAAACTCAACTCATCTGGACTGAGTGTTCAGGTCTTGGGCAGTTGGTCCGGGTCTGGACCATGACCGGGCCATATGGACGGACCATGTGCGCCGGTGGACCGGTGGGCACTTGGGATCGGACCAGGGGCTTAGGAATCCAGCCTAGGCTGATATGTGATGTATCTAGGGGCAGATAGGACAGTCAGAAATGTCTGGAAACTGCCATAGGAGAAAGGGTGTGATCTGGACCATTGATTAAATCAATGGCCAGAAATAAAACCGAAGGGATGCAATGGTTAAAAGTAACCATTCTTTTTCTATAAAAGGGAAGGCAAGTTAAGCTTTCTTCTTCACCCTTAAACACAAAGAAAAACAGAGAGAAAAAGATGTATGGTCGGATTAAACAGTCCAATACCCAGATTGCTGTGAAGGCAGCAAAGAGGCAGTTTTGTGGATAATCAAAGGGGGAGTTTTGAACGTCCCTTTGATGGTGTTTGATCTGGGATGATCACGTCCTGGGATTCTTCTATGTCTTGAGATCACACGCAATTGGCCAGGGAAGAAGAGAGAGGACCGGATTCACTCTCAAAGTCCAAAGGCAGCTTTGAAGACAGATGTGTGTGGAAGAACAGTTTCATGGGCAACAAAAAGGGAAGTGATGCACGACCCTTGGGTGATGTTTGATCATAGATGAACACACACTAGGCTTCCTCTATAGCCTGGGAACACACGCAGAGGGTTAAGAGAGAAGATGAAAGGATGGACTCAATCTTCACAGCCATGGCAGCCTCAAAGGTGGATGCAGTGCAGAAACTGTTTCCATGGAAGTCTGTCTGGAAGAGAAGATGGGTGCGACCCTGACTGGATATTATAAATACTGGAAGTATGTGATAAATAGATCATGGAGGCGTGCTTGGGAAGAGCATGGTCGGCCTGATAAGGTAACAGGTGTGGACTCCAGACCATTGAACATAGTTTGGTACACTATGGGCTGATCTGTTCTTGCAGTTACATCTTACCCTGTTTATACATTTATTCTTCATATTATTTATTCTATCTATGATTGAGATTGATGATTATACATAGAGGTACTGAACCTTGTCCTAGGCCGGTTCAGAGAAATCCTCCATGGCCTTAGTTGGGCAGGTATGTCCGGATCTCATAGTTCCTGAAGGAATTATGGGGATCCGGTTATGGATTATTCTTATTGGTGATTTATCATGAATTGTCATGAATTTTAATTGGTTTTTAGGGATTGATGTGAGGTAGTCACCCTATGGCTGGTTTGACTGAATTCGGGCGAGATCTATATGATCGAGGCCGGTTCTGTGAATTCTGATTATGGAATCTCTTAGTTGAGAATTATCAAGAGTTTACATGAATTTTAATTAATTTTTGGAGCAGGTTTGCTTGGGGTCGAAATTGCACCTAAGGGCATATTGGGGTCAGATCCTTGTGTTAGGCTATCTGATCACATGTTTGTGTGCTGGGATATATTTATCACTTATGATATCAATCATAAGGAATGCTAGTTAACAACCTTGGTGTTGGAAGCTATGGTGGCTGAGAACCATGAAGAAGAGTATTGTCAATACTAAGTGGTGTAGGCCATTAGTATTGTGCTAGTGTGTTTATACAAGGAAGGCCGTGTGTAATCTGATCATGGACAAGGATGGACGACCTGATCCTTGGATGATGGATCAAGGTGTCTGATTTGATTGATCAAAGGATGCACTGGTGGTAAGAGCAACACTAATCAGGTTAAGTGGAACATGGTTCCATGACTGATTAGGAAGTATGAAGACTCATCAGTTCTGATTCATGTGGGGTTGTTTGTTGAATGACTTAGGATCTGATGGGCATTGTTAGTCCTTTTGAGGACTTGGTATGATTATTCCTTAAGAGGCCGTGGTCTGATTAGTCCATGAGAGGACTTGAGGTTATATTCTACAAGGCGTAAGGATATTCGGACATATGCTTACCAATGTTATTGAAGACTTTCCAGAGGTTACTTAGTCTGTGGGGATGGTTGGATGAATGACTAAGTACCGAAGGGAAGAGTTTATACAATCATAAGGAAGCTGGACGAGTGAAAGGGAAGCTGGACAAGGATACCTTGCAGCTCGGTCAGCTGAGAGGAAGTTGCTGGAACCTCAACTGAGGTGGCAGGGATCAGCTAGTTGGATGGACTAGCTGGACAAGCTGGAGCAGCTAGCTCAAGTGAGTGAGCTCGTGGAGCTGAATGAGCTAGCTGCGTCATCTGAGGCAAAGAGCTAACAAGCTCCGTGGATGTGGCAAAGATATGATCTACCAATGCTGCTTAGATCTAGATAGAATGGCTTAGGAGAATGGAACCTCTGATTATATGACTTGGTCTAGGTTCAGGATCAACCTTGGAGCTAGCTGGCAGTTTTGTTTACTGACCAGTAGCTGAGATGATCTGACCAGACAAGTATTAGATTGATTTTAGACCAATGGTTGGTAGATAATATTCCGCTGTGTATGAACTGACTGATCTAAAGCTAGGAATTGACTAAGATAGTCTTGAGCTAAGATATGAGTTAGCACTCGCCTATGGGCGATGTTGTAAATAAAGGATAAATTTTTAGACGTTCGGTCCGGACATGGACCGAGCAACGTGAGGCACCGACCGCGGCCTACTTGGCCGGACCGGGTCTTACAAAACCAAACTGTCGGTTTTCGGTTAACCGAAATTTCAAAAATAAATTCTGAAATTAACCGAGTTAAATTTTGGTTTTTGGTTATCGGTTATTTACTGTTTTCAATTTTACTTCTGAAAATAAGTGATTTTCTTTTGTTTTCGGATCATTTCGGAATAATTTTCTTAAAAATTTGGATATTTTCGGTTAAACGCAGTTATTTTGGTTAAATTCTGATATTTTCACTTTTTTGGTTAATTTCAGTTCGTTTTTGGTTATTTTCGGATATTTTAAGTAATTTTCTGATTTAATATTTTTTTTAAAAAATGTGAAAATTGATAACTGAACCGAAAACCTTATCGAACTAAACTGAAATGAAAACCGTAACAAAAAAAAATTGGTTTGGTCCAGAAAAAAAATGCAGGCCTAGAATAAAATCACTCCGTGCTTATTGTGGATCTCATCCTAGTGTATAATTATACTGTGAACTGCCACCCGTCAAAAACAAATAAACACTCAAACAAACCAACCACGTTGACAAACAAAATATTCATATGTAATTTATAAGATAAGAATAATTCATATTTATTTTTATTTTCATTTTTAAAGGCTATAATAGAGAAAAATAAAAAATTGTCCAACTATATTATTACTTTAAAATAGAGGTTGCTATTTTCTATTAAAATATATTTTTATTATAAAATCTTTTTTTTTTTTTCAAATCTTCTTTTATTTTAAAAACTTTGTTAATTTTAACTAAAAATCATTTTGGAAAATACATTTTTATAAATAAAAATATATAATCACATTTTCTTAAGATAATAGTAATTTCAAGAAATTTGGATTTAGACAAAGTAATAATTCTTTGAAAACCTTGAAAAAAAATTAAAGTAAACAGAGTTCATTTTGTTTTTATAAATATGAGGTACTTGTTCTATATTAAAAATCCTGTCCACAAACAAATAGAAATTAGTTTTTTTCTTATTATTTCTTAATTATACTAAAATAATTTAGTAATTTAAAATATATGCCATCATTACGTTTACAAACAAATATAAATAATTTTTGATATAGTTATAAAAGTTTTTAAATATTATGATAATGATAAATCGAATTATTATATATGTGTACATACAACTAGTTATAAAAATTAAAAAAAAAAGAAAGAAAGATATAGATAAACACAAAAATACATGGAATTATTTTTTTAACATGTTTTCATTTATTTATTTGAGATAATTATTTGTAATATTAATTTGGAGTTAGTTAAATATTATATTAAATAATTATTTATTGAAGATATCAAATTTTTAATCAGTCTAATTAATTTTTTTATTAAAACTAATGATTTATTCTAAAATCATAGAGAACATGACAAATAATCAAATTTATTTCTTAAATAATAGTATAGAAATATTTGTATTCCGTGGGTCCTTTCTGTAAACCAAATATTTATTTTGATCATGACGGATGTCCCAACATATATATTTTGCGTCGTTATTTCGAAACTCGTTAGACACTACGTATATGATGTATTCAAGCCTAAACAATCACTGAAAAAGCGAGAAACTTTTTGGAGTTCACAAAGAGAAATTCTTATAATATATATATATATATATATATATATATATATATATATATATATATATATATATATATTACCTTATTTATATTTATTTAGATATAATATATGTTTATGGTTATGTCCTCAATTGTAATAAGACTCAGAATCTGCAAACAAATAGAAAAATATATTATTTTTATTTTGAGAATCAAAATAAATTAAAGGTTGTACTTGACTTCTAATATAGTCTATATGAGTTTGTTTAAGCCGCTGACAAAAAATGATCATACAATTATATTGAGTTGTTATTGTAGGAGATATGTAAATGTGTTAAAAGTTAACTGATATTTAGATACCTGAAAGTGAAAACATAGACATGAAGACAAATAAAAACCTAGAAAATGAAAGAAAAACATTTGATAAAAAGGTTATGAATCATGAAAGATAAGACATTACTTTCTAACTCCACTAGAGCTTGATCTGCGCGCCGGATGTTGATTATTATCTTTTTAAAAACTGTTTAACACTTTAATGACTTCTCTAAATACAAAGATTATTTGAATATTTTTAGGTTCCTATAAACATGCACGTATTTGGAAAGATCCGACTTGAACCTTGTCTGGAAATTTATAATATTCGAACAAAGTTTTATATTAAAGCTAAGAAGATCCGATATCCAAAAGAACCAATTCGTACCCAAAATTCTGTAAGCAAATAATTTTTTATCTGGTTTTAATTCATGTCAAGAACGAAGAAATTTCATTAAACCTGAGAAATTATTATGGTTAACACGTAAAATAAATGATGTCAAATTATTATGGTAAATACAATTAATGAAATAGTTAAGAAGAAGTGAAAAAATGTAAAATATGTAACAAACAATTAAAAATAGGTAAATTCTTATTTATTCTCATACTAAATGATGTCAAATTATTTGGAAAGGTCAATAAATGAAATGTTTAAAAGTAGGTAAAAAGGAATGAAGAATATGAAAGAAATCACTTGAAGTATGTAAGCATTGTTTTATACTTCAGTTTTAATAAAATCGATGAAGCAATTACATTCAAACTTATGTAGTTTATATGATAGCATTGGTCTAACCATACATTAAAAAAACTAATTAATTTTTAACATAAAATAACCTATATAATTTATTCAAATTTTTGTTGTTGTTGTTACCAACAACTATGAATGAAGTTCCAAATAGAACAAACAAAAAACTAACTAATATCACATCTAATAAATTAATATCACACAATTATTTTATTTATTTTATTTTGTAAATGAGCAAAAAAAACCAATTTGCATTTCAAACTAGGGTTATTGCATTTCAAACTAGGGTTATAATTAAACCATTGGATACAAAGTGAAAACCTTCTTAATAATTTATTCATGTAACATTTTGACACATAATAGGTATATACTTAACAATTAGCCACAAATGGTGGAACCAAATACACAACAATTTCTATTGAGTAGACAAAAGTCGTTTGTGGTCATATCCTCTGTTAAAAAACATGGATGCCTAGCGGTTATTAGGCCGCTTAGGCGCTCATTGTTAAGCCACCCACCATGCGTCAGATGTTCGAAGGAAACATAACAAGCGTTATGCAAGTTACTCGGTTCACGTGTCTGGAACGTTCCGCCTTGTAAACTGAGGAGCTGTTGTCGTGAGAACGCCGTCGCCGGCAAATCCTCGATTTGCACTAACTACACCACCGGACTTGTTGATAATCGCTTGTAGAGACAACCAAACCGCAATCACATTTCTTAGAATTTGTTTCTATCTCCAAGCCACCAGAGAAATGTCAATCCTTCTAAGGACTTGAAGAAATTTGCTTGACCAGCTTAGGATTTACGGATTGAAAGCCGTGATATTACTCTTTGAGATAGAGAAGAGATGATGAGCAGAAATAGGAGAAAAGGGATTCAAATAGCTCACAGTTGGTTGTCTTTTGATCTAAACTAGATCAGTAAATTAACTCACCGAGCGAATAAAAAGTTATAATATATGAAAGATAAGTATATATCAAACTGTCGAAATATTATGCAAACAAAAGATTTGATCTTGGATTGGAAGATCAAATTCTAACAAAAAAAATGTCTTTCTCTATGCTCTATGCGAAGATACACGAGAGAGAATAGAGAAGTGTTTCCTTTGGTTTTATTGTCCTATTCTTTTACTAGACTTCTTAATTAAATCAAAAATCAGAAGGAGTGGTTCTAATATTATATATATATATGTAATATTGGCTTGTGAAGTTAGTTTATGGATTTGGATATTTATATATGTGTGTATCGTATATGATATGATGTATATATATAGTAAATGTAATTTTTTAAATTTAAGTATGGGTTTTAGTATTATACAAAGGCTGCAATTCAACTCCTCAATTTTTTTATTTCGGAAAAAAGAAGCTTTCAAGATTGCTTAAATTTGGAATGGTCTTGTCATGACCCAATTTCTGGCCCAACCATTTCGAACCCACCAAGCTTAGGCCCAGTCGATGTGGCCCAAGGTAAACATTATAAAAGTCTTCTTCTCCACCTTGGTTTCTCAGAACCTGCAAACAAAAGAAAGAGAGAGAGCTAGAGAGAGAGTGAGCTAAGGGAGGTTGTGATCATTTTTGCAGAGACAGTGTCGCCGGAGCTCGTCGCCGGAGCAACCGTGCGCCGTGATCACGTTCAACATACCACCACCGATCATCACCTTAGGTAACCACCAGAAAAACCACATGCAATTAGTTTAGTTTCGGCCGTTTTAGTAAATCGTCGATAACTTCCTAACCGTTGCGAATTTCGTGCATGCAAGACCACCATCGTGTTCCTCTCGTCGAGAAGAATCCATAGACACCGAAATCGCCGCAATCGGAGCCCGGACGAAGCCGCAATCGCCTCTGGAAGTTCAGCCTTCGCGCGCGCGTGAAACCGACGCGCCGCCGCCTCCGCCGCCGCCGCCTCCGCAGCCGCCTCCGCCGCCGCCGGCCGCCGTTCGCCGGAGCCGCCGCGTCCGACCACCGTCAGCTCGCCGCCGGGAATCCGCCGCCGCGTCGCCGCCGCCAGTCCGCCGCCGCCGGTGACTTTTCCGGTAAACCGCCGCCCCTCCGCCGTCGCCGCCGGTGACCGGAGCCGGTGACTCGCCGGCGACTCGCCAACTCGGCTGAGTCGACTCGGTGAGTCAACTCGGTGACTCGGTCAACCGGTTGGTTTGACTGATTTAATTGATTTAAATTGATTTTGGGTTAGTTAGGCTAAACCGGTCGGTTATTAGAAATTGATTTCAGTTAGGATTGAACCGGTTTCCAATTAATCACGGTTTGGTTTAATTAAATTCGAAATCGGTTAAGGGTTAACCAGGCGGTTATTTGAAATCGATTCTGGTCAATGGTTGACCGGCTTGGGTCAGAGTTGACCGGGTTGACCTTTGACCAGCGGGTTGACTTTTCCGTAAATGTCTGTTTTGAGCCGTTTAAAGGCCGTTCTGACTCGGAATTTCGATCTGATTTCAGATTTGGAGTCTATTTGAGCAGCTGGAGTTCATAGACTCTTCATTTCTAAGGTGAGGGCCTATTCCCGATCTCCTAGTACCCGGCTTAGGATTTTGAATAAATATAATTTATTTCTAGTATGTTCCGTCTGCTTGAAATCGAGTCTGTCATTGCTTGTTTAGTTATTAGGTTCTTTGCTTAAACCGGACTAGGTTGCTAGATGATTCAACATTGATTGCTTCACTTAAATATGATTATTAGCTAGACTTGTTGTGACGACTGCGGGAAGATGTTCCCAGAGGTCCTGTTGTTTGCAAGGGTACGGCCAGTTCAGTCGACCGGCTGGACCGTATCCTGGGGGTGTCAATGAATCGTCTGAGGGCGGTGTACGAGCACTATCTCGAGTGGTTTTGTTGTGGCCTGTTAGTGGGCAGCGAGTGTGCACGCTCGCTAGGACCATTGTTTGTTGTTTGGGTACTTTAGGTACCGTGATTGACATGTATTAGATTTAAATTATAATTATTCGAAATGTTAACCGTTTACTCGGACTTCGGGGTAGTACCCCATACCTCACTGAGTGATTCCCCTGTCGCTCACCCCTCACACTTCCCCTTTCAGGTGAGACCGATGAGCAGGAGTGATCGTATCGGACTTGGGCTTGTTGGTGCTATTTGGGCTTTTACTACTATCGGGCTTTGGACTTCTATCGCTTCTATCGTTTATCGCTTTTGAGCCTTTGGGCTTCTATCTATTGTCTATGTTTATTTCCTATTTCAGACTTTCGTTTTATGTCGTACTTTATATTCGGATGTTATCGTTATTGGGCCTTTAGGCCTTATAGTGTTGTATCGACGTGGATGTTGACTATTGTGGTATTTATAAGTGGAGTTTATTATTATTATTATTATGTTATTTTATTATTATCGGTTTTTCGAAAGTACGGGTGTTACATTTTTGGTATCAGAGCCGTGTTCCGTCCCGACTCCGACCCGGGATGGCGATTCGTGGAGACCCGGTTTTATATTTGGATTTTAATACGGATTTTAATTCGGATTTCAATCGGTTTTATATGAATTTCAAAATATTTTTTGGGAGTTGGGGATTTTAAAAATTAAAACCAATAGCACCTGTCTGTCTGATAACACTTCCTTATTTGAGAATCCATCGTTCAACAGAAGTTAACTGATTTGTCTCCCCTTTCAGATGCCGCCAAAGAGAAGAGCCAACCGTGCCCAGATTGCCAGAGATGCTAGAGAGGCAGGAGCTGAGCATGAGCAGCATGCAGATCCCCAGCCCGCTGCTCCACAGATTGATCAGGAGGCCGTGAGACAGATGGTTCATGATGCAGCTAGACAAGCTGCTCAAGAGGCAGTCCAGCAAGTTGCTCAGGAGGTTGCTCGTCAGATGGCTGCAGCTCAACAGGGTCCTCAGGTTCAGATGCAGCAGGGTCCGCAGATCCAAGTTCAGCAGGCCCCACCAGTTCAGGCCCAGCAACATCATCAGGTTCCAGTTCAGGAGGCTCCTTTCCCTCAGGTTCCGGTTCAGCAGGTTCTGGGTCAGCAAGTTCCCGCTCAGCAGTTTGCTCAGGGTGCTCAGGATCTACCGCCACCACCACCTCGACCACATGTTTACCCAGTCTATGATGAGAGATTTTACAGGCTGACGTGCCAGATGAGGAACATGGATATGGAGCATTTTAGCGGGACAGTGGATGCCATAGCCGCATATGATTGGAAGTTAAACTTGGCGCGAAAGTTGGAGATTATTGACTGTCCACCGGAGATGTCTCTTAGATTGACTATGCAATATTTGCGTGGAGATGCATTAGTGCGGTGGGAAGGAATTCGTTTGAACCATATTGGACCAGAGAGACTTACCTTTAATGATTTCATCCGTGAGTTTGATAGGAAGTACTTTCCAAAGGAAGCTATGGATAAGCAGAAGAGAGACTTTGATCATGTGAGCCAGGGAGAGTTGTCTATCAGGGAGTATGAGCAGAAGTTTAACCAACTTCGCAGATTTGCTGGAAGTGGAATTTCAGAGGAAGACCTGATCAGGAAGTTTCTGGATGGGATGAGAGTGGAGATTCGCAACAGGTGTCGTGTTGTTACTTACCAGAGGTTGGGAGATTTAGTGGAGAAGGCTGCAGAGCAGGAGGAAGGTTTGGAAGAGGAGCGGAAGTGTGCCAAGGCAGTTCAGGTTAAATCTGGAAAAGCCCATGAGTCCCAGAAGAGAGCAGGGGACCAGTATGCGGGAAGTGTTTCAAGTGTTTTGATTGTAATCAGTAGGGACACACTTCGAGATTTTGTCAAGTTAAGCCAGTGGATGCGCCTCCAGTCAGACAAGTTACAGCACCAGCAGCGACCAATGTGATTTGTTACGGTTGTAACCAGCCGGGTCACATCTTGAGGGATTGCCCGAGGAGGGGCAATGCAGCATTACCGCCGCCACCGAAGCGGCTAGCTATTGCTCCACGTGTGTTTACGGTTGGGGATCACCAGGGAGCCGAGCCGATTGCGGGTATGTGTTCTTATCACACTTGTTGTGTTTAAGTATTTTGTTTTCATGGTTGTCATGTGTAGTTAGTAAAAATATTGTGTAGGCTCGGTTTTGGTTGGAGGAGAGTTAGCTCACACCTTATTTGACACGGGAGCTTCTCACAGTTTTGTGAGTCCGCGTTTGGTTAAGTGTTGGCCATTTCGAGGAGTCTTCGAACCCAAGACTAAGGAAATTCAAACCGCTGGCACAGAGAGATTGGGAGCAGTTGGTATTCATCGCGACGTACCAGTTATTATTGGAGGAGTAGATTTACTAGCCGACTTGGCAGAGATGGAGATGAGTTTTTACGATGTTATTCTTGGGATGGATTGGTTGGCGCGTCATCGAGTAGTCTTGGATTGCCCCAAGGCAAGGGTTAACATCCATATAGCAGAAGGGAAGATAATTTTCGAGGGCATTCATACATACCGGGAAATTCCTATTGTCTCCATGTTGCGTGCAGAGGAATTATTGGAGAATGGAGCAGAAGGATTTTTGGCAACTATTTCGATGGTTAATGATGATGTTCAGCAGGAGCTGCATGATATTCCAGTGGTTAATGAGTATGGAGATGTTTTTGAGGCTTTAAAAGGGCCACCACCAGCTAGAAGTGACGTTCTTACAATCGAGGTGGAACCAGGAGTTGCACCGGTTTCACGAGCCCCTTACCGTCTAGCACCACCAGAGATGGCCGAGTTGAAGAAGCAGTTGGAGGAACTTTTAAGTAAGGGTTTTATCAGGCCAAGTACTTCACCATGGGGAGCACCATTGTTGTTTGTGAAGAAGAAAGATGGGAGTTTCAGGCTTTGTATCGACTACAGAGGTTTGAACAAAGTCACCATCAAGAATAAGTATCCGCTTCCACGCATCGACGAGTTGTTGGATCAGTTGCAAGGAGCTTCTTGGTTTTCTAAGATTGACTTGGCATCAGGTTACCATCAGATTGCAATAGCTGATCGGGATGTGCAAAAGACGGCTTTCCGTACACGCTATGGGCATTATGAGTTTGTGGTGATGCCATTTGGTTTGACGAACGCACCAGCGGCATTTATGAAGCTTATGAATGATGTTTTTCGCGAGCATTTGGATAAGTGTGTGATTGTCTTCATCGACGATATCCTGGTTTATTCTCGAAGTAGAGAAGAGCATGCTGAGCACTTACGGATTGTATTGGGAATTCTTAGACATCATAAGTTATTTGCTAAGTTGAGTAAGTGCAGCTTTTGGCAGAGAAAGATTGGATTTCTTGGTCATGTGGTTTCAGAAGAAGGAGTTGCTGTAGATTCGGAAAATCGCTGCAATTTCAGAGTGGCCGATACCTAAAAGTGTTACGGAGATTCGCAGTTTTCTTGGTTTGGCAGGATACTACAGAAAGTATGTCAAAGATTTTGCAAGTATTGCTAAGCCAATGACGAAGTTAACAGGCAAAGATGTCAAGTTTGTTTGGAAAGATGATTGCTCGGAAAGTTTTGCTGAGTTAAAGCGACAACTAACTCATGCACCAGTTTTTAGTACTCCCGAGGCCAGGGATACCATATGAGGTTTACACTGATGCGTCAGGTACGGGGTTAGGATGTGTATTGATGCAGGAGGGTAAAGTCATTGCATATGCATCGCGGCAGTTGAGGCCTCACGAGGCTAATTATCCTACGCACGACTTGGAGTTAGCAGCAGTGGTGTTTGCGTTAAAGATCTGGAGATCATACTTGTATGGGGAAAATGTGAAGATTCTTACCGATCACAAGAGTCTGAAGTATATCTTTACTCAGACGAATTTGAATTTGAGGCAGCGCAGATGGATTGAGTTGTTAGCAGATTATAATTTGGAAATCGCTTATCATCCAGGAAAAGCAAATCAGGTGGCAGATGCCTTGAGCAGGCGCAAAAGCGATGTTTCAGGAACCAAGGAGGTTCAAGAACTTACTAGGATGCTGGCTAGTCTCAGATTGTGTGCTACCACTGTGGATGAAGACACCGCTTGTCTCGAGGCTGTAGAGCAAGCAGATTTGCTAAGTAAAATACGCAAAGCTCAAGATGCTGATGAGGCTTTGTGTAAGCAGATTGAGATTGAGAGTATTGGATATCATATAGCTTCCAGCGGGATGTTCATGTACCGGGATCGGGTTTGTGTGCCCAATGATGAGCTATTAAGAAAGGAGATTTTGGAGCAAGCGCATCACTCGCGTTTCTCTATTCATCCAGGAAACAACAAGATGTACAGAGATTTGAAACGTTATTATCATTGGCCTGGGATGAAGAAGGATGTTGCTATATTTGTTTCGCAGTGCCAGACTTGTCAGATGGTTAAGGCTGAGCATCAGGTTCCTAGCGGGTTGTTGCAAAACCTGCCATTGCCAGAATGGAAATGGGACATGGTGACTATGGATTTTGTAACGGGATTACCGACCACCACAGGGGGGAAGAATGCCATTTGGGTAATTGTTGATAGACTCACTAAGTCAGCCCATTTCTTAGCAATCAAGACGACAGACAGAGCTGATCAGTTGGCGCAGATCTACATTAGCGAGATTGTGAGATTGCACGGAGTTCCTATGAGCATTGTATCAGATCGTGATGTAAAGTTCACATCTGAGTTTTGGAGAGCCTTTCAAAAGGCGCTTGGGACAAAGGTCCATTTGAGCACAGCTTATCATCCGCAGACGGATGGTCAGTCAGAGAGGACTATTCAAACTTTGGAGGATATGCTTCGGGCTTGTGTCTTAGAGTGGAAAGGAAGTTGGGTGAAGTATCTACCTCTAGCCGAGTTTGCCTACAACAACAGTTATCACTCGAGCATTAGGATGGCACCGTATGAGGCTCTTTATGGTAGGCCTTGTCGCACACCACTTTGTTGGACAGAAGTGGGAGAGCGACGTGAGATGGAACCAGCGTTGGTTCAAGAGACGGTAGAGCAGGTTGAGATGCTTAAGAATCGGCTTAAGGAAGCCCACGACCGTCAGAAGAGTTATGCAGATAAGCGGCGCAAGGATTTGGAGTTTGAGGTTGGCGACTTAGTGTACCTGAAAATGAGGACGTTTCAGGGAGGATCTAAAACCCGGAAGCTAAAGAAGCTTAAACCGAGGTACATGGGGCCATATCCTATTTTGGAGCGAATTGGAGCGGTTGCTTACCGATTGGGTTTATCAGCAGAGTTATCGGATTTCCATGATGTGTTTCATGTATCGGTTTTGAGGAAGGTCGTGAGAGAGCCAGAGCTCATTTTGCAGCAGCCGCCTAGTGATCTTGGCAAAAGTTTGTATGCCCCGTGTCAGCCAGTAAAGATTTTGGATCGCCAAGTGACAGCAGATAAGGGAATGATGACCATGTTAGTCAAAGTTCGTTGGGAGAGAGACGGGATTCAGGAGGAGACTTGGGAGTCTGAACTCCAGATGAGGATTGATTACCCAGAGCTGTTTGAGGATGTCATCCCGGAGCCAGTTGGTGACTCGAATTCGGGGTCGAATTCCTTATTAGTTGGGGAGAATTGTCATGACCCAATTTCTGGCCCAACCATTTCGAGCCCACCAAGCTTAGGCCCAGTCGATTTGGCCCAAGGTAAACATTATAAAAGTCTTCTTCTCCACCTTGGTTTCTCAGAACCTGCAAACAAAAGAAAGAGAAAGAGCTAGAGAGAGAGTGAGCTAAGGGAGGTTGTGATCATTTTTGCAGAGACAGTGTCGCCGGAGCTCGTCGCCGGAGCAACCGTGCGCCGTGATCACGTTCAACATACCACCACCGATCATCACCTTAGGTAACCACCAGAAAAACCACATGCAATTAGTTTAGTTTCGGCCGTTTTAGTAAATCGTCGATAACTTCCTAACCGTTGCGAATTTCGTGCATGCAAGACCACCATCGTGTTCCTCTCGTCGAGACGAATCCATAGACACCAAAATCGCCGCAATCGGAGCCCGGACAAAGCCGCAATCGCCTCTGGAAGTTCAGCCTTCGCGCGCGCGTGAAACCGACGCGCCGCCGCCTCCGCCGCCGCCTCCGCCGCCATTCGCCGGAGCCGCCGCGTCCGACCACCGTCAGCTCCCCGCGGGGAATCCGCCGCCGCATCGCCGCCGCCAGTCCGCCGCCGCCGGTGACTTTTCCGGTAAGCCGCCGCCCCTCCGCCGTCGCCGCCGGTGACCGGAGCCGGTGACTCGCCGGCGACTCGCCAACTCGGCTGAGTCGACTCGGTGAGTCAACTCGGTGACTCGGTCAACCGGTTGGTTTGACTGGTTTAATTGATTTAAATTGATTTTGGGTTGGTTAAGCTAAACCGGTCGGTTATTAGAAATTGATTTCGGTTAGGATTGAACCGGTTTCCAATTAATCATGGTTTGGTTTAATTAAATTCGAAATCGGTTAAGGGTTAACCAGGCGGTTATTGGAAATCGATTCTGGTCAATGGTTGACCGGCTTGGGTCAGAGTTGACCGGGTTGACCTTTGACCAGCGGGTTGACTTTTCCGTAAATGTCCGTTTTGAGCCGTTTAAAGGCCGTTCTGACTCGGAATTTCGATCTGATTTCAGATTTGGAGTCTATTTGAGCAGCTGGAGTTCATAGACATCACATCTCTTCATTTCTAAGGTGAGGGCCTATTCCCGATCTCCTAGTACCCGGCTTAGGATTTTGAATAAATATAATTTATTTCTAGTATGTTCCGTCTGCTTGAAATCGAGTCTGTCATTGCTTGTTTAGTTATTAGGTTCTTTGCTTAAACCGGACTAGGTTGCTAGATGATTCAACATTGATTGCTTCACTTAAATATGATTATTAGCTAGACTTGTTGTGACGACTGCGGGAAGATGTTCCCAGAGGTCCTGTTGTTTGCAAGGGTACGGCCAGTTCAGTCGACCGGCTGGACCGTATCCTGGGGGTGTCAATGAATCGTCTGAGGGCGGTGTACGAGCACTATCTCGAGTGGTTTTGTTGTGGCCTGTTAGTGGGCAGCGAGTGTGCACGCTCGCTAGGACCATTGTTTGTTGTTTGGGTACTTTAGGTACCATGATTGACATGTATTAGATTTAAATTATAATTATTCGAAATGTTAACCGTTTACTCGGACTTCGGGGTAGTACCCCATACCTCACTGAGTGATTCCCCTGTCGCTCACCCCTCACACTTCCCCTTTCAGGTGAGACCGATGAGCAGGAGTGATCGTATCGGACTTGAGCTTGTTGGTGCTATTTGGGCTTTTACTACTATCGGGCTTTGGACTTCTATCGCTTCTATCGTTTATCGCTTTTGAGCCTTTGGGCTTCTATCTATTGTCTATGTTTATTTCCTATTTCAGACTTTCGTTTTATGTCGTACTTTATATTCGGATGTTATCGTTATTGGGCCTTTAGGCCTTATAGTGTTGTATCGACGTGGATGTTGACTATTGTGGTATTTATAAGTGGAGTTTATTATTATTATTATGTTATTTTATTATTATCGGTTTTTCGAAAATACGGGTGTTACAGGTCTATTCCATACGTTCCAATTTGTTTTTACCATTTGTCTTGAATGAAATATAATACTTATTCCATCCATTCCAAAATGAATTAAATAAAATTCAAAGATATTATTCCCTTATTTTGATGATGAATAAATGGAATAGATTCATTCTAGTTTTCTTCATATTTCATTATTTTTATTCCATTCATTTTATCCCACTAATGTCATTATACATTAACAGCCAAAACTATCACATTATAATATATATATATATATATATATATATTTACATCAGTTATATCTCTCAAATATCATTTTTAAGTTTTTATCACTAAAATAGCCCTGCAAAAATAAAATAACTAAAATAGTTTTTTGTCTTTTGAAAATTTTAATATTTATTTTTTAATTTTTTAAAATTTGGACTCATCTCTAAAGCTCTGTTTCTTAACTCTAAAATCTAAGTCTTATATTAGTTAATGTAAATGTTATGAATGCATATTTACCCTTCAATAAAATCTCTTTTGATCATTTTTCATTTTGGGAGGCTATTTTTGTGAAAATAAACTGAAAAATATTACCTAAGGAAATTTCTCTGATGTCTATTAGCAAAGAAAAATTATAAATACAATAAACTGGATTAAAAATTAGGTTAGAGAATTCTCCGAGTACTTCCTTAATTTCAGTAATTCGTGAGTTAGACTAACCGTCCGACTAGCACCTAACCAATTTCTGATAAAGGGTCATACCAAATTTGTAATATCCGAGCGTGAAGTACTTATAGTCCTCAAACGCCGCCGTTTCTTTATCCTCGAGTGCAAAAAAACACACGTGGCGCATCGAAGTCAAATCCCAACCGCACAGACAAAGCAGAGCCCGAGTTGCACAATCCTATCTCCATCATCAATATAATCCATTCTCTCTGCAGAGTACAAAATCCGAAGAAAGTCTCCATCTTTCTTTCTCTCTTTCTTGTTTATCAAACCAAAACAATGATTCACTAAACCCTCTGCTTCCGTGGATTCATATTCTAAAGAACAATGAGTATAAGAAGCTTTAGCAATTGTGCTAGCTCCACAGCATCATCATCTGTTTATTCTGTACGGAAACTCCCTTTTCTATCCGTGTCTGAATCGTTGCCTTGCCCGAAGACTTCTAGAAAACCACCGTCTCCTCCTTGTAAGTTTACTCTATTTATGCTGCTTGGATCTACTGAATAGTGCAAATATGCGTTGGATTTAATGTGTAAATGATGTTTTTTGCTACAAGCTGATCAAAACACATCATATAAGCAAAACATTTATGCTTTTTTACAGCTGATTGATCTGCTTATTGTGTTGGTGTTTTTTTACTGTTAGGCAACTTACTGATGTATTAACTGGATTTGCAGTAAGATGTAGATGGACATCAAGATCGGATTTGCTCTCCAGAAAATTCAGAGTTCGTGCATCAAATGCTGGTGTTGGATCTGGGAGTGAGGAGGATGGATCTCAAAGTACTTCTCTTGATCAGTCTTCATCAGAAAGGTAGCCAGTTCATGTTTCTGCCAACCTTATTAGTATATTCTTCTTGTTAGTAAAGGAACCAACATTTGCTATATGAGTTAGTAACATTTAAAAGGGCATAAGTGACTAGGAAGTACATAGGTCCTGTTGATTATATGTGTACTAAGTTGGGAATATTGTGCTAGTTGGTGATTATACATGTTTTTCGATGTCTTTCCGTAAGAAGTTAAACTTCCTGTGAAGTTGGTAGTGTTAATCTTAGTAGTAGAGTTTTTTCCTCTAATCCCTGTCAATTATACAATACTAATTAATAAAAGAAGCTCAACTGCTCTTTTGAAATGCATATATGATCCTTTTATCATGCAGCTTAAAACCTCAAGGGCCATTCCCTTACTCTTTATCGGTGGCACTTGTACTACTGAGTTGCGGTTTGGTGTTCTCTCTAATCACTTTTGTCAAGGGAGGACCATCCTCAGTTCTAGCAGCAGTTGCAAAATCAGGCTTCACTGCAGCCTTCTCCCTGATCTTCGTTTCTGAGATTGGTGACAAGGTATATATATATGTCTATTCATATTACATTTATTTCTCTTTTTTTTTTGTTTTCTGAGAGCTGACATATATTGTTTTTGGTTGGGCAGACATTTTTTATTGCTGCTTTGTTGGCTATGCAATACGAGAAAACATTGGTACGCTTGCTTCTAATATCTCTCTCTCTCACATGGTCCATTTGGTTATAATCTGACGGCTGCGGAACGTTCGTGGATATCTTGACAAGGTCCTTTTAGGTTCAATGGGAGCTTTATCGTTGATGACTATCTTATCGGTTGTTATCGGGAAGGTTTTTCAATCCGTGCCTGCTCAGTTCCAGACAAGTAAGATACCTGAGGCTTCTCTTTAGTCTTTTGAATAAACGAATCCTGTGGAAAATATATATATGATAGGGATACACTTCTTCTCTCTCTTGTTGAACAGCGCTACCGATAGGAGAATATGCTGCAATTGCGCTTCTCATGTTCTTTGGATTGAAATCCATTAAGGATGCATGGGATCTTCCACAAGCTGAAGCCAAGAATGGTGAGGAGAGTGGTATAGAACTCGGTGAATACACTGAAGCTGAGGAACTCGTTAAAGAAAAGGCGTCTAAAAAGTTAACAAACCCACTTGAAATCCTCTGGAAATCATTCAGCCTTGTCTTCTTTGCTGTAAGGAACTTTTATTGCTCTAGAGCTTTAATTTAAACCGTCCACGATTATGATAAGTGATGCTTCTTTGATCTAAATCAGGAATGGGGAGATCGGTCAATGCTTGCAACTGTTGCGCTTGGTGCTGCACAGGTTTGATCCAGACCATTGCTTTATCTCACTAAACCCTTAGCAACTTTCATATTTATCAAACTCTTATGTTACAGTCTCCGTGGGGAGTTGCGAGTGGAGCTATTGCTGGACACTTAGTGGCAACATTGCTTGCAATCATGGGAGGCGCTTTCCTAGCCAACTATATCTCTGAGAAACTGGTACAAGCAAATGCAAAGGTCCATTCACAGAAGTTGAAACCCTTTTATAGACTGATGAAAGTTTGGTAATTTTTATGTAGGTGGGATATGTTGGTGGAGCTCTCTTCTTAGTTTTTGCTGCAGCTACATTCTTCGGAGTGTTCTGAGTAAACCCATGGTAGGAGAAGAAGTAGCGGCTTAACGAACAGTGTTTGTACCTGAAATTCATAATCCTTCAGTATTCTTATGCTTAGTTCTTTGTCTGGACCATAAGCATGTAAGCAATAAAATATGAAACCCTTCATATTGTACTGTTAGTCTCCAATTCCTGTAAAGGGTTCAGAGTATGATGTTTGTTGTATCAAATCATATAAAATCCAATGTTTCTTGTGCACTGTTTAATTACTAGAAAACATTTTTCAACACACAAATGGAATCACACATTTCATTTACAAGTTTCAGTACTTCAGATGGACAATGATCCTCAACAGCATCTCTGCTCCATCAACAAAGTGTTGACCTGCAGGAATCAATGGTCTAACCTCTGCAAACCCGCAAGCGTTCTTGAACCTTCCGGTTCCACCAGTGACAGACAGATGCGACATGGCGCTTCCGATTCTGTAAATTCCGTAGAAGTTGAGATTATCATTGTACTCTCCACCTTCAAGCATAGCTGTGAACGCCATCATCTGTGTGCTTCCATCTGCTGAGCTTGCAACATAAACCCCCTGAGCTTTACCAAGTGGCTGAGAACCCAAGTCAGGACCGGATGTGATTATGTCGTCGATCACTGTGATCGTTCCAAAGCCGAGACTCAGACCATCAGGACCCAACTGTGTCTGAATCCCGTTTAGATTCTGACCTGAAAACGCTGTACCGGATAAACCGGTACCTAGAGGAATACCGTTGATACCGTTGACCGTTGGCATTGCGCCATTTGCATTTGGTATGGCTACACCGTTTTCTGGCGGAACAAAACCGATCTGCTTAGCAAATGGTACTTGACCGTTGTAGATGTTTCCAAGCAACCCGGTTATAGGTCTTGCAGTTGGACTGCTTCCGCCAAGTATATCATGCATGTACAGTTCAAAAATCGGGTCTTCGGGAGCAGGGTCGAGTGCGGTTGTTGCAGTAAAAAGAGCAACGATGAGAAAGATTGATGTTGAAAGTGAGAGTGGTGAGTGTTTGGTCATTTTGGATACTCTAGTCTTCTTCTTTTTGGCAAGAAATATTTGATGGGTTTTGAGATTGAAGAACTAGTTTATATATAAGGAGGAAAGTGATTATGAAGTTGTTGCATTTTGAGGATTATGAAGTAGTTGAGATGGAGAAGTTAGTTATAGATATGCTCTCTTATGCTTTTCCTATTTGAGTCCATTAAATGGTTATATATTATGAGTTTTTTTTTTATATATTAACGTTAGAGAAGTGAATCAGATATAGGTGGTGGTTTAGGTTTTGACTATAATTGTTGATTAGCTTAATGGCCAAGAAAAGTAATCAGGCTGGCGAATCTTATGTTTCTAAGAAATTGTTTATATGATCCAAAGGCAAAACAATACTTATATTGTCCCAGTTCATATACAAAGGAATAAATATGTAAAGCCAACAAAACTAGAATAAATGTTGGATACAGGAGACAAAAAAATAAATAATTGTGGGAACAAATTGAAAGAGGTAAAAACGTCCATTTGGCTGTTTTCCGAGTATAAATATTTACAAAATAAATAAATTATAATAACTAATCAATATCTAAACTATTTTTCATTATTTTTTTACTTAGACAATTAAGGTTTTACACGAAATAATTTTATGTTTGTTTCTTTTGCTTCTGCTTAATAGAGACACTGATTAATATCAGAAAAGAAAATGTGTGTTTGCAACTTGCCTGTAAGGCACTTCTTTAACCGTCTTACCACTCATTGCTTTTCGGTACAACTGGTATCCGCTGAATGCATTTGTGTACGTTACTGTTTCTTGAAATGGTTTTCTGTCTAGTGTTCTTTATTCATCGCAAATCCAGGTCCAGAGAGTCATTCTATGGAAACTCAACAAGAAAAGGTGATGGATAATGTTGGGAACTTAATGGAGCTTAAGGGTTTTCAAAAGAGTTAAAATAAAGCCTGCTAATTGCCTAACTTGGCAGAGCTTTTAATTACTTCCATAGAGTTTACAAGATCAACCAGAAAACCAAAAAGTTAGGTAGGAAGACAACGAAACTTCATAATTAGATAACAAAATACACATTGCATCTCCAACTTAAACCGAAAAACCTACATAATTGTGCCTTCCTAAGATGCTTCAGCAATTACAGAGCCAACCTCACGCATAAAGTCAGTCTTCTCCAACACAAGTTGCATCTCTTTGGCCTGCAACAGCTTCCACTTCTCTTCCATTTTCTTCTTAGTCTCCACACCCACCATGCTCCATTTCTGCTTCACAAACCGTTCACCCACACCTAAACGCCCAATGGATCCAACAAGAAAGGAGTCTTCAAACCAGTCAGATGCACTCGTAGACTTCGCTCCATTAACCAACTCTTCTTTATCAACTTGTGCCTTCTTACCATTAACCAACACCTCTCTATCTTCTTCTTTTTCCTTGTCATCATCATCCAACACCTCTACATTTTCACCATTTGCCTCCGAAAAGTCCAGCTTCTTCTTTAGTGGCCCATCAGATTCAACTTCCTTCTCTTGAGGTTTCACAGAGTCACTCTTCTTCTTCTTCTTCACATTAGACTTGAGAGCCATTCCATTAGATCCCCAAATAAACTTGGACAGCTTAAAACATTCCATATCATGACCTTTGAGCACAGACTCTACACCTCTCTTAACATTCTTCAAATACTTCTTCTTCAAAGCCCTAATCTTATCAGCAGTCTGGAACCTGCTAGCCTCAAAGCTAATCGATTTCTTGATAATTTCGTAAAACGCATCCATATCTTCGTGCGGACTCTTCCCTGTCCCAGATTTGAAATCGATCATACCTTGTAGCAGACAGATCTCATCTCCTTCGCTCCACAGCCTCTGAAACTGAGGAGGTTTCTTGGTGTCCTCCTCTTTCTTGGACCGCTTCTTTGCATGCGCCTCCCTTGGGGAGATCTCGTCGCTCGAACGCTTAGATCTCTGTGGTTTCGAAGGACTCGCGACGGTTACGGCGGGGGTGGTTGGCTTCTTAGATCCGGAAGTTTTTGGTTTCTTTGAAGGAGGAATGATGACGGGATTCCAGAGGAGGTCGTCTTTTTCTTCTTCCTCAGATGAAGAATCATCGGAGATCTGTTCTTCAGCTTCTTCTTCTTCTTCCTCCTCTCCGGATTGAGTCTCTACTTCGTCATCGTCGTCACTTGAAGAAGACTTTGGTGGGTCTTCCAAAGGGTTGAGTTTGTTCTTAGCCATCTGAACAGAGAGGGGAGCGCTGAATTGGAAACTAAAGCCTTTTAGGTTTGTAGGGGACACAAGTCGGTAAAGAGTTCCAGTGAAGGAATATATAAGGAAAATTGTTATTTTTTCTTTCTAAAATAAATATGAAAAAATTGGTAAATTGGACAATTTTTAATTTGTAATTTGCTAGTTGAGCAACTCTAAGTTTAAATTGGAGGGAGTTAGTCATTTGTCTCTCCCAACCTCTCTCTAAACTCTCCCAAAACAACCAGATCCGATCTCTCCGGTCCGGCCTCCGCCGGTGCCGGAGGTAAACCTCCTAACCCTCTTCTCCTTTTCCTTTTACCTTTTTTCCCTATCTATTGTTCCTTGTCGATATGCTTGTAACTCTGAGCTTCCCGAATCTCACCGGAAACTGTGGAGGTTGACGGTGTCTTTGCGAGGTGTTGGAGGAGCGGCGAGACAGAGAGAAGCAATGGATGCGGAAAGGGTCGGCTTTTAGGACTGGATTGAGAACCAGATCTAGGTTTTCCCTTTTTCTAGATCTACGGCTTTCTCTTCCGCGGCGACGGCGCGTGACTCAGTGGGAAACATCATCCGTCATGTTCCCACCTTCCTGAGCGACGGTGAGAGACCAGGGGATTGACGTGACGGCAGCTGAAGATGGTCATGATTCTCGGTTCTCGGGAACAGCGCGACGCAGAGCTCTGTTCTTCATTGGAGTGGTCAACTGATGAGGCGAGTTTTGTAGCTGGTTCGCGGTGAGGTTTTGCTTCCCAGCGTCGGCGACGGTGTCTCTATCTAGTCGACGGCAGAGCCCACACCATTGGAAGCTTGAAGAATGCTCCGGTTTAGTCGCTTCTGCCAAGGTCCGACTTTTCTTTTCTTCCAGTACGGATTGTTTCCGTTTGCTGGCGTTGGAGTGAGGTAGGGTCGCTGGTGAAGCTATTCTGATCAAGAACGCATCATTTCGGTGTCGATGTACTGGTTCGAGCACTGAACTCCTATCCTTTGGTGACTGGTACTTGAGCTAATTAGGTTAATCTTGATTAGGAATAGCTAATATACGGGCTTATGTTTCTCACTGGTGTGGTAGAATGTCAGGGGTGGAAGAGACAGTTTTTGTCTGTGACAGAGCTTGTTCTCATTGGGTTTAATTACATCAAAGTATAGCATTTGGTAGTCTATGATCCAATCTAGTGATTTTTTGATGATACTGAATCACTTTGTATGTAAATGTGGTTGAAAATCCTCGTGGTTGAAATCATTGTATCCCCCATTTGGTTAATGAAAATTGATGTTGAGTTAAAAAAAAAGTTTAAATTGGAGGATTTGACAACTTTTACGATTTGTCCTTTCAAACTTGAGTTCAAATGTCTCTTATGGTCATTGAAAAGTTTTTTATTTACACATCTGTCATTTCAATTTAAATAATTGTGAAAATTTTAAAAGTTGGAAAAAAATAAATGAAAATTAAAACTTAATCAATTTCAAAATTGAATCGAAGACAGTTCGAAGAAAAAAAAATTACAACCGTAAAATTCTTATTAATTGTTTACGAATCGGAAACCGAACTCGAACTCGTCGGCGATTTCTGGGTTTCTGGGTTCTAGGCATTAAACTTGAAAAACATTGATTCTCAGTCAGAATTTGCCCAGGGAAGAAGGGTGACTAGGAGTAAATCTAAATCGGCAAAACCATCGGAAATCAGGAAAAATACAAACAAACCGCCGCCGAGATATGCAGGTATATCCATCGGCTCCGATTGAGAATCCATGTTTTTTAAAGTATCGTACTTTATTTTCAACTGATTTGAATAATTTGATAACAGAATCGAGCAGCAGTCTTCAAAACTCAAGTGAAGGAAATTCCAATTCAGATGCAGAGTTTGTTGAAACGACACATGCACCTCTGTCTCTGCTGCCGGAAAGACTGTTCGCACCTAACCGCTACCCAGATAAACTCCGCCTGAACATCTATTCAAAAGCAAAGATAATTGGGGCTATAGCGAAGTCTCTCGCAGGAACCCCTGAGCTCTAGTGTTTGCTTGATAGTCAGTTTGGGGGCTTATTCCGGTTACCAGTGGCCCGGTGTTTAAACTCTGCGAAACTCGTGCATTCTCTCCTCAGCCGTCAACTAGTCACTTTGAAGAAATATGAACTTTGGTTCTTGTTTGTAGATAACCCCTTCCGATTTTCCCTAACTGAATTTCTCGACATAACAGGGCTAAAGTGCGATCCTTTTGTTCCCCAAACGGCGAGGAGCGGACATTCAACCCTAACTGGTTCTGAGGATGAAGGAGTGGTTGGGCGAATGTGGAGAAAATTTTTTGAAAAAAAAGATCCTAACGTGAGGGTACCTGAAGTTCTTGGAATGCTCGCAGATGAAACATTACCTGTTTGGAAGCGTTTGCCCCTGGTTCTGATTGCTCTTGTAGATGGACTTATAGTTTGTGATCACAAACATCTACGTTTAACGGCGTCATATGTAGAAATGCTTGAAGACACCAGAGCGTTTCTTCAATATAGTTGGAAGAGAGAAGCATTTTTTGCTACAATGTCTAGATTGCTACCGCCTACTGCTCCAACTCAAAAAGAGTCCCTTAAGATCATGCGTTTTCGGCTGCAACAGAAAACTGCAGCTTGTTATGGATTCCCTTTGGCTCTGCAACTCATGGCATTCAAAGCAATTCCGACACTTATTGAAAGAATCTCTGAGCCTGATAAGATAGTAAATCTCTTGGAAGAACCTGACGGATGCAACTCAAGAAATACACTGCTAGCATTCAAAGATATCATTGAAGTTGAAGCCGCTCCAGAGGTACATTAAACGTCTAATATATATCTTGTATGTAATTTTTTCGGAAACTCAAGACGTAATCATTCCCTTTTATTTAATATTTTGATTAGGTTGATGTGTCGTTTTCATTACCCGATGATGATTTGAAGTGGGAGGATGAGAGGGAAGACCCCAAAGTTGAGAAGTTAGTTGAGCTTATGCGGAGAGGCAGCAAAATTAAAGGGACTGATTTTATTGGTGGTGATGCTTCCCTCCCACCTCTCACTGGTAATCCAAAAGTGATAGGTCTTGGTGATCCCGAAATGCGTCCAGAGCCTAAACAGCGATTTGGGAAACGAAGTGCAGAAGCTGGGTGTTCATGTAAACCTCATGCTCACCCATCTCGTCCCCGTGGAGATGTTGGCAAAGAGTCTGAATTGTCCCATAGTGGGGGAATCAGTGAACAGGTCAAAACTTGGTTCCGTGTGGAGCTGAGTAGACAACTAGGTATATTGTGCCAAGAAATCTATGCTTGGGCACACCCCAATGAAAGTTGTTCCGATGCAAGTGGTCGAAGAGGATCACAGCCGGCTGGAGAATCTGAAGGTTTTGGAAACTACGCTGCGGAGTATGAGAACCAAAAACGGAAACACGTTGGCTCTGGTGGGGATGACGAGGCTGTCGCAAGTTCGAGGAAAAAACACAGAAACGATTCTGGTGGGGTTTACGAGGCTGAAGCAAGTGAGAGGAGGAAACAGAGGAACGATTCTGGTGGGGATGAGGAAGGAATGACTAATAATGACAGCTACCGCCAGGTGCCAATGACATTAGATGTCGAAGAGGTAAGACCAGAGATACTTGTGTAGACATAAAAATGTTAGGTGTTCAGACGTTAATGTTAGGTGTACAGACTATAATGTTAGGTGTACAGACTTTATAGAGGAGTAATTTGTAATTGTCAGGAAGGTTAATGTTAGAATTCAGGAACGTAAATAGTGGTTATCTAGGAAAAATTTGCATTTCATTACCAAAATGTTAGGTGTACAGACGTTTATGATAGGTGTACAGACATTATACTTTTTATGATAGGTGTTCAGACGTTAATGATCGGTGGACAGACACTGTATGTTTGTAGAGTCGTTTTGTTTTTGGTTGCGAAATTAGTTAACATGTAGACTCGTTTGTTTAAGTCATCTTTTTATGTTATTAAGTAACGACTGTATTTGTAATGTGTCAGGAACGTCATAATTTTTACGAGGCTCCGATTGGTGGGTTAGATTTACAAGCAAGCATGGGTGGTTATTATGAAGACGAGGTTGGAGATGTGGGAACGTTTGAGGGAGGTTTGGATAAGGAGGCAGAGGACTTTGGGCAATCAGAATACAGCAGTATGGCCTTGGTCTTGTATGTGAAATCTAAAGCTTACGTCCTGCCAGGCGAGGTTAGTTGTTTGATTAAAAATTTAAAACCTGTGTGAATGCGAAGCTCTTTGACAGTGTTTGTTATCAACAGGTTTGTGATAGTCAGTTGCCGCATCGACTAAGCCATGAGAAAAAAGAAGCACCATCACCTACAAATTTGGAAGACTACAAGACCCCACCAGGACATGATCTAGTGTCGGATTATCGAACACCATATGCTGTAAAGGTCGAAAAATGGCGTTATCTGACAAGGTCAGCAATCCGAGAAGGTGAAGGAAAAAGTATGATGACAAGCTCAAACATAGTAGATCAGGGCAGAGGGAAGCGTATTCAGAAAAGGTCAACCAAGATTGGAGGAGTGTACACCCCAGACACGAGATTGAAAGAGCTATTCTAAAGCTGTACAAAACCGGAATATACGCCATTGGCTGACGTGGATGTTAGGACGTGTAAAAAGTTCCGAAAGATTCTTCAAGAGAACCCTAATAAGTAAGTATAATTAAAAGAAGGTTCGTGGTCCGCTTGTTTGGTCTTAATTAACATCAACTTCCAACTGTTTTATTGTAGGGAATTTTCAATTGTCACTGGGAGTGTAGTTTCAAATCAGTTCTTCCTGTCATTGGCAAAACCTACCAATTGGGTCAGCACCGATGTATCCATATACACGAGAAAACTATCTCGTTTATACATTTTTTAGTGGTGATCTAATGTTAGATGACTTTGGACATCTTATGTAGCACATTCATGTTCTTACGAATATGCTGAGGCGACGACACGGAGACACCTACCTGGGTAAGCGGTGCGTACTTATGGACTACTACCCTCTCTCGTGCATACTTGCTAGGTACAAAAAGTTCGAGGAAGCGACAGACAAGCTGAAATTCGATTGGGGAGGTCCGACGAGATGCTTTGTTACCGGGAGAACCCGGCGTAGGAATTTGAAGACAGAGTTACTGCGTCATATAGACAGGGTATACGTCCCAATACTCTGGGGAAACGATCACTGGGTGGGACCTGTAATCGAGCTGCATTCCAAACGTGTCGAGATCCTTGACTGCAACATACCGCATAACTCGAGTGACGAAGCTGTTTTGGAGCACATGACTCCTCTACTTCGATCAATGTCTTATGTTTTAGCTGCTTATCTTCCTCCTTCCTTATGTCCTCCACCTGAAGAGGGTAGTTCATTTACTTGGGTTCGCCCGGGAAATATCTATTTTAATGAAAGATCCGGTAACTGTGGCCCTTGTGCGGTTAATTTCCTGGAAATACATGCAGCGGGTTGTACTTACCATGACATGGCGCAGATGACTGACGAAATGGTGAATAGATTCCGTGAGAAGTACGCGATGGACACATATGAAGAATTCATTGGCCTGCAGAAGTTTTCAACCGTGACTGAACTTTAAATTTTTTTTGTTGTTTTAGTATAAAATGTTTGTGAACTTGATTTAGTTTAATGATGTTTCCTTGACGGTTAATGGTGTTTCCTTAAATTTAAAAACTTTTTATAGTATAAGGTTTATGGCGTGTTTTTCTTAAGTCAAAACAAGATTAGCGGTGTACAGAAAATTTGTAGTGTACAGACTTAGGTGGACAAATTGAGCTGTACACCACCGCCAAATTACAACCGTCATTTTTCAACAGTTACCAGATTACGTCAGCAATTTAAAACAGTTACAAAATGGCACTATAAAAGTATCATTATACCACAGAAAACAAATGCGGAGTAATCATTCAAATTCATCCAAAATGAAGCAAGGTGATTCTTCTGTTAGAGAATACAATACATCGTTTCTGGCAGTGGGGCTTCTTGACAAGCATGATCATGGAATGTTGGTGAAAATCTATCGAGATGGATTAAAGGAGGACATACGGTTGGCGCTCGGTTCAACAGAGTTCGACACCATTGAGGACATAATGCAGGCAGCATTAGACATAGAAGAAGGTTCTAGGACGTCTGATTCAGATTCTTCGAGTGAATCCGATGAATCAGAAGAACACCCGAAGAAGAAGCCTCGCACAAAGATGGACCCGGAAGATGAGCAACCGGACGAACAACCTTATGTTGATAAAGATGAGACTGATGATGGTGATTGCTCTACTCCTAATACGCTTACTGAGCCTGAGTCGGTGCCAGACAGTGTTGTGGATCCTAGAGACTATCAGGAAAATCTCTTAAATAAGCAGTTCTCGTCTTCTGAACTACTGAAGATTCCGACTAAAGTTGTCTGAAAAGCTTGTACTACTCTTTATTTTTCTCAATTTTTCAACAATTGGATAACATTTTATTTAATTTGTCTACAATGTTATACAATTTGACTACAATTTTCTTATATTCTCTTCTTGTTACACATAATTTCAATGTCCTACAAATCGTTACAATTCAGAGTTTAGGGTTTAGGGTTTAAGGTTTAAGGTTTAGGGTTTAGGGTTTAGGTTTTAGGGTTTAGGGTTTAGTTCTCTGAAATCTTGAAGGATCCGACTAACATTGTGTCACTTTTGTAAGGGTTTGGGGTTAGAATTCAAAGAAGATAGGAGAATAACAGTGATGTCGTAAAATGAAAAAGTATCAATAAAGATGGAAACATTGATGGCGTCTGTACGCACCCCTAATCAACATCAGTGATGTGGTATAATGAAAAAGTATCAATGAAGATGGAAACATTGATGGTGTCTGTACGCACTCTTTTTTCCATTAAGAGGCGGACACTAATAGCGTCTCCACGCATCCTTTCGGTTCATTATTTATACCCAATAACTGAAAATCTCCATTTATGCATCTTGAACACACATTTTCCTTTCAGTCAGGCTTTTGAGTAACCATGACAAGTTTTAATCTTTTAGCACTTCCTGAAGAAACTCAAAGTTTAGTGGTTGAGCGTGTTGCAGGCAACTATTTCCAAGATCTACATAGATTGAGGGTTTCTTGTAAGTCGATCAAGGAGATATCAGAGAGGCGTAGGATATTCCATTTTTTGACGTGTTGGAGTTTCCATGGGGCATTACGATGCCTCAGATCTCTTAACTAATTGCTATACAGAGGAAAACCCAAGCACCTTTTACATGAAAGGCATTCAGTATTTCTTCACCTTTGACCGTCAAGATGAATGACTTGCATACATGAAGCGATCAGCGGATGGAGGGTATGAGCGAGCCGTCTATACTTACGCTATGACAAGGCATATTTTTAGGGAGGAGGAAAATGCTCTGGCGTGTTTAAGTAGGCCATTTGGTGAAAGGGTTGGTGAACTAGTTCGCCGACAACAATGGGGATGGGGCATGACTCATACTGATTTGTATGTTACGAAGATGAACCAGTTCATGGACAATGTTATACAATCATTTTACAGTTGTCCATGCACGCAAACCTTAGTGAGAGCCTGGGATTTGTGGCACATTGAAAGCAGCAAAGGGAAAACATGTGCAAACGTTGCTTTTGGATAAAAGAGGTTGATTTATTCTTCTGTGAGTTTCAGCAGCTGCACCCTATGACCGATACAAGGCTATGGTGATGAGAAAAGAGAATGTCACACATTTGTCGATTTATTTTAAAATTTATTATCTTATCTTATGCCATTTACTTATGTCGATTTATTTTAAAATTTGTTATCTTATCTTATGTCATTTACTTATGTCGATTTATTTTAAAATTTGTTATCTTATCTTATGCCATTTACTTATGTCGGTTTATTTTAAAATTTGTTATCTTATCTTATGCCATTTACTTATTCTATTACATAAATTTTGGCTTGCATTAACTCCTACAGTGAGGTTGTTAGGTTCAAAATGTTTGGTGGAACAATAACTTCTGCAATAAAAACCTTCTTTAGTAACATCTTCTATATTAGGTATCATTATAACTGCGTTATCAAGTCACCGAGAAGAAACTCTCTAAAAAATTATGTCAGCTCAAACACTCCCAAATCTTCTCGACGAAATGATCCTTAAAATTATTGAGTTACTTGGAAATGAATCATTTTACTACCTCGCTGCTATCTTGCGTGCTGGCAAACGCGGTTACGCCCTTGTCCATGAGCCGTCGGTCTTAAAGATGTGCGATGTTACTGATATGGTAACGTATGCTACCTGTCAAATCAGCCAAGGTGGTAAGTTTCGCTCTTTCTTGCTCAAGTGCGTGGATGCTGGGAACAAAACCGCAATCTACTATGAAGGTATCCATGCAGCCTCCATAATTGGACTTGCGGAGGGTATTGAAATAATGGAACCAAATGTGCCTATCCATGGACTATCAACCTTAGCTGTGGACATATTCAACGTTTGTATTGACAACGTGAAGGAAGCCATCAAAGTGTTTCAGCAGTTCGCTGCGTATCACCATGACCTTGGGTCAGACGCGACATTTGAAATGGGAATTGACATTGAGTGGCGATTGATATCGTTTGGAGCGCCATACCTCAACAGATATGGTGAATCCTTCAAGTTTCCTGACAATGGGGTGTCTTCACCACCATGCCTTTATGGCCATGATTACATAGTAGATTTTGAAGGTGAGTGCAAAAAATGTAGACTATTTTGGGTCTGCTGCAATATTTCTCACGTGCTTTAATCTTATGATGTCATAGATTTCATATTATTGTTTACCCTTAAGTGTCAAAAATTTTTTAGCTTTCAATTATGTAAAATTTCCAATTATTTCATCTTCTTGTTGGCTTTCAATTAATCATTATAGAAATTTTTTTGGCTAAGTTTATAATTCCAATTATTAAAAATGAAACAAAATCACGGTGTACATAGTAATCCGTACACTAAAGTGGATAATAATGTGTACACCTTAATTTATATTTTTGTATTTCCATACAAATTTGTAAATAAAAGTCATCTCTTGCCATATATATTTATTATGTTCAGTTTGTGGGAATTATTAAAAATGATTATAATGACGGTGTACATAGTTGTCTGTACACCAAGGTGGATAAAATCATGTACACTTTAGTTTTAAAATTGTGAATTTCATAATATTTTGTAAATGGAAGTCATTTTCTCGCCATAGATATTTTTTCAGTATCATACTAAGCAGTCTAAAGTAGAGATATTAAACATACTAAACATATTAAACATATGTAACATAATAAAGTATAAATTAAACATAATTAGCCATAATAAAGTAGAAATTAATCTTGAAATTAAACTGGAAATTAAACTAGAAACTAAAGATACTAAAGTTCATAAATTAAACTAGAAATTAAAGATATTAGTCGGAGTCCAAATCGTCGTCGGAGGCAGACTCCTCATCCGGGTACTCGTAAATCCTGAACTCCCCAGATGAAAGCGTATCGTCACTCATGTCTCCGTCGTCCTCCTCTTCCTCATCTTCGGTGTCAGGGCTGTATCGAGGGCGTTTGCGAGGGCGGTTGTCAGGGCTGTTCCGAGGGCGTTTGATGGGGCTTGTGGGAGGTGTTTTGTCCATCTCCAGAATCTCTTCGACTTCCTTTGCCTCTTCAAAAAGGGCTTCAAGAGTTGGAAAGTCTTGGGTTTCCAAACCATCTCTGATCTCTTCATTCAATCCGGCCTTCGCTATACTGATTAAGTACTGCTCGTCGTTTTGTAGCCCAACGAACTCATAGGAGTAGATGAAGTCTTTGTATTCAGCCACGGTCATTGTTCCCTGGTTAATATTTACGACCATTTTCAGAAGCTAAATTGATGGAAGGAGATCTTCAGAAGATAAATTGATGGGAATGAGAAAGGGTAAATTGATTGTTTGATATTTTACTGTCGAGATAAGTGATATATTAATGACGTCATTAACTTGAAAAGGGAAGAGGGTCAATTAAATTCACTTCTCCGCGTACACCTAATAAGAGAGAGTGCTTGAATTAACTTAAGTTGACATGTTTAGACATACAAGATGATAAAGATCAAGTCTTTTCATTGTCAGTTTGAACTCAACTATGAAAGAGACAGAATTGAAAACATTTAAGTTAAGAGAATAGTTCGATTTAATGAAAGCAATAACTGTCCAACACTTACGAATATAAAACTGTAAAAATTAATATAAAGGTGACTTTGCGTACACCTTTCATGAAAGCAATAAGTTTCGAACACTTCTGTACACCATTTCTTTAAGGCCCATTAAATCTACTGGCCCATAATAACTTGAACATATATTGCTTCATAAAAGGATTCAGTACCACAACGGCTACATATTTAAAATTCAAAATCCTTAACATTATCCCATACATTATTAAATTAGAAAAACAACAACATAAGATAAATCAGACCAGTGACCCCTCATAATTAGTTTCTTCAGCTGTTTGATCTCCTCAGACATCACCGCAAGCTCATATTGCAGCTTGCATCGGACCGAGACCTCTTCCTCGTATTGTTTTTTTAACTCCTTCAACTCTTCCTCGATTGCAAAAACGGATCTATGACGGATGTGCAAACCATCGTCATACGAAACATTAATTTGACATGTTAGTTTAATTTGCCAAAATCGTGAAATATATTCGGAGAGACTCGAATCTAACCTCATAAACCTTGCAGACGTAGTAGTCTGTTCCTTTGTCGTCAGCTTTCACCGTGATACATTCACCTCAAGGACAGCTTTTGGGTATGCAGTAGTGGGCAGCTGCAACTGCATGGAGCCAGTCATTGTCTCTTTTGTGTTGCTTCATATCCGCATAATAAGGATCCGTCATTTTTTCAAATGCAACCGGCTGTGAAAGAGTTTTGTGATTATTTTGAAGAAAGACTCGGAAGTGTTGTGGATATACTACGACTGAGCCATTGCATCTTATATTGGCAAAAAAACGTAACGGCTAGCTTCATTTTGAATGCTCTCCCAACGGCTAGATTCCTTTTCAAAGCTCTCCCAACGGCTATAATCTATTCATTTTGAAAGCTCTCTCCTAACGGCTCTAATCTATGTGTGCATATTTATTTTATTTAATTATTTAAATTTTAATATATTATTAATTTGTCACAATAAAAATAATTTAGTTTGAGCGATAAAAATGTGTGCAAACCTTAATGACTCCCTCTGATTTAGTAATTTGGCAAACTGTGATTAGTCGTGTGCGAATATAATAAGTGGTGTACGAGGATAATAAGTGGTGTACGAAAAATATCAATTGGTGTACGAGCATAATAAGTTCTCTTGAAAGATAATAATTGGTGTTCGAGGATAATAACTGGTGTACGAAGATAATAAGTTGTTTACAAAGATAATAAGTGGTTTACAACGATAATAAGTGGTGTTGGAGGTTCACTCCAACCCCCATCAAGGTAGCGGTTCTTTGCATGTCTTTTTGTTGTGTCCTGTTGTTAAACACCGACTACACTTGTTGGCTTTCTTCTTCTTCGGCCCCTTCTACAATATTTTATACCCTGGTTTACTTAAAATCTGGTCACAACAAAAGAGTGTTCTTCTCTTTAAAAAAATAAATGTCTTACCGGAATCTCTCCTGCTACACGTTTACGTTTCGTTGGTGGTCGTCCAGGCGGTCTCTTCGTCTTTGGGGGTAACATCACAAGCTCACTTACTTCTAGCGGTATGAATACATCTTTCGGATCAGGAACCAGGAGTGTAACACCCTTCATTGCCTTATCCCAGGTGGCTTTCAAGTAGATGTCTGCAATAAATTTTGAGTGCTGCAAATCCCGATACTGTGTTGCCACAATTGCATGTCGGGATGGTATTCCAATTTTTTGGAATTCAAGACATGAGCATGTTCTTTTTTTCAGATTAACAGTGCTCCCATAACCTGTTGTTTTCACCGTTACCTCAAATTCCTAAGTAGATAGAGGCAGCACATCATAAGCTCTCGATGCTAGTAGATTCTCTCACAAGCGGACGTCAACGGCTGGAGGAATTTCACCGTTCATTCTTGAAATCTTTTGTTGTCTACTCACAAACCAACGACTTATCATCCGCCTGATGAATTCAAAAAGGGCCATTATCGGGGAGTCTCGCGCAGGAACCAGTGCTTTGTTTAGTGACTCCACTATGTTGGAAGACATCAAATCGTATCTCTCCCCCCCCAAATGTGACTGTGTCCAATGTTTGAGATCAATTAACTCCAAATAATTCCAGCAGCGAATATCCATCAGCTTGATTTCCTTATACAATTTTCGAAAGTGGGATTGCTTGAATGCCTCGGCTGCCCTTCCTACCAACTTCTTTTGATTCATTTTCTTAAATTTGCCGTCGACATTCCTCTGTAAGTGTACGAGGCAACATCCATGGTGTGCACGCGGATACCATGCATTTTTAGCAACATATATTTGGCTAGCTCTGTCGGACACAATCGTTAAATGAGGACCATCCTCCACAATTTGTTGTAGCTTCTCAAAAAACCAACTCCATGACTCGTTGGTTTGTTGTCTACAACAGCAAACACAATTGAAAACACCTGGTAATTCGCATCTTGCCCACTAGCAGTTAGAAGGCAGCCTTTGTACTTGCCAAACATGTGCGTCTCATCCACCACTAGTACCTGACGTAGATGCTTCCAACCGTCAATGCAAGCTTTTAATGTCATGAATGCGTACTTAAACACTGTTTTTTCCCTTATCATCTTTTTTCCGTTTTTATATCAGTTATTGACCCAAGATTTGCATGCTCCACGACATGAAAATATTTGGGCAGAAGCTTGTAGGAGTTCTCTTTGGTTCCTTGAGCAGCCGCTGTTGCCAACTCTTTTTCTTTCCAGCATTTCCAATATGTTGCTGTAAACAAAAACTCTGTCCGAAGTGCCTCTGGTAGTTCTGCTGCACGCGGTTCAGCCTGGAGTCTTTCATATTTGTGTCTCATTAAGTACGCAATTACCTTCGACATTGCATGTTTCTTAAACTGAGCTTTCACATCGGATCTGCATGTGTGAGCCAGCGATGCCTTCCTAACCTGATATGTTGACGCTTCACCCATTTGCTTGGCCATCAAATAAAATTTGCATGTTTTATCAAAGCATTTAGCTGTCACGTAGTTTCGGACATGCTTGTGAAACCTAAACCTAAACACATATTTAATGGCAAATATAGCCAAATTAATCTTGAATTCATGTTTGCTGCTGAACATCTGTCCTGCATATATATCACAATCCGCAAGACTGAAGTCTATATCATCCACCGAGTAGTCGTTGACTGGAACATCATGAAGTAGAGGTTCAACATCCTCAAAACCATATAACTCAGCCATTTTAACAGACTTCATGAACAATGGGTCGTTCCATGTCTTCTTCTCCTTCCTCTTTCCTTCAGCTCCACAACCAAACTGAGGCACATCTTCTACAAAATCGTCATCATCATGCGGTACACCTTCTTCAACATCATCGCGCGGCACATCTTCTACGAAATCGTCATCATCATCATCATCAACATCCAGCAGATGCGGTATAGCGTGTGAATTTTTACAAGGGTGAAACCAACCAGAATAAGTCCCACGCTCATCTTCTACAACATCATCCTCAGGCACATCATCATCATCATCAACATCATCATCAACATCATCATCATCACGCACATCATCATCAACATCATCGTCATCATCAACTTCCCGCCTATGCTGGTTGGTTTCTTTTGGGGGTGTAACGAGAACAACTTCTGGTTGACTTGGTTCTACAAAATCATCCTCATCAATAACGCCTACACAACTTCTCGACGTGACTATGTACTCTCTACCATCGTCTAGATATGCTTCAAATGATGATTTTGCTTTCAGTTCTTCTCTACCATGCTTCTTCCCGGATGATCCACCGCCTTTGCAACGAGATTGATCGGCTGTCTTTCCTCCCACAGCCTCTCCAGGTTTCACCTCACCACGTACACCTCTCGAGGAGCCACCTCCGGATTGACCCTCAGCAGCCCCTCTTTCCTCATCTTTTCCATCGTCTCATTCACAGTTCCGTCCAACAAAATCATGCCATCGATTGTAATCATCTTCTTCCTCTTCCTCCACATCGTCTTCAGCAACCTCCCCATCTTTGTTATCCACCGGTTTCTGATTTTCGGTTGCGGTTCCATCCACCGCCGCCAATTCCAAAGCCTTTGCTGAATAAACAGTTTATATTTCTTCAACATACATCAAAAGCGTTGCATCATCAAGCACATCCTCTCCACCCCCTCTCTTCTCCTTACCAGAAACGACATCCACAACGGCGGATGTTCTTTCTTCATTTTTATTCGTAAATGTGACAAAAATACTCGCCAGCTTGCTCACAATTCGGAAGGAGTTGAATATTTTTAAGTCATCAATGGTGGATATTTGAAGTGGATTCTCTCTTTCACCCGTCACACCAGAGACACCGACAGGAAGCCAATATGAGAGATCCACGGTAACATGACTTCCTAACAGCCCGTACTCCTATAAGATTCTTTCTTTAAGTTTATCAACAGAGGTTATAAACTCAACATCAATTGCCCTCCCCATTCTGTCCTTGTCAATCTTAAAATTCCAGTCACCATTGCAATACTAAATCCAGCAACCAGTCATAACCACAACATAAGAATGCTGGTGAAATCCTACAAAAAACATGCAAAAGACACTTACTAAACACACGTTCCTCAAACAATTAATAAATTCAGATTCCTTAAACAGACACATAAATCCGACCACAAAAAATAAGCAATAAATGATCTTCGCCATTAATACACTGGAATAAATGATGTGTTGTACGGTCACCATATGAAATCCACCACAAAATACCTTCACGACTAGATTGACAATTGGCCTCCCCCTTGCCTTTTTCGTCATATGTTTTGAGGTTCACCATACCAAGATTTCCAATTTACAAACCTAGTCGAACAATGTCTGCAACCGACGACCACTCGCTGCTACTTCTCTTAAGAGATATGGTTACACCCTTTTATCTGGACAATTACCCTGATTTTATTTAAATATTCAACCGCAGCTAATGCTTGATTTCGACTTGGCTCTCGGATTTATGGAACCGTTGTTTCGCGGGTAAAATATATGGGCATATATGCCTGTTTTTTGGATAAATTGGCCCATAAAAAAAGCCCAAATTCAGCAAGTGATGTGCACACCAATGACAAAGCGCGTATGTCGGAAACGGGGGCACCGATTTCGTTGGGCAAAAATCATTGTGGGCCCGAGAATACTCTCCCAACTTTATTGGGCAAAAATGCTAAAAAGGTCACCAATATTTTCTCTCTCCTACTAGGTTGCCCAATTGCCTAATTTAAACTTAGAGTTGCCCAACTAGCAAATTTGAAACTTAAAGTTGCCCAATCTTAAAATTTTCCCAATAAATATTACTATCTTGAATGTCAATAAACAATATAACAACAATTTTAGGGGTGGGACAGATCCGGATATCCGGGAAATTTGGGGTATTCGGATCCGGATTCGGATTTGTCGGATTCGTACATTTAGTATCTGGATCCGGATTCGAAGCTTTTATTCTCCATTAGATCACGATCCGCACAACTGCGTGAGTGTTTTTTTAAGTCATTTTTCATTTATTCTCTAATTATATCATTATTGTGACTTGCTAAAATACTCCATATAATCGTAACTATAATGACACCTAAACCTACAATTTTGGTTTGGTTAAACAACATGGATTTTCTTCATCATTATTGAATTACAATGTCAATTTCATGAAATGTGCTTAACTGGTAAAACAAAACCATCAAAACTAACATTATAAAATATTCTTCTAGCTTGGTCTTAACATTTAATAAATAAAATCCGATCTTATTTTACTAATTCTGACCAACATTATGCATACATTTTAAATTCACGCATCTGTCTTAAACCATACTTGATTCTGATCAGTCCTTGAAAGGACATGTATTTTTTTGTTTTTTTTTAATATAATATTGATAACTTTTCGTTTTTATTATATAAACTGTGACATGATCAAGTTTCAATTATTTGAGTTTGTTATAGTGTGTACAGTATGACAAATTTTAAAATACGCCATACAACCGTTTTATATTTGTAAATAAGTTTAAAAATGGTTGTATCCAAAATTCGTACTTGGACTATTATATAATTTTTAAAAATATATAAATTATATAATTTTTAAAAATATATAAATTATATAAAATATGGTTAAACATATAAAGTGGTTAATAATATTTTTGTTTAAGTTTTATCCTCGTGTAGTTACAAAACTCCAATTTTAATATCAAACTTTTAAAATTATTGCAGACTTTAATTTATGTTAGTAAAATAATTATGAAATATGAAATTGATTATATAAGAACATAAATTTTTAATTAGTTAACAGATTTGAGTTATATCAAATTTATTTAGAAACATGGGCTAGAATAAGAAATAAACCCAGAAAACCAAAAGACAACAATATCATTAATGAATTTTTTTAGTTAGTCATCATTAATGATATTTTTGGAAAATTTAAACATTTCATTAATGGTATAATTTGGAAATAATCTCCTTTTAATAGTATTGATATGGGCTTCTAATCTGTTTTAATAGCATAAGCCCATTACCTTTTCTTTTTAAATATAATGCTATTTTTATTTCCAAACAACTTTATATTTTTAAAGACCACTATATATGTTTCCAAACACTCTAATTTTTTTAATCCTCTTAGTCAAGTTTCCAAACACTCCGATTTTGTATTTCTACTTTAATAATATAGACTAGATTCTGATCCGCGCTTTCAAAGCGCGGGTTTGTTCCTTTGTGAAAAATATATTTTTCAATTTTTTAATGGTGTTTTAAGATTTGTATTTTTTTTAGGTTTATTGATTCTGAGGGTTTAAATGAGATTTTCTGGATTGCATTGGTGTTCAGCTATGTTATTATTCGTAAATGTTTACTAAACGTAAAACATAAACCCCGTGTCTGCAAATAAAAGCAAAAAATATGCAAAACTTAAAAAAAATTATAGATGAAAACATAAATAAAAAATTATCGAAAACCTCTCTGTAGACAACATTCTTTGTCTGGCGTTGAGGCTTGCCTTCGCTGTCGACAATCAGAATCTTCAAACCTTTCTTTGAAGTCACTCTGGAAACAGCCACATAAAGTTGTCCGTGTGAAAACACAGGTCTTGGTAGAAAAATACAAACTTCAGACAATGTTTGTCCCTGACTTTTGTTGATAGTAATAGCAAAAGCCACACCAATAGGAATTTGTCTCCTGCTCATTTTGAATGGCAATTTTTTGTCTGAAGGGGTAATTGAAAGCCTGGAATAAACACAGTACTACCAACCTTGTCCCCTGTAATAACTTTTGCCTTTATTATGAAGTCATACAGTTCTGTAATCTGAAGCCTAGTTTCGTTCATCAATCCCCCAACAGGATCTATGTTTCTAAGCAACATGACTGGACAACCCACTTTCAAACGCAGACTATTATTTGGAAGTCCTGACGCTTTAATTCTGTTTAGAAAATCTGGAGTCAGAGCCTGGTCGTTCTTTGAAAACCCATCAGAAGCGTCGATTGAATTAGAGCTTAAGTAAATTCTTTCCTCTCCTGCATTTGATAACCTAAAACGTTAGTCTAATGACCATGAGATACACATGGTCATTATACTATGTAGCAAATATTAATCCAATCTTTACTTACCATCAAGCTTGTCCAGCATATGTTGATTGATCATGTTCACATCCTCGTTCGTAGGACATAATATAGCTCTCTCCTGAAAAAATTTAGGCTCCTTCTCGTGTAAAGAAGTGGAATCTCCATAGACTGCTTTGCTTATAGCTTCTATTGGGTCATCAATATCGAGAATCAGAAACTCTTCAGGAATATCAATAAGTGCTTCCCCATCATTTCCGTCACCAATCTTTCCATCTCCAATGTCTAATATCCATTGTGAGAACTCCTCCAAATCTTTAGCATCTTCAGGGGATAAATTATTTGACTTGAGCCGCATATTCTTGGTTAAGTGCAACACCTTTACGTGCTTCCATATATAAGATGCATTTAGAGCAGCCATAACAATCTCAGTCCTTCCAGCTCCATGAATGACAGGCAATACTTGTCTAATATCCCCACCAAAAACAACAACTTTCCCACCAAATGGTCTATTTTCAGGATCTCGACAAATGTCCAACATACTCCTATCCAATGATTCGAAACAATGCTTGTGCATCATTGGAGCTTCGTCCCAAATTATAAGTGAGGCTGCTTTCACCAGATCCGCTTGATCAGTTCCTCGTATAAGTGAGCAAGTTGAAAACTCATCTGGATTGATAGGAATTGCAAACCGAGAATGTGCAGTCCTACCTCCCTGAAGCAAAAGAGATGCTATCCCGCTCGAAGCAACATTCAGACAAATTTGACCCTTGATACGTACTGCAGAAGAAAGACATCTCCACAAGAAAGTTTTTCCTGTACCACCAAAACCATTTACAAAGAATACACCTCCTCGTTCTGTGAAAACAACATCAGTAATCTCATCGAAAATATTTGTTTGGTCCTCTGTTAGTCTTGGTATGTCATGTTCAATGACAGATTCTAACTCTTCCCAGTCATAACTGAGCTCGTCCATGATCAATACATTGTTATTAACAACGTCTGGTATTGGCTGAGGCATAGATGTCCAGTTCTCCAAAGAGAACCGTTACTCTTTAAAAGCTTTTCAATCTCTATAAGGGCATATTGTTTCTTTTCTTCGTCGGTCAAACAAAGATCTGAATATATAAAATTGGATAAGTGGCTCTATAATAAGGTCAAAACAAACAAATTGTAAACAAAACATTTTATGATTATAATGTACCTGGTCTACGCAATAACCTTCTTCTCATATACTCAATGTCTTCGGAAAGGAATTCCCAAGTATGTTCCCAAACGACTTCCGGCTTTGACAAAGTATTAGACATGAGCATAATCATAAAAGCCTGACGCATATAACATCCAGTCTCGGTAAAACTTGCTCGCAATAGGTCGTCAATGTATTCTTGATCATCATCTAATAGCCCCATAGCAAAACATGTTTCCTTGTATGTCTCATAAAGAACGTTATGATACGTTCTAATATCGTCATCACATGTTGGACCTCTCACGATGTTAAGCAAAACCCTAAGATAGAAAGCCTCTTCGATCTTTCGTGGAGCGTAATTAATTCGGCCGATAGTGAATCCTCTCTTCCTATCATTAAACTTTTTTGCTGCTTTACTCCAGGTGAACATTGTTGGAATCTCAGCCAAAGTCAGTGTCCGAGCAACTGCACTGATCTTATTCAATTCAAACCATCCCATAAACATTGTGTTCTCAATTGATTTCCGGCTCACTTCTTCCCACGTGTCATCATCTTTGAAAACGATGATTTGTTTCCCTGGTAGATGAAATTGGATTCTCTCAACTGGATTTGATCTATAGTGAATATCAAACGTAAAGATCCTCCAAGCACCTTCACAGGCTGAGACGTATCTGAATAATATAAAGGTTAGTTTAAGAAGGAGTTAGAATTAGGAACTATAAAAAAACATTAGCATATACTATAGATTGGTGTCATTTAAAATATCTTTCACAATACCTGCAATTAAAAAAATCTTTGATTTCGTTCTTTTTCTTTTCACTCATATCTTCTGTGTTTGGGGGCTCAACAGCAACAGTGACACGATCCTGCCCTTTGTTGATATACTTAAATAAGTATTTTATAGACCCTGATTGATTACACCATTCCACATTGATATGAGCTCGAAATCGCATAGACGAATCACGGTTGTATGGTATCACTTAAGTGTTGTCACACTTGAAACCATTCTTCTCAACAAATCTCCCATCTTCTCGTCTTCTATAAACCAGAAACCCGTCTCTGTTAACAATAGTTTTATCAGCAAAATTTTTAGGATACATCTTCGAACATACACCATTTTACATGCATGGTGAGTTCCAATTAGCAGCTCCACAAGGATCATGAATCATCATATCTTTGACAATATCATAAAGTTTCGGGTCTTTCTCTTTGTCTGGAATTTCCGCCGATATTACCTTGTTGATTTCATCAGTGGTTGTCCATTTAGAATCAGGATGTATAAATAAGAGAATATGTGCATGAGGTAGACCACGTTTTTGCCACTCAACAGTGTACATTGCTGAAATAGAGTAACAAAGTTAATTACAGTTAGTATCTGTTAAAATCACAGGTTATAAATTTATAAAAACTGAATAATAACTCACAAGCATTTATCTTTCCAAGAAGTTGTTTATCCGTTAGATGATACATGAGGGAATCGAGCTTGATTTTGAAAATCCTTCCAATGATATCAGGTCTATCATCAGCAATAAGACCGCGTCTTTCTAAAAACCTAGTGATCTCAGGCCACTTAGGATTGCAAGTGAATGTGATAAACAGATCGGGAAATCCAAAGTATTTGCATATGGCCATTGCATCTAAGTAGCAGTTCTTTATATATCTAGGACCTCCAGTGAATGAGGATGGAAGTAAAAATTGACTCCCTTGGTCCTTCATATCTGATTTACCACCGTTTTCTGATTGAGCTATATAGTCATAGCTATCTGATCTGAGGCTTTTTTGATTCATCCGTAGATATGAGAGCCGGTTAGACTCTATGGATGTATAAGAATCAACCAAAAATTGCTGAAACAATCGTTTAGAATTCAGTAGTGTGTGACATTCATTATCTCTTTCATGTAGACGAAATGCATACCACTGCCTCATACTGATACCCTACCTCTTAAGTTTAGCTGTAGCCGCTGTTTCTCGTTTCTTAATCCCAATTCGGAAGCCATTTTCCCCGTAACAGAATATTAGAGGATATTGAAGTGCCAGATAGGAAGGGTGAATCTCACTAGTCCTCTTTAGAAAACCGGTTTGCTTCTCTTGCAAGACAATATCTCTTTTATCCATGTCCAAATTGAAATCACCGGGAATTAACGCCGCAACCTCAGAAGCTGTCGGAGTGTCATATGTCCTTCCATCTTTTTCACGACTGCTAACAATGCGCATATGGAATGATTCTTCCGGATTAGTGTTAAATCTATCCTTAGCAGATCTAAACTGATGGACGTAGGGGTTCACTTCGTTTAGCATCTTCATCAAAATTTCAATTACTTGCTCTCTAATTTTTACCTTCTTAGACGATTCTGTTGACTTCATGTACTTTCTGGAATACATAAAATATAAACAATAGTTAGTATTATAAAGATCCAAGGAAGGATAAAATTTAAATAAGTAAGACATGCAAAAAATAATACCCAATAATGGAAGCACGATTGGCAATTTCATTTTCTGTGTCTACAATATATAGTTGTCCAAACTTAGCAGGGTCTCCTGGAGGAGGCTTCAAACTTCCCATTAGATGATAGTTCTCCCCTTAAGTACAAACATTTTTAAAGGACCGCATCCTTTTGGAACAGACCGATCACATTTGCCACCAAGAGATGGTCTTGGTGGGAAAGAGTAACCACTTATCACGCTGACCACGCTTCACCCCAATTCCAATTCGGTTGTTGTTGTCATCTTGAGTCTTGAGAGTCGTCATTACTCTGGAATGATGTTAGAGTCATCGCATCATCGTTGATCCTACATAGAGTAGAAAGGAAATACTTAGTTTGATGCATTAGTTAATTCCATCGAGTATAGCCTTATGGACTTACAAAACTTTAAATGCTTCGGCTTCAGGTATTGAAGGGTTTAGCATCATTACAGAAGCATCAAACGTATTAGAGATTTGCAGTTCGCCAATATGTTATCAAAAAACTCTAAATGTAAATATCAAATATAAACGGTATTAGTGGTTGTAAAATGGTTAATAATTCACATTATGTTACCTCTAAATCTCCCAAGCTTAGCAAATCTGAGAAGAATAGTAACTATTCCAGTTTCTTGATTAATTGAAGAAAGGAGTTTGTCCGCCAAGTTTCCCCATATGCAGCATGTTAAACGGATATCACAACAGTCGTGAAAAAAGGTTAGTAATATACCGTTCATGTTTTCATGAAATATGTTCCTAAAAAGACTCAATGAGAATGACTTACTTGAGATCGCATAAAGTGAACTCAAGCTTCTTTCGATGCTTTCCCCCAGTACACTGCATGGTCTCAACATCACCACAATCAATAACTTGACCGAGTACATCTGCAAGATATTAAAACGTCTATGTCCACACTTGGAAACAAATAATACGAAGCATCAAAAACGTATCAGAAAAAATTACAAAGGTTTACCAATTAGGAAATTATCATCGAGTGTTCCAGACAACACGGTTTGAAAGTCGATCAAAGACATGTACAACTCGTCATTAACGTGATTAGATCGAGTAACGGCGGTATTCTGATTGAAACTCATCTTCCAACTGTAAGAAGCCTCGTCTTACTTTCAATCAATGTCATTCTACATGTTGCATAAATTTTGTGTCCCTTAAACACGGCAAATGAATTGGAAAATATTATTATAAATAAACAAAATGTTTGATTAAACATAAACAATATTGAAAAAATATTATTATAAATAAACAAAATGTTAGATTAAACATAAACAATATTGTGAATTTTGCGTACCTTAAACATGGCAAATGAATTGGAAATATTATTATAAATAAACAAAATGTTAAATTAAACATAAACCTTTCTCTCCAAGGTATATGAAATGGAAATATTAGTATAAATGAACAAAATGTAAAATAAAAAACAAACCATATACATAAATTTCGTGTCCCTTAAACGTGACATATGAAATGGATAACCCAATAGAATTCAGGAACAAAATGTTAAATAAAACATAAACTATATTCTGATAGAAAAACGAATGCTTACACTGTCATCAGCAAAGACAAATTCCATGGTCTCCACAGACTGGATGATTTGTTTCCAAGAATGCAGAACTTCCACATGGACGAACCACGTGTTTTTCCATGGTTTCAAGTCCTCCGCGGCGGCAACATCCGTCTCATTAAGACCTCTGGATGGTTGAATCTGCATTTTATTCGCCATACTTTTTTTTTTGGTTTGTTCGAGTGAGTGGGTTCGAAATGAGAATAGGGTGATGGGTATTTATATAATATGAGATTTAAGGAGAGGTGCTTAGGTTTCAGCTGAAATTTGGAGAGAAAGTTGGGGATCATCACTTTATTATCGGAGATTCGAACATAAGTTAGGATTTGTATTTGGAAAATCATATTTAAATCAGGAAAACTTATTTCTATATACTATCACTGGCATTTATAATTAAGAATATTCGTGGAACTGTTTTGATCCCTTTCCGAAATTTTGTTTGATCAAAGATATGTGCGATCTATGATTTAAATCACGAAATCTTGTTTCTGAAAATATGTGCGAAGAATGGAAAACTGTAAGATGTCGATTTTGATTTTGAATTTCAGATTCCATTTCTAATATATATCGGAATGTAGGTGGGTTCTTAAACATATATCGCAAGCCCGTTAGGTGTGTAAACATATATATTGGGCCTTTTCATCTTTTTGGTCGTAAATGAGGAGCTGTTTTTTTGCAAATAGGTTAGAGACGTTAATGAGAAGCCCTGATTTGCAAATATTTTTTAGAATTTTCGGTAAACTAAAAAATATTTCAAGGGCAAGTTCACAAAGTGTCAGCTACTTTAATAGTATAGATTTACCAAAAACCGGTTCTGACCAACATTTTACATATATCATAAATCACAATTATAACATAATCATAAAATATCTTTCAAGTATTTTGAATTCAATAAAAAATATAACAAAACTCATTTTAAGTGGGTTATGCCATACACACCCAAAATTTTCATCATTGCAACTCTTTTTGGTAACAACAACCTATTTTATGGGGAAATCTATAATATCACCCCTAAAAACCATTTAATATCCTTAGCTTAACTAACCAAAAGTCACAATCACACATCAACAACCTAATTATCATAACTTTTTTTTCTATAAATAAGAGCATACGTATTAAACTCTCCACCATCAAACAAGGGGAAAAGGATGAGCGGCAACAGAAACGGCGAAACTAGGGTTTTGAACTTTGAGGACCAAGATGCTACTATGATGGATGTTGGGGAGAGAGCGAGACCACCAGGTGAACTGCCGAATAAGGTGACCACTTGGGCATCGATGGCGGCGGGTACGATGGAAGGTGGTATGCCGATTCCGGAGGTTTTGATTGATGTTGGGTTTGTGTCTAGAAGGCTCAGAGTAGATTTTCCGAACGAAGAGGATGGAGAACCATCGATTACAATTTAGAATGAAGTATTTGAGGCAATGAACGAGATGAGGAAGTAGTGCATGATTGTAAGGGTTTTGGGGAGGAACGTTCCGATCTCTGCCTTGAGTAGGAAGCTAAGGGAGTTATGGAATCCGAAGGGATCAATGTATGTGATGGATCTTCCTAGACAGTTCTTCATGGTCCGTTTTGAGAAAGAAGTTGAATACATAGAGGCATCGATAGCGTCCAAGCAAGGATCACCGGGGAAGGAAGAAGGTTTTACTCAGGCAAAGGGATCGAGAAAAGGAGCTTCTCAGCCATCACGACCAGTAATAGACATGACGAAGAGTTTGAACGAGGAGGTGAATAGAAGTGGTCGAAGAACACAAAATGATACGGATTCCACGAGGATTTTGCAATCTAATAAGTATGGATCAATGATCTAGCTTTGGTGGATATGGGATTCAAAGGAAATACCTTACCTGGAGAAGAGGTAAGGAGACATATAACTTTGTGGCAAAGTGGCTGGATAGAGTTTTATGTAGTGCACAGACTCGAGTGCGGTGGCAGGAAGCAGTGGTCTCTCACCTCCCCTTCTTAGCCTCTGATCATGCGCCAATGTATATACAGTTGGAGCCGGAGCAGAGAGGGAATCCAAGGAGGAGACCGTTTCGGTTTCAGGTTGCGTAGTTGAAACATGATGGTTTCAAGGAGCTACTTTCCACGTCTTGGAATCGTGATATAAGCACCTCAGAGGCATTGGTGTTTTTGAAAGAAAAGCTTAAAAAATGGAACAAAGAAATTTTTGGAGATGTGTGTAGATTGAAGGAAAAACTGATTAGTGACATCAAAGAAGTTCAGGATGAGTTGGAGAGGAACCCGTCTGATGCTCTATTAGTAAAGGAGGAGGCTTTACAGAAAGAGTTTGATGTTGTTCTAGAACAAGAGGAGGTGATGTGGTATCAGAAGTTGAGAGAGAAATGGATAGTGCTTGGGGATAGAAACACAAATTACTATCACACAACGACCAATGTAAGGAGGAAGAGGAATCAAATAGAGATGCTAAAAGACGATGATTGCCACTGGATTGATCAGCCAAAACAGTTGGAGGAACTAGTAATGAGCTACTACATGAGATTATACTCAACGGAGGACATAGCGCTTGATACGAAGAAGCTACCTCAGGCTGGTTTTACTGAGTTCACACGAGAGGAGCTGGTGAGCCTAAACAAACCTTTATCAGTTGTGGATATTGAGTCTTCGGTTAGGCAAGTTTAAAGTTCCAGGACCGGATAGTTTTCAACCTATCTTTTATCATGAATCATGGATGTGGTAAGGGAATCAGTAACGATATGTGGTTTAGACTTCTTTGAAACCGGAGTTCTTCAGGAGGGTATGAATGATGCGATGGTAGTCCTTATACCAAAAATTCTCAAACCAGAGAGAATCATGCAGTTTCGACCGATCAGTTTATGTAATGTCTTCTTCAAAACTATAACAACGGCGATGGTGATGCGACTGAAGACATTAATGTCGAAACTAATAGGTCCAGCACAAGCCAGCTTCATTCCAGGAAGGCTTAGCACTGATAATATTGTTGTTGTCCAGGAAGCGGTACATTCAATGAGAAGAAAGAAAGAGAAGAAAGGTTGGATGTTACTTAAGATGGATCTTGAGAAAGCCTATGATCGCATCCGCTGGGATTTCTTAGAGGACACTCTTAAGGCTATAAAGTTACCACATATATGGGTTAAATTGATTATGGAATGTGTGATGAATTCAGGTATGAGTCTATTGTGGAATGGGGAAAGAACATAAGCATTTACACCTCAGCGAGCCCTTAGACAGGGAGATCCGCTGTCCTCATATCTCTTTATGTTATGTATGGAAAGACTATGCCATCAGATTGAACTTTCGGTTGCAGACAAGGAATGGAAGCCGATCAAATTATCTAGAGGCGGCCCATCTGTGTCACATATTTGTTTTGCATACGATCTGATTTTGTTTGCAGAAGCATCGGTATCACAAATCCGAGTTATACGAAAGGTGCTTGAGAAGTTTTGTGGAGCATCAGGCCAGAAAGTTAGCTTGGAGAAATCTCTCTTTTTTTTCCGAGAATGTTCATCAAGACTTAGTTAACTTGGTCAGTAGTGAAATCGGGATCAAAGTTACAAAGGATTTAGGGAAGTACTTAGGCATGCCGATGCTGCAGAAGAGAATCAATAAAGAGACGTTTGGGACAGTTATAGAGAGGGTGTCGTCTAAACTGGCTGGTTGGAAAAGGAGGTTCTTGAGTTTAGCAGGAATGATAACTCTAACTAAGTCAGTCCTTTCATCGATTACGGTTCATACCATGAGTTCGATAGCGTTACCTAGGTCGACTCTAAGTCAGCTGGATAAAATTGCTAGGTCATTTATCTGGGGGAGCATTGATGGGAATCATAAGCAACATTTGGTGTCTTGGGAGAAGGTTTGTAAACCAAGAAGAGAAGGTGGACTGGGCATAAGATCAGCAAAAGAGATGAATATATCGCTCTTGGCTAAACTCGGCTGGAGGTTGTTGAACGCACATGATGGACTATGGATAAACATCTTGCGTAAGAAGTTTCGTGTAGGAGAGATACATGATCCATCGTGGTTGGTGCCTCAGGAGAATTGGTCACCGACATGGAGAAGCTTAGTGTTGGGAATTCGAATATTAGTGATTAAAGGTGCTTGTTGGATCCTGGGAGATGGTTGCCGCGTACGTTTTTGGAGAGATAATTTGTTGTTATGTGAATCTCTACAGAGTTTAAGTTTGGTTGAGATTCCTGAAGTGTTATTGGAGGTAACTGCTCGAGACTTATGGTGCAGTGGGGTATGTTGGTTACTAGAGTATATTGAACCATATACCTCAATGGAAAACCGGCTACGCTTAGCCTCAGTGGTAATCGACAAGGTCACAGGAGCAAGGGATAGATTGTCGTGGGGAGGAAGTAAATATGGACTCTTCTCAGTTAAGTCAGCGTATACTCTCTTGACAAGGAATGACTTACCGAGACAAAATATGGGTGCCTTTTATAATAGGGTGTGGAATGTTATGGTGCCGGAACGGGTTAGAGTTTTCCTATGGTTGGTCTCTCACCAGGTCATCATGACAAGTATCGAGAGAAAGCGTAGACACCTGAGCGATAATGGAATGTGCCAGCTTTGTGAGAATGGAGACGAGACAATCCTACATGTCCTACGTGACTGTCCGGTAGCAATGGGATTATGGAGAAGGCTTGTAAATCCAAGCAAGCAACAGCGATTCATATGAGAATCTTACCAAGGAAGGGTCGGCAATTGGGGAGAACTGGCCTACAATGTTTGCGTTGATGGTGTGGTGGTGTTCGAAATAAAGGTGTGGATATGTGTTTTGTGAAACATGGAAGTGTCGGAATAGAGTTCAGTTTGTTAAAGAAAAAACTCAGGAGGTGGTACTAGCAAACGATAAGATGCAGGTCAGATCGATGGGTGGTGCACGAGTGGAGAGGTAGATCATATGTCGGGAACCTCTAAGTGGTTGACACAAGGTTAATACTGATGGCGCCTCGAAGGGAAATCCAGGGCTAGATACAACAGGAGGAGTGATACGAAACGAGTATGGTGAGTGGCGAGGAGGCTTTGCGGTGAATACCGGTATCTTCTCAGCTTCATTGGCAGAGCTGTGGGGTGTCTACTACGATCTCTGTATAGCATGGGAGAATGGGATTAGTAGGCTAGAGGTGGAGATTGATTCCGAGCGTGTGGTGGGTTTTCTTCAAGAAGGGATTCATGATTCTCATCCTCTGTCATTCCTAGTACGTTTGTGCTATGGCTTCATAACAAGAGACTGGTCAGTCAAATTTTCGCATATGTATAGGGAAGCTAATTGTCTAGCAGATGGATTAGCCAACTATGCATTTTCTTTACCTTTTGGTGTTCATTATTTTGAGTTTGTTCCGGAGCATATTGCTACCTTCTTGTTGGATGATTTTCATGGGACCCCTAGATCTCGACAGGTACGTTTGTAGTTTCTTAGTTTTTGAATAAAAAGTAGGAGAACTTTTTCCCCTGCCTCCTACCAAAAATAAAAAAACTCTCCACCATCATTTCCTAATACTTTTTCTCAAAACTAATTAGTATAAAAAAGTCAATAGGATATGGTAAGTTTTATCAACTGAAAAATTATATATAACTCTTCTTTTCAATATAACATATTGGACTCTTTTTAAAGTAAGTGAACACATTTGATCGTTATGGATAAGCTAATTAAACTAAAAGACTAATAACTAAATGGCCAAATATTTTTTAATAGGCACTTTTTATTTTTAGCACCATTATATCTATATTATGATTTAAATATAGCATGATAGTATTTTATCTTTTATGATTTCTGATTTTTAATTAAAAAAATATTGGCAGTGTTATAACTAAACAAGATATAATTTATAAAAAAAAACAAACTATAATTATCAAACATAAAAAGTAAAAATAACACATGCACGGTTGTGCGGATCGAGATCTACTTCTGATTTAAATTTATATTCAAAACCAAATTTACTATTACCAATATTTTTACCTATTCATTTCATATCAATATATTATCATATATACAAAACTCTCAGATATGTGAATTTTATACATGTATTATATAGTTTTCGAATGATAAGTCGTTTTGTCATCGTATTATATTTTAGCATTAATATTTTATATTTATGAAATTTTTTTAAAAAATTTATCGATTTAATATAATGTTATCATATTTAATTCAATATAATAATTTCATTTAATATGAACTATTATTATTATAAAAAGAGAAATTTTTGAAATTAGTATAATATTATTCCATAACTAATTGCAAAGTTAGTGAAAATATTTACATATAATTTTTAATTAAGATCCTGTTAAAATATTTTAAACAGACTTGTTAGAACTTTTTTAAAACATATATTTATATTTAAAATAAAAATATATCAAAAGATATTGTGATTAACGTATTTCAAAAATCTATATATTATTAGTCCTAATAAAATACAATTAATAAAAAAAATCGAAATTACAAAATAATACATGAAAGAATTCGTTACTTCTATTTTAATAGATAAGATATACTATAATTAGAAAGTTTAAGAAAGTAGTATACAAATTTTATTTTTATTTCCTAATAAAATCTTAACTAAAATTAATTTATAAAAATATTAGACTACTAATCACGAAGTTAATCAATGCATCATTTTATAAAAATATATAAAATTTTACAAGATTTTGGTTAGATTTGTTTGCCAATATCTTTTCATAATTGAAAAATATGACTATTTTTTAGGTGAGTTGTTATATGTGTCAATTATTAAGATGTAATATCTTCATGATGCCATAATGTTAGTTAGAAATAAATGAAAAATGACTTTTTAGGAAAGATCCATTTAAAAAGAAATCACACCTGAAGAGAAGTTGTGACTACTTTAATATAATACATACATCATCTTACTATTTTCCACCTAATAATTTAACGCTCATTCTAATTCTAACACCTACAATGGTTTTAAAAAAAAAAAACTTTTTTTTGTTGAAATTTTAAATTGATTATCAACAAAAGAAAAAATTACAGCAACCGATGTTTATGTTTTAAATTAAACACGAATCAAAATTAAGTAAAAATTTGACTCAAGGTTGGGGAGGCCTGCTGAGCCATCTCTGCATCATGGAGGTATAGAACTCTGGCTTCCTCCTTCGAAGGGAAGAGATTCGATTCCTGGTCGTCTTATCAACAAACCGAACAATGTAGTTTGTGCTCTTGGGGGCATCGTGGTGACGTCTACTGTTTCTTTCGCGCCAAAGCGTGTGAATCGTAGTCTGTAGTGCCAGCTTCAGGAGGCAAGCGTCCTCCGCCTTCCTGCGAGTAGAAAGGACATATGCAACAGTGATAGACTAGTCAAGGTTTACCCGGGTGCCCAGTAAGAAACCCACCAGATCAGTCCAGACTGTAAATGAGTAGGGACATGCGAAAAACAGATGGTCTCTGGTTTCGTCCGGCTCCTTACAAAGAATACAAGGTTGTATGCAACTCCAAGCTCTGCTGCGTGCTCCAGTGGACAGTCGATCTCTAAACGCCAGCCATGTTATAAAAGAGAAGCGAGGTATGGTTTGTGGAAACCAAACTGCTTTGCTCCAATTGACTGCAGGGAAGTGAGGTCGAATTTGATTCCAGGTTGCTGAGCTGGAGAATACCGGTTTGTCAACATCTTACCCCACCATTTCAATTCATATTCTTAATAACTACATGTTAATCATAATTTTGGTTTCCAACTATATTAAATAACTAAAATATAAAACAATTAATAAGCTATATTTAATTCTTTTATTTATATTTGTAACTTTACAAAACTAAATTAATATTATTAGAGCAAGTAAATTTATAAGAATTTAAATACAACATGATACAAATACACAACAAATAAAAATACATAGTTTAATTAGTATAATCTCTCATATATTAAAGCACAAGTCACTTGAGCAATTAAATTCTGACATGTGGAATATATTTTACCAAAAAAAAATTAAAAAATTATCATTCTATTTTCCGGCAACTCTATCCTAAATTTTTTCATAATCCACAATTCAAAAGCAGTTGACCATAGTTTCAAACGGTTTTCTTCTTCTATATAATTTTTTTTTCTTTTAGTTTACTCTCTGTTTTATATTTCTATCTTCTCTGTGATCAAAGATCGATGCTTATCAACAAAAATGTTAGTATCTGAGTTCGAGTTCTTTAATCGATAAATTGAGCATTTACAGGTATTTGTTTTTGGCTTATCTTTGTGAAATTACTATCTTTTGCATTAGTTTTTGTATCTCAAAAGAAACGTACATGGTAGGTACCATGTTGGAAACACAATCTGTTCGCACCTGTAACATGCATGAAACCCCACATTCTAATATTATGTTTAATATCATTGAAGTTTGACATCTATTTTAGCCAAGGTCAGAGTTCATCTCATGTGATATGTATATTTTTCAGCACCAGTTTTTATACATGGTCAACTTTACATTGTCATATCTAGAGTGGAAAGTAGACTTAGAGAAATTATAAAGATCTTAATTGTTAATGAGGATGGGAAAAAATGAAACAAAAACAACTAAAGTGTCTAGACATTTTTTCATTAAATTTAGAGAATCGTGAATCATCTTTAGGTGAAACGAGAATAATAAAAGTAGTTAGTGCAAAAAGATAGATCTTAGGAGCTAGAAGATGATGAATCCCATAGAAAGATGAAGATATTTTATAGTAAATTCAACTTCTTTGTTTGAATGCAGCAATTTCTTATTATATTTGTCAAATATTTAACTAGAATACTAATCTTAAGTGAAAGATATACTATCAAGTAATTTAGTAGACAGTGAAACTGATCCGTGCATAGCACGGGAAAATACTAATAGACAATAAAGCTCTTAAATTACACACAGAACTTTTTAGTTTTTTTTAATCACAAACATTTCAAAATTTTAAAACAAGAAAAAGTTGAAACTATAATAAATAATTAAAATTTAAATAAATTTTAAGACAATTTTTTGTGGCTTTATATTTTGAAACTGGATTTTAATTTGATGTCCAAATCAAATGAATCAAGTCTCTATATATAAAGTGTTATTTGATTTCCAAATCAAATGAATCAAGTCTCTATTTATAAAATTTAGGAAATTATGAATTTTGAGATAAGCTCTCAAATAAAAATAAGAATTTGTCAATATATAACAGATCTAAAATTATTTGGATGTAAAAAAAGAATAACCACAACTGATTTGTGTAGTTAATGAAAAATATTCAGTTTTGGCTCCACTTTAATCAATTCAACCATGTTCAAAATTTTCAACAAGTTTAATCCACCTAAGCTACTTTCTTTTACTAACCTTCTTATACGAAACTATTCAAAAGATTATTGCAATTTTAGATGCTTTTAATGAGGAAAAATTTATTATGTCATACACTTACTAATTCTCATACTCATCACATGGATGGTTAATGTCAAAAATGCTCCTTTCTATATGACGGCAATTTCCCTTATTCGTATCTCTCCTCCTCCGTCAGGTTTCTTCGTTTACATCGATTGAATTGAGTTCAAATCAACTTGTCATTCTTTTTGTCTTTATCTTAAATCGTCGTAAACCCCCATGTTTCAAATCCACCATACATGATTTACAAGATTTGTAGTTGTGATATTAGATAGAAGATTTTATATTTGTGTTCACATTGAATTAATCTAGGATTAGAAAGTGTGGATGGTCTGTCTATTAAATAATTGGATAATCAAAAACTAGTATAATCACAAGGAAATGATAAAATGTCGGGAATAGAAGCTGGCTATTATTTTAAACTAAAGAGGAAAAACAACTGGAATTGTGAAACTTGGTAAAACTTGGTTAGATTAGACAATAAAACTGTATTCAAAGTCCAAAGATGATTATGAATGGATTTAACTTGATGGTCATTTGTATGCTATATCCTTTAAGACATCATCATTGGAGGAGACCACTTAATTCATTGTTGAAGGAGAGGATATGCGGGAAGATATGCATAAATGCATTTATGAAGATAATGAATTTGAGTTACATTTCCCTGGTAGCGGAACCTAAGAGGAAATCATATATTTTGGATGATGAAGATGTGTTTGTTTATTTAACATTAGTGGATAAAGAGCAAATAATATGTATTTTGCATGTAGAGGACATCAAAGAATTGGTAATGATTTCAATAACCGAGCAACTATCAATAGTTTCGAAAGAAAGTTAATATGGTAGGTACTATAGTGAAAGTGGGAGTGGATATGGAGAAGAGGAGGAACACAATGTACATCCACACAAGAAACAAAAGGGGAAGTAGGTTGTAAACCTTTCAATTTTGATATTTTTGTTGTGAGTGAAACGTTGTAAGACTTTGTGAAACTTATATTTTTATGTTTGTACAATACAAATTTGAAGATACGAAATTCCAAACTTGTTAATAAGTCATGCAAGTACTAGAATAGTTATTTATGATTTAAATGAGTTAATCATAATTATTAAATTTTCTATCTCATTACTTATTTTAGTATTCATTTAGGAAATACATTGTGTCGTTCTTATAGATTTTTCTTTAATATTCACTATGTTACATTACAAAACTTATTTATGTCATGAAAGCAAGTATATTTTTACATGATGACATGATAGATGAAACTAAGAAACATATATAATTGGTATAACCACACAACCATTCATTCAAGTACAATAAAACTAAGATAAATGCAAAAATCAGAAAAGTAATACTTTGTGGTTTTTTGTAAAGCTTCAAACTTTGTGAAACTTCAACCACGAAAAAGTCTTAGAAAAATTTCCCCGCCTATTTTTCTAATTTTCCCTCCACACCCTAAATCGTTGAAGACAAGTATTATATCATTTTTAGGTTTTTCTCATTCTCTCTCAGCCCACGAAAGAGCAATATGTCCGTCTTTTCTTCCACGACTGATGTTCAGACATGAGTTAGAACTCTGTGGATACCGATTAAGTGTTGGTGCAGGATGGGTAGCATCAAGCTTATCTCCAAACCCACTCTAAACCCATATCGCCGGTATTATCGGTGTCTCAATGTGCAGATTTTGATACTTTATGGCGGGTCTCAATCGGTCTCCTTGTTCGTTTAAGTTGTCTAATAACTTTTATGAAAAAAATGGTGTAGCTTATAGACGACAATCATCTCTTTAAATGGGTCGATGAGGCTTCCACCGAAGAAGTGTAACAATTGGAGTACAAAGTTTGAATGCTAAAAGAAGAAGTTCAAGTTCTCAAAGCAACAATAAGGACCGAAGATCCCAAAATTATGCCTAAGAAAAAGATATTAGGAGGTAATCTTATTCCTATTGTCTTTGCAGCTTTAGGAATTTGGATGTACAAGAGTTAATGAAAATTCGTATGTTTTTTCTAAGTTTTACGAATTAGGACAAGTACAAAAGTAAAACTTTACCAAAGTGTTATTTATACAAACACAAATTTGAAGTTATTCTAAGTTTTACGAAGCTGGACAATTACAAAAGAAAAACCTTTGTAAAGTTTGATCTATTTATCTTATTTATACAAACAGGAACTTCAAGTATTCCAAGTTTTATGCAGTTGTACAATTAGAAAAGTAAAAAAATTTCCAAAATATGACCAATTTAGAACAAGTGTTGCTTATTTATATAGACACTAACTTCAAGTTTTTTGAGATTTTACGAAGTTAGAAAATTACAAAAGTTATAAACCCCAGTTTTAAGAACGAAGTTGGAAAATTACAAAAGTATAATAACCCAGTTTTAAGACACATTAGCACAAACATAAGTTTTAAGAGCATTCAACATTCACATACCACTAACATACTAACAATTTCCAGCAACATTAATACATAAGATAAAACCTTACAAATGTCTTATAGTCTCGTGCCTCCAAACACAATCTTCACCGTCACCGTTAAGTAGCGATTATCTGAACTCCTCAACCTCCGCCAAAAATGGATTGAACCTGAAGTCAGATAATCCACTATCAGTCTTAAGCCATAGTTCAGCATCACCAAAATAACAAGTATAAATGAGTTTAGGAAATATTTTACTCGAATAATACATTTAAGACCAAACACAAAATATAATAAAATTACTCATAAACCTTCAGATCCTCCAATCTTAAGCAACACAATCCCCTCTCCACGATTTCTCATACTTTCAAACCATCCCGTAAGGAATAAGCATGACTGGTAGTTGCAATACATTTTATCTAACTCACACATTTTATCTGAATATCACTATTATGAATAAAACAATGTGTGTCATTTACACTAATGTAAACATTTAGTTGCGGTAATATGTTTCTTTGTACTTACATATTGTCCCTAATGTGAAACACCATCTTTGGTCTTGCATGATTATCAAAATGGGCTTTCGTGTTGAAGAACATTCCCATTATATCTACCACATAAGTGTTTCGCTTTTGTTACTTACATCTACATATATATCTGAAATATAGTTTTTTTTGGCATCCATACCTATGAGATAGTTCTTGTCCATGTTATTGATGTGAGGGATTTCATGGATATTCTTCAATTTCATGTAATGTCGATTGTTCAGAGGATCGATGATGTGGACTTGAGTATACGATGTAGCAGTTGCTGTAAATGGAGAGGTTGATGCATTGAAACCTAGATAGGCATGGCCTACTTCTATCCGAATGATTTCCACCCACTTTTCTTATTGGTTCTCTAGGCCTATAAATCTCTTTGTAATTACTCCCTCAGCTTCAAATTACTTGTCATTTTAGGTTTATGCGCACAGATTAAGAAAACATTTATTTTTATACATTTTCAAAATAAATACACTATTACCAATACACCTAACCATATTTCACCCAATAGAAAAATAGATTAGAGAATATTATCAATAAATTTTGCATTGAAAATCAAAAACGAAGCTTATTTTGAAACGAAAAATTTTCCCTAGAACAACAAGTAATTTGAAACGGAGGGAGTATATCATTACACTACAAAAAACAAGATTGTAATACATCACTTAAATTGAATCACAAAGATAAATGATACTGATTTGAATTATTTATTAGCAAATGATTCAAAATATGTGTGCTTAAGATCAATTAACAAACGATGATGTTATTAATTTATTTGGCATCACTTCAATGCAATTGATACAAATCTATATTAGTTTACATCACTTTTTAGAAACCGATAGAAAATATAAGTTTACTTCAATTAAATGATCGATTCAATCACTAATTTGGATTATCATCACATGTAAAACTGATACAATAGTAACATTATTTCAATAAATGTTGCAAATATGACATCAAAAGTAAAATGATATTAAAATATTAATAAGTGTATGTAATTCATTTGTGTAGATTGAATATATTTGAGTTGCAAATCTTAGTTCTTATAAATTTAAAGTTCAATATTATTGTATATAAATAAAATCTGTACATTACTCTAATAAAGAAAATTACATTGCTTTGCTAAATAATTTTTTAAATAATATGAATTCGTTTAATTAGTTAGATAAAATGATATTTTGGTAAATTGATAACTATATATATATATATATATATTGATAAATCTTAGTAGTTAATTGTATATTTACTTTGTTAGTTTTTTTTTGTAAATAAAATGGTAAGCCACTTAAAAATATTTGTTACAAAAAATATAGTCATATATCTCCTCCTATATTATCTCATCCACTAGATCATGCACGATTCTTTTCAACTGAATAAAAGCAACGATTCTTTACTTATTTTTTCAACAAAGTTTTTATCTTCCACGCATAACTCTCTAACAAATGTTTTCAACACAGTTTGCTATGATTTTGAATTGAATCTGCATATCTAAATATGGTACTCTGAAACTTCCATGAAGACTGTTGTTGATTACGTCAGTACATCATCGCAGTTCAGGTTAGTCAACAGTATGAGTCTCCAGCTAAACATTTCTTTTGATTGATTCAGTATACAAAACGATCTTTTTCTTATATGAATCATGATGATGTTAATTTTGTTTTTGCAGAAGCAATTAGTAGTTTTAAAACACCACCACCAAAAGCAGTAGATGCAGAGAATAAGAAGAAAAATCTTGACTGAAGAACTCTTATGGAAAAAAGAAAAGAACTATTATGGCGAATGTTTACTGTTTCTTACAATTATATTTTTGTTTGAATTATTTTGTACTTTTCCTATCTTTTAGATTTTTTTTTCTTTTTACTTTAATGTTAAAGGAAAGAATATAAATATTATCAATAATTTTATTTGTTTATTTATTGATACAAATTTATTTACTAAACTAGATTAATTTAGTGATATAATTTCAACAACATTAAAATCATTTAATCAACAAACTGTAAATGATAAAATATTGATCACGTTAAAAATTAATAATTATTTATTAACAATGGTATAAATATTTAAAATCAATTAGTTTGACTGATTCTAATACCAACATCGTTTTCTAAAACTGATATAAATATTAGTATCAATTTTTGTAATTGATGTATATTTACATCACTTATAATAATGATGTAAATATTATATATTCTTACATCAATTATTAATAGAATGATGTGAATTATTTGCATCACCACTTTCAGAGTCATTTATATAAATGATGTAAAGTTATTTTACATCATTTAAAACTAATGCAAAAATAGAAAATAAATTATGCTAAACAACTATTTTTTTGTAGTGTTTATGGTCATTTGCATCTTTGTTCCTTGCATAAATAAATTTTAAGTATCAAGTTTTAGTTTGCATTGTTGCATGTTATTAGAAGCTTGAGAGATGATGATTTTACACTTACAACTTCATCCACTAGGATATACACCCAAATGGGTCCACTACCAGTAACATAGTAATATAACGAGTGGATCGGGAGTATTTTCACCCTGAAACCCCATGCTGTGATCCTCTTGTTTTATATAACTTGATTAAGCTTATTGTAGTGTGCCATATTGTTAGAATAAAACTTGAGAGATGATGAGAAGGTTCTTTGCTTTTCTTTTTGGTGATTTTTGCAGAGAAAAGACATTTAGTTGGAGAGAAGAAGAGCTTTCGAGAAGGATAAGATTTAATGGGATTTAGTGAAGTGGAGTTTAAATTTAATTACATTATAGACAAAAGAGAGAGATAGAGAGTCAAGGCTAATGCTGGTTATCTACAAAAGATGCAATTGTTGCAGAGAAATTACTACTTGGGACTTTCCAAGGCGCCCATCAAATCACACTTACATGGAGAAGTTACTAGTTGTAGTTGGGTAAGAAATGATCATTAAATTCAAGGTTTTTTCACCTTATCCAATTTAATTAATCTTACAATTTCCATTTTCAGTTCTTTTCTCCGACTAATAACTGTTTTATCTCTTCAGCGCAGTTTAATCCAAGATTTACTAAGTTGATCAATGTCTTACAATCAGCATCACTTAAATTTTCACTTAGTTCTACATAGTTATACAATCTTAATGAATTAAAGTTTTACCAGGTTGTTTAAAGTTATATTATTCAAATATAATGATGATTATCTCCTCGTGACTGTTGAAGTTACTACTTGTGACTTTCTAAAGCGTCCATCACACTTAAATGAAGAAGTTACTACTTGTACTTGGGTAAGATGATAATTAAATTCAAGGTTTGTCACCTTCACCAATTAAATTACCTTATTATTACCATTTTCATTTTTCTCTCCGACTATTAATCATTTTATTTGATCTCTTCATTACAGTTTAAGTAGGCATCATAAAATTTCACAAAGTTTACTAAAGTTATATAATCTAAATTAGTTGAATTTTTCTAAGTTGGTCAAATTTTTAAAATCCAAATCAGTTAAATTTTCACTTAGTTCGACAAAGTTATACAATCTTAATCTGTTAAAGTTTTACCAACTAATTTAAAGTTATACTATTCAAATATAATGATGATTATCTCTTGGCAACTATTGAAGTTACTACTTGTGTCTTTCCAAGGACTCCATAAAATTAAAATTAAATGGAGGAATTACTACTTGTAGGTTGGTTAGAGTGTCACTGAGATCATTATTAAAGGGTGCATCACCTTCTCCAAATAAATAAACCTTATAGAGAATATCTCTCCGACTAATAACCATCATTACAGTTTACGTGGAAACATGACGAACTTAAACTTGGCTTCTCTCCCTCCTTCCATGCTTCATATAATTATCTTCAAGGTGGCAACAAGCAGTATCCGGGACTTTGGTAGTACAAGAGTTGCTTTCTCTGGATTCAATACAATTGGCAGAGAAGATTACTTTTGAAGATCTGCGAATCCCATTTCTTGAATGACTGGATAGATGAGGTCAATAATGTTTGAACATTGAAGCTTATGTGCTACCATTTAGGTAATCCAGAGGCAATCTACTTGCGAGGTATGTATGAATACTTCATCCTCCATTTACATGATGGAGGATGAGAAAAACTCCATCTTGCTGGTGAGAGAGGATGTTTGTTGAAAAAATATGTACATGGTATGATGAACTTAGCATTTAGTGTTGATGATAGAGGATTGGTTCACAACTATCCTAGTTTTACTCATGAATATGTTGATCAGATGTATCACATGATCACTAGTTGGGCACTCTTAGGCCATTGGAGTTACGATAAACCTATGATGTTTATGTCTCTGTTGGAAAGAGTAGATCCCAGCGTGTCATATGATTGTTGGTGCTCTAAAATAATAGATCAGCGTTTGTAGCCTCCATAAATGGATCAAGAATGCAGTGGAGATTCGATAGTTGCTTCTCAAAATGTGTAGGTTGGGACTTCTACAATGAAATTCATGTGACTGCTCGTCACTGGCCAATTGGAGATTAGTTGTGTGCTTATGACATGTAATTTTTATCTATTTTTACTAAATTTATGTAAAGTACATTTCACACTATGTAATTTCTTTACTTTTTCTCTATAAACTAATCTTTTTTATATTAACTTCAATAACTATATCAATAACATCTAAGTTCAATAAAGAACATAATAAATTATTGCAAATGTAAATGATACAATCTAAATTAATTTAACTTTTATTAAGTTTTTCAGTTACACCAAGTTTTAAAGTTTCACCATGTCTTCTTAATTTTTTGAAAGTTATGGAGAAAGGGATCCAAATTTATGGGTTGGGTTTAGATGGTATGCGAAATGCTATTGGTAAGCTTTTAATTATGCAAGTTTCTTTTAGTTTTGTGGTCTGTTACAAACTTTTCCAATTAAATGAAAATTTGATATATCAACAAAAGGGATAAGAGTATGCGAGAATTATTTTTCAGGTAAAAGCACTGAAGTATTTGATTATATCCTAACAGTTGAATCTTTTGATTCAACTACCTGTTGTAGATAAGTTTATTAAGTTTAGCCTTTTAAATTGTTTCTAATTTGCATTAGATAATTTTAGTGTAGTATATTATTAGTAGAAAATACTTTCAATACAATTTAGACAACGTTGACAACAATATATGAATATTTCTGAGATGTAGAATACATTATGAAAGTTAGATTACAGATTATAATAAACATGTATTACCAGAAAAATCATGAAATTCAATTCTACTATGTCTTTTTCTGTTGATATTGAATATGACTATAAGTAGCTTAATTTTTAAAATATTCTAAATACGTTTTTGAACCCAATATAATATTATTTAAGTAGGATTTTTTTTTCATTTGTTTTTATTTATCTTATTTTTATTAGTTTATAAAACTATTTGTTTTAGAGAAATAACACCTTGAATACACATATGACAACACTGTTTGCATGGATAAAATTAACTATATTTCATTGAGCTATTTTTTAATAACTGTTATACCCCTACTTATCTACAGCAAGACCTACCTCTAATCAATACACTAAAATATCACATATGATAAGATAAGTCAGTAAAACTAATTACTTTATATATATAATCTAAATATGCTTATGTAATGTTTATATTGAAGTTCTTCTCTTTCATTTCTGTCCAAATCCCTCTAACATTTTCCATCAAAATTCATTTTCTGTCTTCATAAAAATTCTCAAATTCGTGTCCTCAATTTTTTTTAAGTTCATAGTTCTTCCTCTTCTGTTAATTTATCGGATATATAGGTTAGTCCATACTACAAACCAAAAGGTATAAGACATATAATTAACGCTCTGGAAGAAGACGAGATGAATGTTTTAAAGAGATTATCATTCAAAAAGTTCATTGAATTGGCCGACCAGCTTGACATTCTCTGCCCATTTAGAACAATATCTCTTCTCCAAACACCTAAAATATTTGGAAAAGTACGAGGCTTAGTTCTAGTTCATAGAGAATCTAGTCATACCTATATCAAAGGAATTTCTTATTGTCACTGGGTTGCCTCCGAGAAGTACCCAAAAGGCTCTAAGAGGAACATGTAGAATCTCATATGTGAGTAACCTTACTGCCATTATCTGTTTGGTATGTTGAAGGAAGTCAACATTGCATTTGTTATTAAGATGCTGAAGCAAAAGACTGTAACGAACCAAGAGGCCTGGATTAACTATGCTTGCCTTGCTATGTTCTCATCAGTGATCTTGCCCACCACTCATACTCAAAATATATCAGTTGAACATGCTGAAGGAATCAAGGGTCTCAGTGAGTTCTTTCCATATCCATGAGAGCATCTATCTTTTGAATTGTTAATGAGTAGCACAAGGAGAGGAATGAAATTACCTTTCTGCAAAGAGAAACTGCATTACAAGGTTTGTGCAGTCTCTTCAGATGGTGATGACAAAAGTTGTACATGCTTTAACAGAAATTGTTCGTCAAGGGTCTACAACTGAAGCACATCAAGGTGCAACTGATGATTTTGAAGTTTCAGAAAGTTCACCTAAAAATGGATCAAGCAAGGCCATGCCATGACATTAGAGGCAGCTTCTAATATAAACCATACACAGCCGTAGTTATTTAACTTATTTTAGCTAGCTAACATTTTCATCACATATTTTAGAGTGCTATATTTCAAAATACAAGGCTAACTATCAAAAATGTGTGACTATTTTTGTATCTAGGTACATGTCACATCTATCATCCTTCATAAAAAATACAGATCACTGGTGTAAATGTTATTTGACGTTTGATTCCAAAACTTGAATGCAATCAGTAAGTTATCCAACTCTCGCTGCGATAAACTATCAAATGCCTAACTCTAATCAAATATCAATTCTCACTGCGTATTCGATGAAACAAAAAAAAAAGAAAAAACAAATTTGAATATGTTCAACTAAAATCCTAGGCCAACTCTCACTGCAAATGGATGTTTAGTTCAACGGGATTAGATTCAGGTATTGATTACACTCACATGTTTCACGTGATTCTATAATTTGAAGTTTTACTTAATTATTCTAGATCCTCGTATGATTAATAATCCTGGAGTAAAATTTTATGAATAACCTTAGAAATTTTAAATGATTTTCAGTTTGACATTATGCTCATGAATTCTCTAAATCTAGCAAGATACCTACTCAGACATAATCGAGGAAGAACAAGACATATTCTCAACAAATCGCATAAATAATAATCAACATGAATTCCGAGAATACTCTGACGGAGTTATTCTCTTCTCTCCAATCTAAAACAAATTTTAACCATCAACAATAGTTTAGAAATAAATAATATAGGTTAAAATATGTTCTCGGTTTTTTTTAAAGTAAAGGAAACTTTGAGGAAAACTAGTCGAGGGCTTAATTAGGAATGATGTCATTCTACAGTGTGTGTGGCGTTCAACTCTCTGAGTGTGTCTTTCGACACACTCCACATCTTTTACAGCTTCCTTATGCTCGTCAGACCGTCAACTATTCAGTAAATCAAGTCATAACTTTTGATCCAATCTTCTGATCAACTTCAAATTGATGGCTTGGAAAGGTATCGTAAATATCCATCATGTGTCATAATACGAGCTCAATCGCCCTGTAGGACGTTCTTCATCCATTTCTTAACTTCTGATGTACATGTGCAGTTCTGCATCTCAAATAGCTTCATAATCTCTGAAGTTTCCCAAAACGTACGTAAACATGAAAAGACTTTAAAACGACTCGAAACATAATAAATACTTTATTAAGAAATTATACCATGGTCAAAGGAAGTAAGAACCATGTGATATATCAACTGTTTGGAAGAAAATAGGAAGCTTGCTGATCATTCCAAATTGTTCTCGACCACTCGCTATTCATCAACTCTTGTCCTTTTCTCGGGCATCTCAACCAATACTCGTCCAGCTTGATATACACTCGACCAGAACTATCGTGTGAAGGACATTCAACCACTAGACAGTCCCGTCGAGGCATTGATCCACCTGGTCGATTTTTATTTTATTCTTGTCAGACTAACTCCAAACTTGTCTTTTGCGATTTTTCTCGACCAAAATTCATTTGCTCGTGAGGGTCATTACAAAGTGTATCTACACAATCACACTAATCTTCCCGTAGTACCTCGCATGCCGATGATCTACATGATACTCCTAGCCTTGGCCTTTCCATGAGTCTTAGGTTTGGACTGTCCATCCGCACCCTCTCTCTTTCTCCATGTGAATTTCAGTGTGTGTATGGATGTATGAAAAAGCCTAGGGCATGTCCCAACATTTAAAATATGCTTTCTTTTTTTAGGAGAAGGGGTAGTTTCCCTTCCCAAAGGTTGCACACTTTCATAATCAGTCTTGGCCACTTAATTTATCGAAAGTCCAGATCGCACCCCTTGGACATGGTAGTTACCCAACCGCCGCTAACCTGCCTCACTGTACATATATAGTGTCAGTTCATGCAGCTAGGTCAGTATCCGGCCAGTTCAGTCAGTTAGGTTGAGCTGACTGCTAGCTCCCCCAGCTTGTTCAGCAAATAGTTTAAATAGTGTTAGCTGGTGACTGAATGTTCATCTGGTTCAGCCAGTAGTTTAGTTACTCTGACTCGTTCAGCTCCTTCACTTCAGCCAGTTCTACTTGGAAAGTCCCTTGGTCCATTTCCCTCTCTGGACAAGACCTCCATCACCTTTTCTGATCAATTCCTTCATCATAACTTGTTTACAATCGTTTCCTTCATCATAACTTGTTCACGATCATTTCCTATGATCTGAACCTAGGCATTCGTGTTTCCATTGATCGTCTAGGCCATATATGAAGTTCTCGAGACAGGGTATGACATTTTCATCTTTACATAATGAAATAAATGTTTGATGTACAAAAGTATAATATAGATGTTTTTCTCTAAAGTCCCATCTCAATTGAATTTTTCCCATGTTTCATGTGAACTAAAAACTCAATATAGTATTTAAAAGAAGGGCCTAAAAAGAATATACCAGTGGGTTTCTGTTGTCACGATTATGTTCCTGTACACGCTAAAAGGTGGGAAAGTGCAAAACCAAAGATGCAGATTCCTTGGTCAACATTTGCTTACTAAATTAAACATGTTAAAATGAATCAAGTTTATTTCTTTATTGTATACTTTTTTTATTAATATCATTTTGCTGTGATTCTAATCGCGTCTGTTTATGAACAACTATCTGATCAAATAAATAAAACAAATTATTAGCCGGTGGCTAAAAAAGCGCAAATACCAAATTCGACGTATAAAGTAGAATTTAAAATGATAGATTTTTTTTTTGTAAATCTAAACTCTTGAATATGAAAAGTGATTTAGGTGCGAGATAACGTAAATCACATTTTAGGTTCTTATTTAACATTATTTTTCTGACATAACTGAATTTTTATTATAATAACACAAGAAGTATGTTCAAACTTTATATAAATTTCATTAAAATACATAATGTGACAATTCGTTTTGAATTCTCTATGTGTATCCCTAAATAACACAAATACTAGTCAATACCAAAGATTAAATTTTAAATTCCGATCGAATAGTTTAAAGATTGTTCTGCAACAAGTTTTTTTTTCTTAGTACTAATATTAAGGTTCTGCAACAAGTTGTACGAGTACCTTTTGTCATAAAGTTAAAAATAAATTCAATAGGTCCGTAATCAAGTCTAATACTTTCCAAGAACCATTAGCTTGAATTCTTATATCTCGATCTTAATCGAGTTTCCTTTGGAAAACTGTTTCCTCAAAGGGTTCATGACTTAATGCCTCAGCTTAGATTCAGACCCAAAATACATTATATCATGATTTAAAATATCTAGTGATTCTTACATATTGTCTTAATGGACGATCTCATTTTCTAGATGAACTGATATGTCGTTTTCTCGAACGATCGCATCTAAAGAAATACATATGGTTTCTTCAACTGATATGTCATTTTGGTTGTCCCCAGATTCTTGTTACATTTCAACGATAAAAAGTTTCTGGTCGGAAGATTTTTCATTTATTAAGCCAAAAAAAAAAATTATGTTCATACGAAGTTTCAATATATTTTGACCAAAATAACAAGAAATGTCAAATCTTAAATAAAAATGATAGAAACTCAACAATACCGACTATCGAGAAATTTTCATTTGATTTATTTGGATGCGAAAAGATACTTTTTCACATGTTCTAGCAAACAAAAATTAAAGGCTTTGCAACTTCTCATAATTTCGTAAGCTGTATTAGTAAAGTCAACTTTAAGCCCCTGACCTCTCCTCAGTTTTATTATAAATAGAGAAGAAAACCCTTTCGTCCTCTAACCCATATTTGTTTCCGACTTCTACCACTAATCTCTCTCAACATGTCAGGAGTTTTATCATGCTCCGCGACCGATTTGGCCGTCTTGCTAGGCCCTAATGCCACGGCTGCTGCTGATTACATCTGTGGCCAACTTGGCACCGTGAACAACAAATTCACCGACGTCGCTTTCGCAGTAGACAACACGTATCTCCTCTTCTCAGCCTACCTCGTCTTCTCTATGCAACTTGGCTTCGCTATGCTCTGTGCCGGCTCGGTTAGAGCCAAGAACACGATGAACATCATGCTGACAAACGTCCTTGATGCTGCAGCCGGAGGTCTCTTTTATTATCTATTCGGTTACGCTTTTGCGTTTGGATCTCCCTCAAACGGTTTCATCGGTAAACAAAACTTTGGTCTCAAAGACTTCCCCACGGCCACCAATGACTATTCCTTTTTCCTCTACCAATGGTCCTTCGCTATAGCAGCAGCTGGAATCACCAGCGGTTCCATCGCTGAACGGACTCAGTTCGTAGCTTACTTAATCTACTCTTCTTTTTTAACCGGATTTGTGTACCCGGTCGTCTCTCACTGGTTTTGGTCTCCTGACGGTTGGGCCAGTCCGTTCCGTACCGACGGGGATTTGCTTTTCAGCACCGGAGCCATCGATTTCGCTGGCTCTGGAGTTGTCCATATGGTCGGAGGTATCGCTGGACTCTGGGGTGCGTTAATCGAAGGTCCAAGACTTGGCCGGTTTGATAATGGTGGCCGAGCAATTGCTCTACGAGGACACTCCGCTTCACTTGTCGTCCTAGGAACATTCCTCCTATGGTTTGGATGGTATGGATTCAACCCTGGTTCTTTTAATAAGATCCTTGTGACGTACGAGTCAGGCTCCATGAACGGCCAGTGGAGCGCGATAGGACGGACGGCTGTCACGACCACGTTAGCTGGCTGCACTGCCGCACTCACAACCCTTTTTGGGAAACGTCTTCTCTCGGGGCACTGGAACGTTACTGACGTATGCAACGGCCTCCTTGGAGGGTTTGCAGCAATAACCGGTGGCTGCTCTGTTGTAGAGCCGTGGGCGGCCATCATCTGCGGGTTCATCGCGGCCCTTGTCCTCCTTGGGTGCAACAAGCTCGCGGAAAAGCTCAGATACGATGACCCACTGGAGGCAGCGCAGCTACACGGCGGGTGCGGGGCGTGGGGGCTGATATTCACAGCGCTCTTCGCTAAAGAAAAGTACCTGAACCAGATTTACGGTGTGAAACCCGGAAGGCCGCACGGTTTGTTCTTGGGCGGTGGAGGGAAACTTCTCGGGGCTCAGCTCATTCAAATAGTCGTGATCATAGGTTGGGTAAGTGCGACCATGGGAACGCTTTTCTTCATCCTCAAGAAAATGAAGCTGTTGCGTATATCCGCGGAGGATGAGACGGCTGGTATGGATATGACCCGGCATGGTGGCTTTGCTTACATGTACTTTGATGATGATGAGTGTCACAAAGCCATTCAGCTAAGGAAAGTTCAGCCTAGCTCTCCTTCACCTTCTGGTGTTACTACAATTCCTGTTTGATTTAGATTTTTTTTTTTTTTTTGTGGGTTGTGATGATTACTATTTGTGCTCATTTGGGTTCTCTCTTGAGTTTGGAAACGTTTGCGATGGTAATTAGCAACATGAGTGATGCTAAAAGCAAAGTTAGGACACCATTACTCAGTTTATGTTAACTAGAGTTTCTTAATCCGAATCGTCTTAACCATTCTAAATTCGTAAACTTAATATTTGCTCATGTTTGGAGTAGCTAAAGCTTAAAACAAACCTTAAACTGAATTAAAATAATAAATATTGCTTCCAGCAAAAGTATATGTTTTCTAGAAATTGTGCAATTTGATAAAAGCAACACGAACCATTTACTAAAACTCTAGAAGCATTCCATGTGTAAGATTCAAGCACTCTGTCTACTTTCCCCTTACATTACATGTCTGACGCATACAGTTATTTTTGATAGTCATGTTAAAATTTCATACCATTTTCAAATTTTACAGTTTTGTTTTTTTTTTTTTTTTGCTAAAATTTGAAAATATTACAGTTGTTATCACCTTATTTAAGCAAAATTACAAACATATAACAAACCAATACTGAAGAAGAAAAACGAGAAGGAGGAAAGCATCACGGAGGCCTGATGCATGAGAAATAGAACTCCAGTAGAACTCCAAAATTGTCAAGTCTGCGCATATATTAAATATTTGTTGAAACAATTTGATAGCTTATATCACTTATTGGACTTTAGATGCTGCGAGTTGACGCAAAATTTGAGGTATTTTCACAAACTCCAAACAATCGATCAAGAATCTCTCTTTTTCTTCGTAATCGTGGAAGAGGTCAGAATAAAAATTATAAAATGTACCGAAAATAAATATATAACTAGATGATAACATGAATTGATCCATGCACTGGTTAAATGGTTGTAACGTTTTGCAACACTATTATCTTTATCGATTGTAAAATAATGAATACAAATTTTGTTGACGTATTACAACTCATTTTATTTATTTTAAAGATCTTATATGCACAAAATAAATATATATTATTAAAATAAAAGTACAAAATCATAGTGTTTGGTTACTTGAATAGGCATATTAAAAAAATTTAGAGTGTTTGGAAATATGGATTGTAGTCTATTAAAAAAAATAATTTGTTTGGAAACAAATATAGTAGTATTAAGCAAAAAAAATAATGAGCTTAAGTTATTAAATCCATTATAAAAATATGTTTTCAATATATATAAAAAAATAAAATACAAAGCTCAATTTAAAATACCAACTCAAATTATGGTTTTTATATTTCATATTAAGGTTTTAAAATATAATATATGTAATTATTTATATGATGATACGTATAAAAGACTATTAATTATACAATTACTTATATGATGGTACATATAAAATACTATTAATTATATGATGAAATTATACGATATATAATAATGACTAAGGATGGATTTTCGGACATCCATACGGGTTTGGTTCTGATCGGTTTGCATTTCGGGTTTTCGAGATCAAAGATTTCAATCCTATTAGGATGTGACGAATTTATTATAAAGAAAGTTTTACTAAGATAAATAAATTCAATAATTACAAACAAATAATATATTTCATAAAAGTGAAAAATAATACCCGTGCTTTCGAAGCGCGGTCAAAATCTAGTTAAGTTTTACGGCTGATACAAATCACCAAAACCAGATAAACAACATCGGTTGTAAATGACGAAAGTGGTTTAGATTTTTCGCTCTCAATTTTTTTACTCTTGATTTTCCATAGGCGATTTCATATTCCACCTCTATAAAATTGTGCTTTCGTCCTCGTTTTGGATTCACTGATATGAGTTTTGTTTATTTTTAACTTATTACATAACTTAGGTGAACTACATAAGTGTCAAATTAAAAAGATGAGCATATGTAAAAAATAGTTCCACGGCAGATATATATATATATATATCTAATAATAAAATATTTCCTAGTAATCTTAGAGCTCCTGTCCGATAGAACACAGAGAAGTTGAAATCATTGACGATGAAGAACCCAACCAAAAGGTTTCGAGCCCGGTATAAAACGTCTCTAAAGATGCATAGATCTTCCGACTTTGGAATGAGATCTTTACCATTTTTAGTAATTTATAATCGTTTTAAAAAATTTATAATACAACATATAAGAAAATATATAAATTTTTAATCTGATTGTTTAATTTTTTTATGATAAAAAACTAAACAAAAAGGAAGGAAGATACAAAATTTATTATAAGATGTATATGATTCATAATCATTAATTTTCATATATGTGTTAATCATATTTGATAAATCTGTAATTTTATTTAAGGAGTTAATTTATTTAAGGTAATTTCGTAGCTTTTAATTTGATAGTTAGTTTAATAAAAACCATAATATATATTTATATGGACCAACTTATTTTTCTAAGGATTCTAAGAATAATCCTAGTGATGACACATAACTACCACAATATATTGTAATGCTTCAGGATTGATATTTAGGGGATGTCTTTTTTTATTCACTTGAAAAAGAAAACAAATACACTAATTTACCGATGTATAAATCAAGCAGAATTCTCTTGAAATACATTCATTTTTGTTACAAGATATATGTAAGACAGTTCAATTCTAAGTTAAAATTCATCCAAAAGCTTAGATTTCAATCTTCCAAATATCAACGTGTCCACTACCAACCAATGCATAGCAGTAACACCCAACTTTTGATCACATAACAAAAAAATTAAAGCTCTCTCAATTTTCATATTTTGGAAGGTCTGAATTTCTGCATGAAGCATGTTTCCTACTATAACAAACTTAAACTTGTTTTTCAAGTTCTTCCAAAAACAAATCTTTTCTTTCTTAAGGTATATCTCCTTTTTTCTCGTCAATTAAATATTGTTAAAAGAATTTTCATTGTCTTTACAATAAATGTATTTTTTTCATTTTCTAAGTTAAAAATATATATGTACTTCATAGAACACAAATTCCGTTACAGACCTATCTTCTTGATACACGAATGTATTAACTCTTGTAGTACGTCACAAACTGATATAGAACATTACAAACATATATATCTTTAGTCTCTCCCTTTTTAATTGTGTATGTGAACTTGTTACATCTAGATAAAAATGACATCTGTCTCCCTTATGAGTCACACATCATAATTCAAAAGCTAATATGTATGGAGATCACCACCCTGTAAACTGAGATTGAAATCACATGCAGTGGGAGTCGTCAGCAGATTTATATGCAATCCAGGAAAGGAACACTGTAAAGCCGTCAAGTGGATTTTCAGATATCTGAAAGGAAATTCAACTTTGTCGCTTTGTTTTACGAAGTCTGAGACGGGATTAAAGGGATATGTTGATGCTGACATGGCGGTGACGTTGACAGCACAAAGAGCACAACAGAGTATGTCTACACTTTCGGCGGTACTGCAATTTGTTGGGTTTTCAAATTGCAGAAAGTTGTATCTCTATCAAGCTGTGAAGCTGAGTATGTTGTGGTAACAGAGGCAACAAAACAGATGATGTCGCTATAGTCTTTTATAGAAGAGCTAGGCATTAAAAGTGTGTTGTACTATGACAGTAAGAGTGCCATTGATTTGGCAAAGAATCCGGTTTACCATGCTTAGATGAAGCACATACATCGTCGGGATCATTTCATCAGATCGGCGTTAGAAGATGAAATGTTGGTACTTGAGAAGATCCTAAGAAGTAAGAATCCGGCAGACATGTTGACGAAGATCATGCCGTATGATAAGCTGAGGTTGTACACAACCTCAGTTGGCTTGTTGGAGTAATAAGCCGAGAATACCTGCTACATTGATCAAGGTGTGAAGACAGATTGAAATCAGTCTTCAAGTGGGAGATTTTAAGTCAAATATCACGTTTTCATTATTGGACAGTGAAACAAAGTGGTTAAAATGGAGACATGGTGAAAATAAAGTCAAAAAGAAAAGCTTGGTAATTTTGTCAACAACTACTTCTCATCCAACTCACGTAACTTCTCCTATAAATACATGGTATCTCTCATTGTTCCGAATCATCCCAAAATAAAGCAAGAGAGAACAAGAGAAGAAGAGAGTGAGCAAGAGAGAAAAAGAAATAATATCTTTCTTGTGAGATAAGCTTTCTTTATAAGAAAATTAAGTGTAATTTTCTTGGTGTATTTGGGTTCTGGTGTGAGTTGAAAGCTTGTAAAATTTCCCGGGTTGATAATAAAGGATCTGTAGAAGGTCCGGAGACGTAGGCAACATTGGCCGAACTCCGTTAACAATTTTGTGTGTGTTTTCTCGCTCCAATAAATTTCGGTTTACTCCGTAAATTTGATCGTATATTTCCTAACATTCTATCGGTTCAAACTATTTTAAACCGAAAAAGGATAGTATGCCTCAGCTAATCTAGGTTGCATCGATAAAGTAGGAGAATTTTTCTCAACTAAGTTAAATCTAGGTTGCACCGATAGAGGAGGATAATTTGCTTCAGATGAGTTCAATATATTTTGAGAAGAGAATTGGGTTGAAGCTATGGCAGCCGAGTTGAAATCTGTCATAAAAAACAAGATATATGAGCTTGTAGAAAGATCGACTGGTTCTGAGAGGAACCGAGAAGAAGATCGAGTTTGTGTGATGCACAAGGCTTTGTATGGGTTATGCCAAGCACCAAGATCTTGGAATATTAAGCTTGATCAGGTTCTAAAGGAGATGCGATTTGAGAAGTGTACAAAAGAACCATCAGTGTACCACAAGACTAAAGGAATTTATGTTGATGCCCTATTTGTGGCAGGAATTTTGCTTAAGGTGATTAAGCAATTCAAGGAAGATATGTCTAGCTAAGAAGTTTGAGATGTCAGATTTAGGTAATCTAGCATATTACCGTGGTATGAGGTGATTCAAGGAGCAGACGGAATCAAAATAAAACAAGAAAAGTATGCTCAAGGAATCCCGGGTGACACAAAGATCGAGGAGTGTAACGCAACTAAAGTTTCGATGGAGTCGAACTTGAATATCTGAAAAGCTGAAGATGAATAAGAGATAGACGTTACGGAGTTCAGAAAAATCATAGGATGTTTGAGGTATCTGCATCACACACAAATCAACTTGTGTTACGTAGTGGGTGTTATAAGCAAATACATGCACAACCCGAGAGACTTTCATGGACATCAAGCACATAGTACAATCTGTGAAAAGAACAACAAACTCTGGTCTGTCTTCAATAGATATGAGTCAAGGAGTGTCGCTTGTTATAGTGAAAGCAGGCACAACAATGATCTTGATGACAGGAGGATCACGTCAGAACATGCATTCTACTATGGTTTATCATTGATCACTTGGACGTCACATAAGCAGAAGAAGGTCACATTGTCATCATGCGTAGCAGAGTTCATGGCATAAATAAAAGCAGGGAAGCAGGCTATGTGGATCAAGGACTTGTTGAGTGAGATATTAAGTGAAGAAGGCAAGAGGGTCATGCTAAGGATCGACAACAAATCAGCAATTGCTCTAACGGAAAATCCGGTTTTCCATCGAAGGAATAAGCAGGTACTCAAGAAGTATCACTTCATTTGTGAGTGCGTATAGAATTGACAAATTGAAGTGGAGCATGTGTCGGGTGTTGAGTAGAAAGCTGATATCCTTACAAAGTCATTAGCAGGGACTAAGTTCAAACAAATGGAGAGCTTATTGGAGTTCAAAAAATTGATCTCTCTAATTCAAGTTGGAATTAAATGGGTGAATGTTGGATAATTCGAAGCTTGTGGAAACTTAACATACTGATAAATGTTCAATTATGTTAAGCTAAACACACACACAAAATTTAGAAATAGAAAAACAAATTCTATTTAGATTAATTTGTGTTTTCATATCCTACATTTAAAGGGTCTTTTACAATATATATAGATCTTATGGAAAGATGTTTCACAAGAGATCTAAGATAGAGATCAAAAAATCTAAAAAAAAATTCGAGAGTTTTAGTTTTGAATAGTTTTTAAAACTAATAAAAAAATATTGTTCTTTATAATTTTTTATGATTCTAGAGATATCAAAGATTTGATTTGGTTACTAAACATTGGAAGTATGAAACTCAATAACTATAAAAGCATTCTAGTACATCATTTCTGAAATTCAGAATCCCCTAAGGTTTATATATCTTTGAGGGTTTGAAGAAAATAATTTAACTAGACATCACGCACGGTCCTGGCTATAATCGGTTTTATGGTGAACATTTTTTTGATCCGATTTTGTTTTATCCACTGCGGTGGCCTTAGGTTGATTTTTCAGATAGACGCTCGCATAATTTAACTAGACATCACGCACAGTCCTGGCTATAATCGGTTTTATGGTGATCCTATTTTTTTGATCCGATTTTTTTTATCCACTGCGGGCGCCTAGATAGCTGATTTTTCAGATAGACGCTCGCATATTTGAACACAGTTTTTTTTGTAGCAGAACTCGAGGTGTTGTTTAACAAGTGATAGATATGATATGAATCTCAGACTTTATTATCATCACGTGCATTGTTTTGATTATCATATCATTATCTGAATATCTCGAACTATGGAAACGCGTACCGTGCTGCCGCGCCAAAAGATTCGCGGGATCTTATGATTAAGTTTCGACAAACATAATCAGATTATACAATTGACACTACACTCGAAATCCGCAACACTGTCACCAATACAAGAAAGGATAAATAATTAATAATGTATGAAAATGCATGTGTGAAAAGGGGTATTTTGAATATTTTGAGTATTTCTAAATTGAAAAATAAGAATGTTATTATATGTAAAAGAGAAAGGATAAATAATAAATAATTTAAAAGGATAAATAATAAATAATTTGACATTTTACCCAAAAAATGTTATTATACTTAAAAGAGAAAATCTCTCGAAAGAACAAAATGACATTGTTTCAACAATTTAGTTATATTATACTTATTTAAAACTAATTTTATTTAAACAAGTGTAAAAGAGAATAATGCATTTCTTACTATTTCTTTTTTTTTACTATTTATAAGGAATATTTTTTTTCTTTTCCATTTTTTCTCATTCATTTCACTTAAGAGGAATATAAAACTATTTTGTTTCTCATAAAAATTGATAAAAAATAATCGTCTTCTTTCATACCTATAATTTTATTTTTCTTCGTTTTTTTTCTAACCATTCCTAATGTTTCTATGATGGTCATCAGTTAGATACTAAGAAAGTTTGTTGTAAATATATTTTTTTATATTCTCCTTCTTCATCTTATGTTGAAAAATTCTAGTTACAGTTTTCAGAAATTGTATTAAAATAACTTATACAATTAATAGCAAACTAAAGTTTAATATATGTTTCTAAACGCAGTATTATTTTTTATTTATAAAATTTATAATTCTAATATATATATATATATATATATATATATATATATTATGTATATATATATATATATATATTAAAGCATTAGATATTTAGTGGGATTTTCCAAAAATAAACTAAATTTGATTTTAAATAGAAATTGTACCTCCAAATTCAATCACATACAAAAATAATACAAAATAGTAGTGAAATTACAATCATCTCCTTATGATCAAACAAAAGCTGTAATCACTTTAATAATATAACCCTCAAAGTCTTTTTTTTGACCAAAACCCGCAAAGTTTTCTTAGATTAGTGAAGAGAGTATAGGACTTCTCACAAAGTTTTTTCATGTGTTTACTGTTAAAAATAATTTGAAAATAAATTGAAATCATGTAATTATAAACATTATAAATCTACAGCTATATACTGATAAACTTATGTGCGATAGCGATACGTTATGATTTGTTTCCATACGTATTGTAATGTCGATATATTTAAAACCCATACATAAAAGTTACAATATATTAATATGTCGAGAATAATGTGAGTAGGATTGGATTAATATTTGTTTAACGATTCGCATAGAATTAAGGGGGTATCCAGAGCCGGTCTTGACAATTTAGGGGCCCTATTCAAAATAAAATTCTTAAAATCAAGAATGGAAATTTTGTGAAAAAAGTAAATTCTCTTGGTTTATTTACCTGCCTTTCTTAAGAACAAAAATTCCTTCTAAAGAGAAGAAGCTGAAAACATAAGCTAGTTTGGTATGGCAAGTTGAAAAAGTGATGCAGCGCGTTAATGTGTTATATATTGTCCTCCAATGTTACAAAAAAAAGGAAGTTACTTTATATTATTTTTTTCTTAGCAGCATAATCGAAACACACTTTTCAAACTTACTTCCGGATTACTTTGCATATGAATTTACATTTTGTCAATTACCAGCATACATATACGTACATATGATATTATCAAAAGAATTACAAATGGGGGCCCCATAGAGCGGGGGCCCATCCTAATGTTTCTCACCACTCTGTACAAGTCCGGTTCTGGGGTATCAATACAAATGTACAGCGAGATGTTTGGTTGCTTTGGTGGTCTATATTTCATTTCCTAAATTATTCTTAATGAATTTTAGTTTTTAAGATAAAACTAAGGGCTTTTTGCAAAACTAATGGTAAAAAGAGTAATATCTCAAAGAAATTCAAGGTTAAATTTATTTTAAAAAAATCTTAATTTAATAGTATTGATTTTCCCGACAGGTAAAGTATGAACATGAAATTTTGGACCACAGCTCCCGATGGGCTACCACCTTCGCCTCGCCAAAAAAATTGAAATAGTAAAAAACAAATAAAATAGTTTAGATTAGATAATGGATCCCAAATAATTTGCCTACCCTTACAAAAAATAGTTTGTTTTTTTCACATTTTATTTCTATTAGGGAGGTGGGTGAGAGAACGAGAACTTTGATTATCTTTGTTGTCTCAAACACGTTAAAGGAAAGAAAAGGTCAAATTGATTATACAAAACAACACAAATGGCTAACCACAATTCTCTCAAGATCGACAACAATACATCCACACACAATTTTTTCCACCACTCGTCATATAAGAAAATTCAAAGAAATCAAAATTAAAATTGCTATAAATATACCTTGTATCAAACCAATTCAAGCAATCTAAGCTAATAGAACTAACTCTCTCACAGACTTTTTCTTTAAAAATTTTGCTTCTTTGGATCATCAATCATGTCACAGCAAGCATTCAATGCTGGCCAAAGCAAGGGCCAAGCTCGTGTATGATCTAAGACCTCAAATTTTTGTATTAATCAATTTCAAGCCATGTTAAATAAGTCACCAAATTCTAAATATGATTTCGTATATAATATTCAATGGATACAACAGGAGAAGGCCGAGCAGTGGACTGAGTCTGCAAAGCAGACTGCACAATCAGCATGTGATAAGACTGCAGAGGTGGCACAATCAGCACATGACAAGGCCATTGATGCTACACATTCAGCACAAAACAAGTCTGCTGATAAATCTCATCCCACTAGAGAATCCACCCAACATGGTCAGGAACAAACCGCTGGTTTTCTTGGCCAGGTATATTTTCATTAATTTTTATTGCATATACCCCTTTGAGGTTAACTCTACATAATATATTTATGTAGGTCTTCCAATATGATTTAATATAGTTATTAATACTAGAATATAACTTGGTAAAAATATTGATATTTCAATATGAATTTGGAGATCAGACGGGAGAATCTGTGAAGAACATGGCTCAAGGTGCTTTGGATGGTGTTAAGAACAGTCTTGGCATGAATGAGAAGAAATGAGGAAATGAATATTAATGCGTCTCAACTATTTATTTACATATTTAAATATTGTTTCTAATGTTTAGCAATTTCTGTTTTCTCTAAATTATCTATGTAATAACTATTTTAGTTTTGAAAGATTTTGTGATAATAAAAACTGAGATGTAATAATCTACTGCAACATACACTCTATGATTTTCATTTTCAGGGAATGAAACAAATTAAAAACACTCTTGCCATTAAATTACAACTCTTTTGATAAGCTTGACCAAAAGGATATCTAAGAGAAATAAGGAAGTAATAATTAAGGAAGAACGAGGACGTAAAAGAAGTTAGAAAGAAAGCTTACGATGAACATCCTTTTGATTTTGTTCGATCTTACTTTGATAATGTTTTACAGAAAAAGGTTGGTAACAATCCGCTCCAGCCATATATGTTTTTTTAAAAGAACATGCATGTGAAGTTTTGATGTAAGAGAACTTATTTTCTAATTATTGGAATACTTCAAAGCGTTAAGAAATTAATAAAAATATAATTTGTCTAAGTGTCAAATGTTCTTTGAACACTTGAACGATAGTGACTCAGGATGACTGATTGTAAACAGATAAACTAGATCTTAATCCGCACTCCCGTGCAAGTGTTTTATTTAATTTATGTTCAATATAAAATTTTAAACCGTCGATTTAATAAAAAAAATTATATGTTTTATAATTTTACGATCTAGTTAATTTCATTAAAATATTATATTTTTTTAATTCATGCGACTTAGTTAATAGTCGTACAATATTAATATTTAATAAAGATCAAAATATCGATTTGATTAGATAAACTTTGGAAATCTAACCAATTAATTTAAATTGATTATAAATGCAGTGGATGAATATGTAAATAAAAATAAATATAAAAAGGAAATACTTAATTTATTGTAAATGCAATAACTAAATGTGCAAATAATAAAAGTATAAAAATACTACTATCCAAGTTACCAAACAATTTTCATTTAAACTACTATCCTTGTTTCCAAACAGTACCAAAGGTACTTCAGTTTTAATAATATAGACTAGATTTCGACCCGCACAACCGTGCGAGTATTATTTTGATAGTTATGGTTTGTTTAATTTTTTGTAAATTATATTCATTGACAACATGCATTAATAATGTTCAAAAACTAAAGTAATATGTTAGATAAATAATTTGTTATTTATTATTTCTAAACTTACCATTTTCAAGTATATTTATTTCTAAATCATACAGTTTCAAGAAACATTCAGTTTTCTACATGAGTTTTCTACATGATTTTTAAGTGACTTATTACCTTTTAATGGTGAATTTTATTTTAAATGAAAGTTTTGAAAAAAATAAATAGGTTAATTTATTAATTTAATGTAATTTTATATTTAATTCGAGTAGTACAGTAGAACCTCTATAAATTAATAATTTATAAATTAATAATCTCTATGTATTAATAAATTCTGTCAGTCCCAAATTAGGCCGGTATTAAATATAACACAAATCAATAAAATAATAAGATAATAATATTTTTAAAACTTCTACGTAAATACATAGTCCCCTTAAAATCATAAATTAAATCTATCAATATATAACTTTTATATAAGTACAAGCTAAATATTATATTGTTGGTTTTATATTCACAATGAAAATTCTTTATTTTTTAACATTTCAATATATTTTGATAATATTTAGTAAAATTATACCGAAAAAAACTTAACAATTCTATGAAACATAAAAATATACACAAAGTAAGATAGTAAGACAATATGAAAGTCAAATTCTAAAATATAAATAATGTACATAGGGTAAAATAAAATATTTTCTAATATATTAATATATTTATAATTAATTTATAAAGGTTTTATAATGAAATCATTATTAACATTGATCTGAACAATATTAAATTACTAATTACGAAATTAATTAATGTATTATTGTAATATAAATATTTAAATATTTAGTAAGATTTTGTTAGATTTTTGTCAACAAATTTGCAATAACTAAAAATAAAACTAAACAATTTTATAGGTGAAACTGTTATATGTGTTGATCATATAAGATATGATATTTTAGTGATACCAAAATGTTGATTAAAAATAAATGAAATATGACTTTCTAGGAAGGATCCATTTAAAAAAAACACACATATAAATTAAATAAACGATATCAAAAAATATTATGACAAATATAGGTGTGACATATTATTAAGCATATTTTTAGTAATAAATGAATGAGTTGTTACTTCTAGTAAGAGTCCATTTTTTTAAATATCACACATGAATTAGAAGTCATGACTTCTCTTTTAATATAATAGATATACAAGAGAGACTAAGTAAGGAAATATGGAACCAAAAAATCTTATTCAGGAATGTTCAACTGTTGGGACCCGTAAGTCCTAAGTAAGAATTTTTTTGTTGTCTACCAATAATATCAGGTATGCGGGCATCAGTATAAGAAAGAGGATAAGACAGAGTAGTTTTATTTGTAATATGATTTCAAGATGATGTTTACAATGAGGTGTGCCTAAGTTCTTCATCGAGAAGCGACTGTTAAGAGCTTCAAGCAGTTCTTAAATGAGGCTCTTACAGCTACCCATCAATAGAACATCATCCACATACAACAATAATACCAACGTCTTCCTCTGGTGGTTATATGAGATTAATGATGGGTCAGGCTTTCTGCAGGTAAAGCCAAAGTCGATGAGAAAATGACTAAATGTGTCAAACCATGTTCTTGGGACTTGTTTAAGTCCATACAATGCCTTAGTCAATCGACACACATGGTTAGACTTTTGTGGATCAACAAATCCTGATGGCTGATACATATACACTGGTTCTTGCAACTCCCCATGAAGAAAAGCACTCGACCCATCCAACTGTTTGATCGACCATCCTTTTGCAACAGCAATCTGTAGAACCAAACATATTGTAGCAGTGCGGACTACTGGACTAAATGTCTCCAGGTAGTCTAATCCTTCCTCTTGTTTGTTCCCCCTTGCTATCAACCTCGCTTTCGGACTTTCAACAGTTTCATCCGGGCGAAATTTCACAATAAGCACCCATCTACTTGTGAGGATGTTTACTCCTTGAGGATCAGGTACTAGCTCCCACGTGTGCAGAAGGTGAACTTTATTTATCTCATCTGACACTGCCCCGTTCCAACCTGGATGCTTCATTGCCTCTGTGATGTTATTTAGTTATTGCACTGAGTATTTAGGAGCCAGTAGAGCATATCGAGCATTTGGTTTGGTTATGTCAGCCTTCCTTCTTGTTTGCATCGGATGTGTATTCAATAATGGTTGAGGTTGTAACTCTTCTTGTTGATGGACCATGTTTTGTGATTGAATCACATTGTCTCCCTCTGTCTGTTGAACAACTGGAACTGGTTCTGGAGTTGCAGGAGTAGGTAAAGGTAGAGCACGAGATATACGATTCTCTGTCTCCGTAGGAGCCGATTTTTTGGATGTTGCCATGCTTCAAGAATGTGTGTCTTATATTGGGAAACAACGGTCTTGTATCCTTCTTTGAATGTAAAGCGATCTTCACCCAACATAGCGTGTCTTGTGATATACTCCTTCCTTGTTGGAGGATACAAGCATCTATAGACTTTGTATTGCAAAGAGTACCCAAGAAAGACACACTGCAGAAAACATGGTTCCAGTTTATGACTCATCACCGGTCGCAGACATGAGGATGAACCAATCACCCATAGTGCTGAATACTTAGGCTTCTTCCCGTAGAGTTTCTCATAAGGACTCTTACTATCTGATCCCACTGACGGTAGCATGTTTCTGATGAAACTTGCAAAGTAGAACACATCGACCCAAAAGTGAAGTGGCATATGACATTGAAACATCATCGACAATGATAACTCAATAATATGTCAATGTTTTCTTTCTGCAGGGCCGTTCTGTTCCGGTGTATATGGACACGAGATTAAATCCTCAATGCCACACTGACAAAGATGATCCTTCATTTGCAGGTTAACGAACTCTCCTAACCATCACTCTGAAATTATTTTATCTGGACTGAGAGTTCGTTTTTGATCATCTTTTGAAACGCAAAAAATACTGAGAAGAACTCTGACTTTTGTTTGAGTGGGAATAGCCAAGAAAACCGTGTAAATTCATCAATAAAGATTGCATTGAACCAAAATCCTTGATTAGAGACTACAGGTGAGGGTCCCCAGAGATCACAATCAATCTTCTCTAGAGGACCAGAAACAAAAGACTGTGAAGGAAAAAATTGCAAGCTACTAGTCTTCCCCATCTGACAAGGTACACAAATGGAGGATGTTCTGCTCTTATTTATTAAAATATCCTTGTTTCTGTGAAGTAAGAACTCGAGGGTTGGAGTATCCTAATCGGTAGTGCCAAACTGCTTCAGATGCTGTAGTATGACGATTGGAGAAGTGAGCTTCAACCTGAGAATCCTTCAACACGTAAAGACCTTTACTTCGAGGCCCTATGGCCACCACTTTCTGATGGTGAAGATCAATCACATACACAGACTTAGCATCGAAGAAAACCCCAGAAGGAAAATCATCACAGAGCTTTGACATTGACATGAGAGATTTTTTAATATTCGGACAAACCAAGACATCGTTCAGAGAGACATTACCTGACTGAGACGAGATAGTGGTGGAGCCGACATGGGTAATGGGAAGATATGCTCCATCTCCGACCATCACCGCATCATTACCCTCATATGAATGAGCAGTATGCAGATTAGTAGTCGAGGCAGTGATATGATCAGTGGCGCCAGAATCATAGTACCATTCTTTTCATGTTTCGTCTACCAGTCGCAGAGAGGAGAAGGCTTCAACAGGTTGATAGTTGTTGTCAAAACGATCGTAACACTTCAGAGCTGTGTGACCAGGACGACCACATATCTGACAAGTTAGTCTATGCGCACTGCTGTTATTGTTATGATGTTGAGTAAAGCCTCAACCTCGAGAGCTGAAACCATCCCTGCCACGGAAGTTTCCTGGGCGACCACGACCTCTCTGAGAAGGGTTCTACGTTGGATCATTCGACCTTGGAACTTGACCACCGGACTGAGCTTGAGTGTTGTATGCCATATGAGGATTGGAAGAGGTGTTGTCCTCATACAACTTGAGCTTTGCATCAAACCCTTATACGTCTGAGACCACATCAGTAAACGTCGGAGAAGGAAACTTGGATAGTGAGCTCTGTATCACAGTTGCAATAGGATCATAGTCTCTGCTCAAACCATTCAAAAAACCAAAAATCTTCATTGACTCCTCAACAGGTTTGCCTGTTAAGGTTTCTAGGGTTATGATACCATAAGAAAGAGGATAAGACAATTTATTTTTTCTTTTTAATATGATTTCAAGATGATGTTTACATTGATGTTACAAAGCCTTTAATACAAAGAGGAGAACTCTCTAGATCTTATCGTTATGATAGCTGTAAAGGTGATTAGTCATCACTTAAGGATAAGAGAGATTCAAATCTGTTTTGGAGCTGTGTAGCTGGCCTTGTCGTCTTCAGCTTATCCTTTTCCGTACTTGAAAAAACCATTGCAGCTCTGATTTCAGTGTCCACTTGCAGAGCTGGATTCACACTTGGGTCTTTATCTCCTTAATCGAGTAATATATCCGTTTGGGCTTCATTACTTCCAAGGTCCATCTTGTGTATTCTAACACAGTAAAAAAATATCTTGTAGAGGATGGTCAGGGCATTGATGGTGAGATTTGAAAACCGAATAACAAAACAACATTATGTACCCATTTTAGTGAGCAGAACCAAAAAAAATGCTATAAAGGATGTTCGTCTCTGATTTCTATCACAACCAAAAATTGAGGTCCCAGAAAGAATTCTTGGGAAGAACTATTCTAAAAGAGAAATTTTTCTAAATGAAGACCAAAAAGAAATATCACAGAAACTTTCATCAAAAAAACGCCAGCAAAGTTTGAAGTCTTCGATCTTGTACGATTAACCGAGGTCATGATGTGATTCGTGGCAAAACAATAGTTATGTTTTAGAGAGTTGAATCTTTACTAGATCGTGACCGTGCGACTGCACGGGTGTATGTTGTATATTATATACAAATTTCCATTCTCGCTTTGTGTATTATATACAAATTTTTATATAGCTCATTTGTGTAGTACATTTAGATTTAAGAAGTAAATTATAAATAATAAGTTAATACATTGCTATTTGTTAAATTAGGTACTCTAATATATGTATATATATATATATATATATATATGTATATATTATTCTAGTTAATATGTAATATACTCTATTGTTTATATATTTTTTTGAAAAAGTACTGCATATAATGAATTTCAAACGCTGACTGCACAGGTGTATGTTTTATATTATATACAAATTTCAGAAAACGAAAAATATAACAGTTCAATATTAACTACTTTTATTTATTGTTTATATATGTATTCCATCACTGTGTTATGTACATGGGCGTCCGTAAAATATTGTGAGTTATAATTATAGTAAGAATTTTATGTTGAGCGGTAAAATCGATGTAATTTTAAATTATTTGATCAATTGAATAATCAATATAACAATGATCAGTTTTATACTCCATAAAAAAATTAAAGTTTGTATGTTTTTTTATATAGCTCCATTTCTGTAGTACATTTAGATTTAGGAAGTTTATTATAAGACAATAAATTAATACATTGCTATTTGTTAAATTATATACTCTAATATATATATATATATATATTATTCCAGTTAATATGTAATATATTATATTGTTTATATATGTTTTAGAAAAACTAAAGCATATAATGAATTTCAAAAAAAAATACAATAACTTAAATTGGTTATCAAAATCCGAACCAAATTCGCAAAAATCCGAACCAAACATGAAATTCCGAAGAGACCAAAAACAAACATGAACGCCCACTTCTAGTCACTATTATACATCCAATATGTGTTATCATAGGTTAAAAAAATGTGTTATCATATAATTAATCGTATTTTATACATTCCATCAAATAAGTAATAATATAATTAATAATATTTTATATGTAGAATCATATAAATAAGCACATATTATATTTTATAATTTTGATGTGAAATATAAAAACCATACTTTAAGTTGGTGTATGAAATTGAGCTTTGTATTGTATTTTTCTTCTTTATATTAAAAACATTTTTACAATGGTTATTGGAAAACATTTTTTTAAAAAATCATTTTTGAATATATTTATATTATTGAATGAATTGATATAAATCAATTTTATATTATTATTATTCTGATTTGAATATCCATATCAAGTAGCATAAGCCCATTACTTTTTAATATAATGTAGTGGATTTCTAACTTTTTAAAAGCATAGCCCATTAATATTTTCACTACAAGAAAACATGCATATTGCAAGGGAAATTTGCGAGAGAAAAGTTTCCTTGCAAATTTGCGACATATTTGCAACGAAACTGCAAGAAAAAATATAATCCTCGCAAATCTCTTGCAAATTTGCGAGGGAAAATTTTCCTTTGCAAAATTGCGAGCGTTTTGTGATTTCCCTTGCAAATTTGCGAGCGTGTTGCAAGAGAAAATATTTACTTCCAAATTTGCGAGCATTTTGCAAGGAAAGTTGCACTGTCCTTGCAAATCCCTTGCAAATTGTTTTTCTATTTTGTTTTCCACAACTCTCTCACAAAATTTATTACAATTCTCTCACAATATCAAAAAAATGTTAATGAAAAATTACTGATTAAAATATTTAGTGTTTAACAAGTACATTGATAAATATTTTCAGAAATTTAATCAATATTAGTCAACTAAATATTCATGAGATAAATATTTTTGGACACTTAAACTAACACTACGAAGTACTAAACATAAATATGTAATTTATTCGACAAATAAACACGTCAACTAAATTTCTAAAATCATTTGAAACAAAATTTTACGTTAACTATTTTTTATTACAAAAACATAATAGTCCACCACTTCATTTTTATTACAAGTAATTAACATCAAACCCTTATTACTTATAAAACTCATACACATCAACTAAATTTTCAGAAAATGTTAAAACATATTTTCATATTAATTATTTGTTTTGAACTGAATCACAAAATACTTATAGTCTACTGAAAATATAACAAAACCCCAACGAAACCCTAAAATAGACTATTTATGAATCTGCAAGGAATATTTTGCAATTTTCTTGCAGCTAGGAAATTGGTGAGAGAATTAATCTATTGTATTTCCTTTGCAATTGTATTTTTTCAAGGAAATTATGAAACCTTAAACACTTTAATTATAAATTTGCAAGGGAATTGCAATGGATCTCTCGCAAATCCCTTGCAAAATTGCGAGGGTTTTGGATTCCCTTGCAAATTTGCAAGTGAATTGCGAGGAAATTCTTCAAATCATGTTTCCTACATTTGAACGGTTTGGGGTTTTGTTTAAGACTTTGGATTTATTAAACACATTTAATTAAAATATTTGGTGCTTAATATGTATTTCGTTAGATTTTTTTTGAAAACTACCAACTATTTCGTTAGATGATTTCGTTAGATAATTCAATTAATGATTATAAACTCAACACTTGAACCAACTATGAAATACTAAACATAAAAAATCTGTAATTTATACATTTAATATACGTTAACTAAATCGTACCAAAACAATATACGTTAACAAAATTAATGTGAAAATTTTAAACATATTTTCACCTATGCATGTGTTTTTTCGTAATTACGTCGCAGATCTCTTGCAAGATTTAATGGGCTTTTAGCCCTTATCTTTAAAAAAAAGAAAAATTGATAAAAGGTCACCATAGAGTTTTGAACTCGGGTCAGCAGGGTTAGGAAGGAAGGGGTTTATACCACTAGCCTACCGTGTTTTACACTAATCTTTACAAAGAGAAAGTATTATAATTTTAAAGGGTTTGTGTCGAAAATTAGGTTAATATATAAAGAAACTTAACCCCTCTTCTCCATTTCTCTCTGCCGTCAAAGAAAAAATGAAGGGGAAAGCCCTCCTCTCCGATCTCTCTCGTCCTCACCGCCGTCTCCTGCCTCTCCTCTCCTTTCTCCCCATGCTCTCTCAGTCTCTCCTTCTCTCTCCTCGCCGGATCTGCGTCTCTCCGCCAGCTCTCCTCTCACACACACACAGCCGGATCTACTTCGTCTCAAGCCGCCACAGCACCATGGTTCGACCATTCTCTCTGTCCCTCTGTCTCTGTCTCTCTGTTTTGAAATGAATTCGTTTGTTTTCAGGTTGGAGGAAGATGAGGCCGGAACCACACCACTACGGTTCGTCCTCTCTCTTTTCCTCTATCTCTTTGTCTTTTTCTCTGTTTATATCTGATTTTTTTTGTTTTGGTAAAGGGGGGTGAAGGATTGAGAAGAAGCTTGATGGTTAAGGAGACAAGGCTAGCCATGGTCACTGTGGTGGTGGTGTGGTGGTGGTGCGGTGGTGGTGCGGCGTTGGAGGCTAGTAGTCGGCTTGGTTAATTTTTTTTTTTAGAATTAGGTTTTGTTAGTTTAATTAGGTTACACTTAATTAGATAGTTTTTTAATTAGGTTACACTTATTATTGAGTCTGGTTTATTATGTAAATTGTTTTAGGTTTTTAATATATTCATGTTTCTAAATATGTCTTTGTATGTATATATACCCGTTTCAATATATAAATATGAATATATAGTTTTTTTTTCATTTTTTTTTTGTTATTCTTAAAAAAAATTGCGACGGAAAGATTGTTTTGCAAATCTATTGCAATTCTGCAAGGGAATTTTGTTTCTCTTGCATATTTGCGACGAAAATCGTTCCTTGCATATTTGCGACGGAAAATGTTTCCTTGCAAATTTGCGAAAGAATTGCGAGCGTTTCAAATTTGCGAATAAGGATTCGCGACGGATTGACTTTCCTCGCAATTCCCTTGCAAATCGCGATTTGCAAGGGAATTGCGATGACTTTTTCCCTTACAATCGACATGTTTTCTTGTAGTGTTTTCTTAATATACTACTATTCATGTTTCCAAATAACAATATATTTATTTTTTTACTACTATTCATATTTTCATACTAATCTTAAAAGTGCTTCTACTTTAATATGATAGACGTGTTTAACTCGAGCATTTGTGGAAAGTTCATTTTTGCTCTTTGAATGTAATTCTTCATGGACTTCGTTGTTAAGCTTTTTTTTTTCAACAGCCGTTGTTAAGATTTTGCATGGTATGTTATGTGCATTGTAGCATGTTTAAGTCATTGTGGTTACATCAAAACCTTAATTTATCTTAAGTAAAGCTAATATGAGAAGTTTAAAATGTTAATGAATTGAGTAATGAACATGACTAAAAAAAGAAAGTATAGTAAAACCTCTATAAATTAATAATGTTACGACTTTAAAATTTTATTAATTTAAAGAGATATTAATTTATAAAAGTTCTTTTTAGATTTTTTTTCTATTTGTGACATTTTAGAAGTGTATATATTATTTAAATTTTAGAAATTTGATTTTCATGTTGTTTCATTATCTTATTTGGTGTATATTTTTATGTTTCATAGAATTGTTATATAGCTTTGTATATAATTTTACTAAATATTATCAAAATATATTGAAATATTAAGAAAAATATAGGTATTTTTGTTGTGAATTTAAAACCAACAATATAATATTAAGTTTTTACTTATAAAAAATATATCAATAGATTATTAGTATATGATTTTAATGGGACTATATATTTACATATGAGCTTAAAATATTAGTATTTTATTGATTTGTGTTATATTTTAGACCGACCAAATTAATATCAGCAATGAATTATGTGTCAACTAATTATGTTCAAATATGCATGAAACTGATTATGTGTTCAAATATTCAGATATGCATGAAACTCAAATATGCATGAAACTGATTATCTGAGTAAATGATTAGGCGAACGGACTGAATAAGAAAGTTTCATGCATATTTGAACAGTAATGAATAAGGAAAACGAGAGTTATATGTATTTCGGCTTTGGGCCATATGCAATATTCTTATCGTGCTTTGGTTTCAGGCCGTATGTTGGCTCTGACCGCCTATGTTGGTTTCAGACCGTGAGGGCATTTGGGCTTTGATCTATTAGTAGAAGCACGTATAAACTCTTGCTGTTTGACGTACAGAAGCTGCCAATGCAACAGCACAGCTGATGATGATCTAGAAAAAAGATTCACAATACAAAAGTAGTAACTTTTTTTTAACGGATATCATTCAACATGCTCTGAAATGACTTTCGGTTTGTCATTTTGCATGGCCAATATTTACTGAGTTGGAGTGTTTAGCGAATGGTTTTATGAGTCTGCACTAGTATTTATGCTTTACGCTACATGGCTTTTCTTTTTTGAATATAAACTCTGCATGTCATGACTCTCTAGTTTCTTAACATCCGTTTATTCAGATTGGTGTCAACTAATTATGTGTTCAATGTTTACAAATTTTACCCACACTCGGTGGTCCGGAGGAGGGAACAGCATTTAAAAACTTCATTGCTAGAATTTGAAGATCATGAAAGAAACAAGTGAAGATGACTGATAAACTTTTTCTTCTGTACGCCAACACAGCTGCATTTCCTGTTTTCGATTAAATATTGCGGTGTCTACTCCTTTTGGCCCTCTTATAGACCCTCCAGGCCTCTCCTAGATCTGTCCATACACCATCCTCATATCATTCTATGTTCAAAAGATATCTTCACTTGGAAAATTCTAAAGATTTTTTCTTTCTATTTTGTAGAGTAAAATATGTGTTCATCGGCCCTCGGGACATGGCCAGGAACAAACCGCTGGTTTTCTTGTCCTGGTATATTTTCATTATTTTTTATTGCATATACCCCTTTGAGGTTAACTTTACATCATATAATTATGTAGGTTTTCCAATATATTTTAATATAGTTTCTAGAGTATAACTTGGTAAAAAAATATTGATATTTCAATATGAATATGGAAATCAGACGGGAGAATCTGTGAAGAACATGGCTCAAGGTGCTTTGGATGGTGTTATAAGAACAGTCTTGGCATGAATGAGAAGAAATGAGGAAATGAATATTCATACGTCTCGACTATTTATTTACATATTTAAAATATTATTTCTGATATTTAGAAATTTCAGTTTTTTTAAGTTATCTAGGTAATACATATTTTATTTTTTAAAGATTTTGTGATAATAAAAACTGAGATGTAATAATGTCACTACAAAAAAAGAGTTGAATTGTATCACTTAATTTGTATCACAAAATTAAGTGATTCTATTTTACATTACTTATTTATAAATTAAACAAATATACATAGTTTAACGTCAATTATGATAAGTGATGTTTTTATTAATTAGTTTGACATCAGTTCAATTAAGTGATTTATTTTTTTGGTAATTTGTATCACTTTGACAAAAATGATACTATTACATAAAGTTATATCAATTAAACAAATGATGTATACATTTTCTTGCTGGCATCAATTATTAGAATGATACAAAGTTTACCATCAATAAAATTGATGCTAATAAATAATACTTAATCGGTTAAATTGATGATAAATGAAACAATGCATTTAAACTAATCAGTTACACAGAAGAATATTCCAAGCTTTAAAAGAAATAGAGTTACAAGAAGTTACGATTTTTATGGCTTTGATTTCTTTTATTTTTAGTGTGATTTTAATTTAACTGGATCCTCTTCTTGTAGCTATAACTGTTTCACATCAATAAATCCATCTTCTTTTCTATGGTGGTCCTCACTCTTGGCTCTCCCTCTACTTAATTTCTTACCCTTTCTTTTTATCAGTTCAAAAGCTATTTGATTCAAAGTAGATTTTCATTAACCATTAAACATGTTTTTACTTATATGAATCCTAATGATAGATTCTGTTTCTTCTTATGCAGGATTTGAGAGGAAACTATGATTTACTAAACCGACAAATCTGATTAAAAAATTCTGGAAAGGTATTATTTGCTTCTCTTCTTCTTGTTCTCATTTTTGTAACTTATGATATTCAAAACCTTCGTTAATGACTAAATAATCTTTCATTGTTAGGATCAGGAACATCCAGAAGTAAAAGAGACAATTTCTACTAGTCTTTTCATTGAAGAGAAGGAGAAGAAAAAGAAGGGGAATCACAACGCAAGAAACTTCATAGCCAAGTTTATTTATCTGTTTTAGTATTCTTATATGAATTCGTCTTTTTCTTTTTGTTGTTGTTAGAAGCTTGGATATGTATCTTTTTAATAACAGAAAATAGTTGATAAAAAGATTCTGTTTAATTTATTCATTGACATAAATTCATCTACTAATTTTATTTAACATCAGTTTCATACAAATAATAATATTACTTTATAAATTATTATAAATTATAGATAATAATTTATTTTAAAAACGTGATATTAATTTAATATCAGCTACTAATAAGTGATATAAATAATTAAAATCAATTGTTTTAATTGATGTAAGTGTTTATATCATTTCAAAGGAATGATTTAAATGTTAATATCATTTGTTCACAATTGATACACATTGACATCACTTACAATAACTAATGTAAATATTTAATATTTTTGAATCAGTTATTAATAAAATGATGTAAATTATTTGCATCACCACTTTCAGAGTCATTTAATTAAATGATGCAAAGTTTTTTTACATCATTTATAACTAATGCAAATATATATAATAAATGATGTTAAACAAATATTTTTTTGTAGTGTGTACTGAGACTATAATTTTCATTTTAAGGGAATAAAACAAATTAAAAACACTCTTGCCATCAAATTACAACTCTTTTGACGTACAAAAGCTGGCATTGCAATTCTCTGTAAACGTTCCCAGCCGCCTCCTAACTTTTTCTTGCAGTTTCTCCGGTGACTGGCGGTCCTCGCCGGCACCGGAGAGGCTCTTCTTCCTCTCTATCTTGTTTACTTGCTTTTCTTTCTCGTATCACAGTGTTTTGTGGCGTGGTTTCATGACAGCCCTTGATTAATCGTATCATCTCTGGTTTTCTTTCCATTGTTGCCATCTTTGCTTCTCTTTTCCGGTGGGTGGCTCACTTTCTTCACTGAGGCGTGCTCCTGTGGCCTTCGTACAAGGATTCAAGGCGGACCTAAGGGGTTGGCTTGATTTGTATGGCCTAGATTGAGGTGTTGGTCTCCTCATAGCAGCGATGCTGAAGCGTTTGTCTTGTGGCAACGGGTTCGCTTATGACTAGCTCATGTGCACCGGCTTTAGTTTACGTATTGGATTTTGTCCTTATGATAAGTTATTAGTATTCTAGTGCTTTCCTTCTCTTTTTTCTCTTGTGAGAATTTGGATCTAGTTTTAGTTTGGGATTGTTTTGGTCTCTGTTTGTCTCTTTGGGATCTGTGCTTTTGCAGCAGTGAGAGTGGATCTGAACGATCAATCCATACTATCCATCTGATTTTTATTTTGCATTTCAAGCTTGTACAGTATTTTAGCTGAAGCTAGTCTGGACAAATTTGATAAAGGCAATGAAGAAGAAGACTTATTAGACGATGAGAATTATTGTCAGGTTTTCACTAAAGGTATTAGAAGTCCGTCTACTATTGTGGGATCGGGAACATCTAATCTACCTTAACTTGAAACAAGACCAGTTCGTGATGGGTAATGGGACATCTGCGATGTTTGTGCTCGCCAGTTTCTGGTGTAGGAATACCATTAGTTTCTCTTTATCGTTTTGTCGTTTTTCTACGATGTAATATGTTATATCAGATTCAATAAAATAAAGTGTTAAAAAAAAAAGCTGGCATTGCAACAGCACAGCTGATGATGCTCTAGAAAAAGGATTCACAATACAAAAGGAGAAACTTTTTTAACGGATATCATTTAAAATGCTCATGAAATGACTTTCCGTTTATCATTTTGCATGCCCAATAGTTACTGAGTAGGGGTATTTAGCGAATGGTTTTATGAGTCTGCACTAGTATTTATGCTTCTTACCCTGCATGTCATGACTCTCTAGTTTCTTACGTCCGTTTAGTTAGATTGGTGTTAACTGATTATATGTTCCATATTTACAAATTTTACCCACATTCGGTATCGGAGGAGGGAACAACATTTAAAAAGAACACTTCATTGCTAGAATTTGAAGATCATGAATGAAACAAGTGAAGATGACTGGTAAACTTTTCTTTTTGTCTTTTTAGCTACGTACATGTAAGTATTATAAAACTGACTAGGCATGCGCATGATCATGCCAAGAGCCAAAAATTCTTATGAGTCTTGGTGTTTAGAACATAGCCTCCGTTTTGACCTTTCTTCTGTACGCCAACACAGGTGCATTTGCTGTTTTCGATTAAATATTCTGCTGTGTCTACTCCTTTTGGTCCTCTTATAGACCCTCCAGGCCTCCTAGATCTGTCAATACACAATCATCATATCATTCTATGTTAAAAAGAAATCTTCACTTCGAAACTTCAAAAGTTTTTTTTCTTTCTATTTTCTAGAGTAAATATGTGTACATCGGGACATTTTTACTCAAGCTTGCGGCCGGTTCATGGTTAATGTTCACAAATATGTCACAATTCATGATTTTTTTCTAAAAAATGGAGAAAGAGAGAGAAAGCATACCCTAAAAGGGAGGCTGAGATTGTCCGGCGCTGGCCAATGATGATAACATCCACCCCTAGCTTGTCTCCATGAAGAAGAATAGATGCAGCTTTGTTGCCTTCCATGGTAATACACTCGGTGTGCACAGGCACCTTCGGCTGAGCGATTTCACATATCCGTTTCATCTGTTCAAGGAAATTCCCTTCTCCTTGACCAATCTCAGATGCCAAAGATGAAGCTGCAATTGCAGTGTTAGCGTTAGCATTAGCAGTTCCCGGCGAGGACGCGCTGGTGCTAGAGGAGGAGGAGGAAATGGAGCTTGGTAATCTCAAGAAACTTGAGAAAGCGTTTTTCCACGAGCCACCATTGTTTTCAACATGGACAAGGATGAGCTCGTCCTGCTCGAGCACAGCATGTGAAAGACTGTATTGAAGAGCAGCTGCAGATTCACGGGTCGGGTCAGCGATCACCATGATCTTGCGTGATTGTGGTGTTGAAGATAATCCTCTACGACTTTCTTCCATGCCCTTTGCCTCTTCTACCTTCTTCTTCTTTTTGCCTACTCCATCACCATTTTTTTGTCATGTCACGCTCTTCTTCTTGTTTCAAATGGGTTTTTATTTTCTTTTGATCAGGGGAAATTTAAGGTATCAAATGGATTTGTTGTGACGGTTTGTGTTCATGTGTTATCTTCTGTGTGTTTCTTACGGAGGCTACCCTAGATAAAGGTGGGAGAGAGAGAGAGAAACATAATTGTGGTTCTGGTAGTTAATGTTGCTATTATTGAGGAATACGTTACTTTTGTTTAAGTTATTTTTAGTCATTACCAACTTCCGACACAACAACACCTCCAAACTCAAACTCAAACCAATATCGTCGATTAGTAACTGAATTATTATTGATTAAGTTTGAGTTATAGGGATAACTCAAAAATGTCACCAGTCATGAATTAATTTTAGAATTTTGAGTTACCATTTGAATTATAATGTGTTATATTTGAGTTACAATTTTGAGTTATCCCTTTAGTAAAAGTTGATAAATTAAATGGTAACTCAACATCAAGAAAAATGCCATGTATTAAGATTTGAGTTAGTATTTTTTTGGATTTCAACTACCACCCTACGCTAATATATTTAACAAAAAAAAAATCTCCCATAGTTGTCTACGTTTTTTTTCTGTCAACAGTTGTCCATGTTTACCAATGTAATTATGTTTTAAAAAATTCTAATTTAATTGTTAATTCTATTTAGTGACTATTGTTATAACTAAAATTGTTTATTTATATGGGTGTCTTTTATTAAATTTTAATAAATATTATTATTTATATTGGTGTCTTTTATGTCACGCTCGTCTTCTTGTTTCAAATGAGTTTTTCTTTTCTTGGGTTTGTTTGGTTATAAATGGCTGATTGTAATTTTACAAGGTTTTTGTGATACTTTTTATTTGATTAAAGTTTGGACATATTTTTGCATTTAAAATCAAGTTGTGAGTTATATTTGACAAATTTCTTTGATTTTTTTATTTTCTCAAATTTTTATATCACTGGTAATATGAAGTATATTAATTTAATAATCATGGATGTTATATATATTTACGAAATTTAATTTAGCATATAGATTTATAAATTTTATATAAATACTTTTTACCAGTGGCAGAAATTTTAAATATTATTGATCAACATTATGCTACTAATTGAAAACACACTTCACTGGAACCTTATAATTTGATTGGTCAAAATATGTTATATGAATTTGGTGGAATTGTGACAGAATTGTGACATGTACTTATGTGTAAAATGTGACGTCGGTGCCACATATACTTGTAGAACAGATATAGCATTCTCGAACAAAGCTAACCAAAACTGTTTTTCTACCACATTTTTTTTTTCATTTAATCTGCTTCAATTGATTTGAGGTCTTAATTGTTATCCAGTTAACCTGACGCTCTCTACCTCGAGTTGTTGAATCAGAATAGTTAGGCTACGCTGAGGCTCCACATAAATATTGTCAATATATTCCATCTTGGAAAGTCCATCGACGGGGTTTTTGCGTGGTGGCACTTATCCTTCTCTTGGTATATCTGGTCCGTTGAAGGTCCTAAGATGCTGTTCGGCTTCTTTTCTATTCATAGATCTATGGACAACACGAAGATGATGTTATATCTTCTTTCTTTTTTTTCATTCTCGCTTCTCAGTTAAGTTTCTATTTATATCATTCACACATAATCTAGAGAAATTAGGTCGTCTATACACGGTTTTCATAAATCAGGCAACTACCATCCTACTGTTCCAATTTTTTTTAATACCATTTCACCCCTACAACTAAGACCATCTCCAACGCGGGTTACGTAGAGTAACTTAGCGCTTGGACATAGGCAAAACCGGAGGAAATAATAGTATTATAATTGGTTTGGCTTAGGATCAATCCGTAGTTAAGGATTTTTTCGGTTCGGTCCTTCATGCGCTGGAAGCTTCTCATTGGTGCCGGTTTGACTTGGGTTTGGTATGGTCATGAAACCGAATCATTTTCGCGTGTCGGCAAGAAAAAAAAAACTCAACTTTTCTCTGAGGCGATAACAAGGCGATTCTCCGATCCAAATTGTTAAACCATGAATCCGTCCTTTTGAAACCTTTTTCTTGTTATTGGGGTTAGGGTGATCGTTTTCTTGTGCTTCTATCGATTCGTTTGTGGATTTGAATCGATTATTTGGTTAAAATCGAATCGGGGATCTATTTTCAATTAGGGTTTCTTCCTGGGTTTTATAGTTTCTTCTATTTTATAGGGTTAAAGGGGTTCGATTGTTTGTTTCTGAAGTTTCCATTACTTAAAATCGATTTGGTTTTGTGATTCGAATTAGGGTTCTTCATTGCTTTGCGATCGTTTCAACTGATTCTCATATTCTTAAAATCGATTTGGTTTTGTGATTCGAATTAGGGTTCTCATATTGTTTTCGTCATTGTTCTCGGGTTAAAGGGGTTCGATTGGTTGTTTCTGAAGTTTCCCTTACTTAAATTCGAATTGGTTTAAAAGGGTTGTCCATAGTTTTCGGTGGGATTAGCTCTTTAGTTATGAAACTACTTTCGTCGATTCAATTGATTAAGCTGTAAATTGTTTTGTCATTGTTCTCGGGTATTGATTATGATTTTTTTTTCCTTGCAGGTTTTGATATGGACGAGGAAGAACATAGAGATTTCAAAGCTCACAAAGCTTACTACAACAAGCTTCATGCAGTTTCCTATGCCCAATACGGGATCCCCGAACAATACCCATGTGGGTCACTCACGAAGTTGATCGTAGATGAGGAGGATACTTATGACTACCTCTCGGGCAAGAGGTACTTCATCTGTAGAGACTTCGAGGTGAGACAAGATTTTCTTCAAATGAATTTGTTATATTTGATTGTATTATACATAGATGTCGAGACACATTTTTTCGTTTCACACAGAATGATGGGATGCACTTCAGGCAATCATGGGTTACGGCTATCCAAGAAGAGGTTGAAAGGATGAAACTGAAGGCTCTCGAGCATGAGAGAGTTCAGAGAGAGCTCGAGTCACTTAAGGTGAGAATGTGTGTTTTTTCTTTTATGTTTGTACATTTATTGTTTGATCTTGAGCGTTGGAGTCTACAAATTAATTTGTTTCATTAATGTCATTCTAGGTGCAGGTGAGAATGCTTGTAATGCGTGTGGCTGAACTGGAGAGAAAACAGTGAGGTTAGTTAACTTTTAAACCCTCTAGTTACCACTATCGAGTTAGAAAACAAACTTGATTGCTTGCTGTTCGGTATAGGCTAGTACTTTCGAACCCTGATGTAATTAACTGCTTCTTGTAATGCTTTAGTTAGAAAACAAACTTGATTTCTTGCTGTTCGGTATAGGCTAGTACTTTCTTTCCCTTATGTAATTAATGCATCCGTAATGCTTTAGTCCATTTAATTGAACGCCAACTGCTTCTTGTAATGCTTAAGTTAATTTAATTGTCTCTAGCTGTTTTGATAGGACATATATAAACTAGGTTTTAATGTTTTTGAAAGTGGAATCCTTTATTTAATCTCTGTGGTTAGTTAAATTCATTTCGATAGAACACACAATTCCTTTAGTAAAAATGGAAAACCCTGGTAGCTTTGTTAACCTATTATCGAGCCAAGGGTCTATTGATCTTGAGGCATTAGCACCTCCTTTGTTTAGTACACAAAGTCCAAGTGAGTCTAACACTAAAGAGAGGAGGAAATGGTCGGTTAGGGAGGATATAATCCTCATAGGGGCGTGGCTCAATACTAGCAAAGATTCAATAGTGTCTACTGAGCAAAAAAGAGACGCCTTCTGGAAGAGGATTGTAAAGTGCTACAACTCCAATCCTCTCCTAGTTGGGACCGTCCCTAGAGAACTAGGCCAGTGCAAGCAAATATGGCAACAAATCAATGAAGGAGTTTGTAAGTTCTCGGGTTGTTACGAGATGGCTTTAAGGGAGCAGAGATGTGGTCAAAATGACAACGACGTGATGAAGGCAGCGTTGGACATATTCAACAGTGACCAGGGTCAAAAGTTCACGATGGAACATGCTTGGAGAGAGCTTAGGCATGATGTCAAATGGTGCTCTATCTATTTGGAGAAGGACAAGGGGAAGCGTAAACCAGTGGAAGAACATGGAGCTCCAGATCCTGAGGAGAGACCAATTGGGGTTAAAGCGGCTAAGGCAAGTGGCAAAAGGAAGAAGACTGCGAAAGAAGAAGAGTTGGCGAACCTTCAAGGTTTGTTGGAGACTAAAAGGGAAATTTCAAGGCAAAGTTTGCTTGAAAGCTTGATCTCAAAGGCGGAGCCACTTAGTGAGATGGAAGTAGCTCTCAAAATGAAATTAATGTCGGAATTGTTGTGATGATTGGTGTGTTTGATTATTTTTAATATGCTTAGTGATTGATTTGAATGTGTCTGATATTTTTAGCTTTGGTTACTCACTGAATTGATTCTCTTTTTGCAGGTCAGGTCGAGTATCAGTCACGGGTTGTCCTAGCTTTGGTGGAGTACAAGTCACGGGTAGCAGTGTTTCATGTATCACTTTATTTCATGTATCAGTCACGGGTTGTCCGTGCTTTGCTTTCTTTTTCTTTTCGAATTAGTCACGGGTTGTAACTTTTTTCTTTCAAGCTCTACTATATAGTAAAGCTTTGTAATCGGCAATGAGCATCACTTTGCTCTTCTTGTACCAAAACTCTACTCTATGCTTTTATGTATGAAAATTAGTTTCCTCTTCTAAATTTCTTTCCTATACTAAATATTGTTTCATCTTCAAAGACTTGTTTCCTGTTTTGAAGTGTCAATCATTAAGGTATGTTCAATGGTATTTGAGTTATGCTATGTTCATTAAGGTATGTTCAAACAAGAGATTAAGTAGTTAGTTAATGTATCTTGTGATGATAACTGATGAAGAGAATGTGATTAATGTATGAGAACACACCAACCACGTATTAATGTTTGAAAACACACCAAATAATCTGACCAAATATTTTACTTGTCTTAAATATGTTGTTACAATTTGTAAGTTTACCATTTTTTTACTTGTCATAAATATCTTGTTACAATTTCTATGTTTTACATTTTTTTTGACGTCATAAATATCTTGTTACAATTTCTAAGTTTTACATTTTTTTAAAGGAGTAATAATGGATGATGAAGTGGATAGGAGATTATATGGTGCTATAGATGAGGCTATTGACGAATATTTTGATGAATCATACAACAACATCATCGAGAATCGACCAAATAGACAGAGAAGACGAAGACGTAGATATATAGAACGAAACCGGGAAGAGGGCCATGAACGTCTATGGAATGACTATTTCAGTGACAATCCCACGTATCCGGCGAACATATTCAGACGTCGTTTCCGTATGAATAAGATGGTATTCATGCGTATTGTCGATCGCCTCGAACAAACTTTTCCATTTTTCCAAATGGGCAGAGATGCTGTTGGAAGAGATAGTCTATCTCCACTACAAAAGTGTACGGCAGCTCTTCGTATGTTAGCTTATGGTTGTGCGGCTGACGCGGTCGATGAATATCTCCATATTGGTGAAAGTACGGCACTTTTATGTTTAGTCAATTTCGCTGAAGGCGTAATACAATTATTTGGAGATGAATTCCTACGAAGGCCCACCCCAGAGGATCTTCAACGACTGTTCGATATTGGAGAGGTTCACGGCTTTCCTGGTATGATAGGAAGTATAGACTGTATGCACTGGGAGTGGAAAAATTGTCCAACAGCTTGGAAGGGACAATACACACGTGGATCAGGAAAACCAACAATTGTTTTGGAGGCCGTAGCTTCACAAGATCTTTGGATATGGCACGCCTTTTTTGGTCCTCCAGATACATTAAGCGATATAAATGTCCTTGACCGGTCTCCTGTTTTTGATGATCTTTTACATGGCCGAGCTCCTCCCGTACGCTACATGGTCAACGGACACCAATATCATTTGCCATACTACCTCACTGACGGCATTTATCGTATTGCCCGGAAAGATGTTGAGCGTGCTTTTGGCGTATTGCAAGCTCGATTTGCAATAATAAAAAATCCCGCTGTTTTGTGGAACAAGACACAAATAGGGATGGTTATGCGAACATGTGTTATATTGCACAATATGATCGTAGAAAATGAGCGCAATGGATACGCTCCTTGTGATATATCAGAGTTTGAAGAGGACAACGCGAGTAGAAGTTCACAGGTGGATATGTCGTATACTCGAAAGGATTCAAATCTCCGTACTATGCTTGAAATACGAACTCAAGTTCGTGACCCAAAAACACATGAACATTTGAAATATGACTTGATTCAAAATGTTTGGAACAAGTTCGGTTCTTATGAAAATGTGTAATTGTTGTATGTGTTTTTAATGTATGGTTTCATTTTCTGTTTAAATGAATAATAATTACAACTTTATAAACATTTTGTCATTTAAGAAAAAAAAAAGTTAAGAAACTCATAACCGATAACACCATTGGACACTCTTTTACAAACTCAATCCTTAACTATTCAAAAAGTAAAAAAAAAATAAAATAATAATAAACAATGCTAAGGAATCCAATGGTGAGTAACACCATTGGAGGTGCTCTAAACATGCTTAATCTATTGCCTACACTACATGCATTGTCAGAAAATCTATAGCCCTTCCTACTACACGTAATACATGCCATGTTTCGATAGGTTTCGTAAACCGCAATTATTTTTTTAATAGAGAAATTAAATTGTGTAAAAATGGAGACGTAAAAGGTAAACAAAGAGGCAGCATTTTACAGATGCCATTCTATTGAACCACTCACTTTCATTAATATAAGAAAGAAACAAAATCCTTTGGCATAAATCCTACGAGAGTACAAGTTCCCTAAAAAAATCGAAATCAGATATTCACTATATTGACCGCATGGAGCGATTGACACCCACGGCAATCGAGGTCCTAAAGAAAAGAAAAGAAAAGGGGCGAGAGATGTCATTGAAGACGGAGAATTACAAACTGTTGAATCAGCTGAGAGTGTTGCTCCACCTCCACCGCCTACACAGCCTACGACAGTTAGATACTCTATTAATCCAAAACATGTCAGAGACCTCCACGAAGAGTGCACTGTAAGGTTTAGCTGATACACGACTATGGTAATGTCATCATTTAGTGTTAACCGCTAACCTGCTATGTTGAAACACAACAACCGCGTGATGGTTAGCGTAAGAGATATAAACATAGCTGTTACATTGTGGAAGAGTCTGCTACCCGAAAGCTTTGGCCAAGTTTATTGTTGTTTCGCCGCTACTAACCGTGTTAGGTGCTAAATATATTCAAAATAATGACAGAGGATGTTAAGCTAAGCAAGTAGTCGTTACCAAGTATATTAGCGGTCAAACATATCTTAGGATCTAACATTGAATGAGAGTTATCCTTAAGTAACCTATCTAACTAATCACTCGGCATGATACCGCAGGTTGATCTGAATGTGATGGTAGTGGACGCATCACACTCTCTAGAAGAGCTGACGTGGGAGGATGAGGGCGGTGATGATGCTGTCAACGGTGAAAGGTGTCTGCCGGTGCAAGATAATTGTATCAGATGGTAAGGGTAAAAGGTGTTCCTCAGAACCCAACGCCACCGATGCAGCTACTGCTACAGTGTTGCTCATTCAGGCTCAAGCTGCTAATTAAAGACATTGAAGGATGCAAGGAGATCACCCAAGAATCTTTGTCGTTTGGAGCAAAACTTGGTGGTTCTTGTTTAACGTGACATAACCTTCGTTTGAACAATATTTACTATGTTTGCTTTTATTTGCTGTATTTGCTTCTCTTAAAAACATCTCAACGTGTGGCTTATTGTCCCCTTGAATTTTATGTTTAATGGTTTGCATTCTAATAGTAACTATAGTATTCAATGAGAACTAGTTAACAGTAACATTAACATGCGACAAGAACATATAACCGCTAACAAAAACTATAACAGATGAACACACATACGCTAACTGCCAAGCTTCCGAACACACAACCTTCAATACATGTTCTCTCTAGTAACTCTATCACATTAAAACTCTTTTCCAATCACAGACCTTGAACACACATGTGTTTGTTATTGTGTCAAAACATACATGTTTCTATTGTGTTCTTTACATACAAATTCTTTTTTTTTTCCAATAATATTAACATTTCCTCCATTTCTCATAAGAATTAACTTCCAACAAGAATACGTAACCAGTAACACTAACAAGAACATATATATATATATCCGTTAACAAAAATTATTACGGCTGAACCCATACGTTAACTGCCAAGATTCTTCTTTACGTACATATTAAGCCTTGCCAGGACTCCATCAAGTACACTCTCAAAAACTCTAAAGATTTTGGGTAACCTTTAAATCCTACCATGATACGCTACACAGAAAATTTTCCTTTGATATTCTTTCGTTTCTATTGTGTACTATACACAATAACCTAACAAAACGAGTGGACATGAGAAGATAGTAGATGCAGAGCTATTCCAGAATAGTACTTATGATGATCACGTCAAATCAAAAGCTGCGCATCTTTTCGGCTTACGTTTCCAGCCGATAGGGGCAAAAAGGAGAAAGTGGACGCAAAAAGCTACATGGCCAGAGGGTTCTTTCTCATTTTGGGTACTTTCCTAATTTTCACTCCAGTTGGGTATATTGGCCCAATTATCCCTATATCTTATCTATAAGAATACACATATTTGTTTGATAAGTAAATTATATCATATAAATGTACCTATATATTTTGTTGTATTGTGTTGGGTGAACACCTAGATCTACTCATAGGTTGCTAAAAAAAATATAGTTATATGATGCTTGAGACTTGTATGAGGATGTTTGCATCGCATAGGGATACATCTTTTGTGGGTGGTGTATAAGAATAAGAGACAGGTTGGGCCTTAAGGCTTGTGGCTATCGATGCAACGTAATGGAAGAAGTTCTTCATAGGTGTTTCATCATTTCTTGTTGAGCCATGTGGGGACTGAACGTGGTGGCATGATTCCACGTCGGAGCGGACATGTGGCGTGCCTGTGAGTGAAGTTTAAAATTTGTATAACATGATTGTGTGAAGGTGTTGAAGTCATGAGTAACTATTTAGTTGGTGAGCTATTCTTCCTTTTCTTCTATACCTCTTTTCGGCATGGTCGCTCTGAAAAGAAAGAGCAGCCATGATGTCATCACCTCAAAGTCTTCTCACGCTGTCGGGGATAAATCCAAGCTGTAAAAGATCCAGAACGAGTGGGTCTATCTCCCTGTCTATATCTTGTCTTGTCTTCCTTATAGATCTGGTCACCGGTGAGGGTAAGGAACCTTAGTCCTAATTTTTACTCGGTTCTTTCTTTTAGATCAATCATATCGGGTTCTTAGGTGGTAGCAACTACCTTTTTTTAGATATAGTACATGGAAAGCTATAAGCTGCAGTTCTGCTTCTTCCCTCTTTCACAGATATTAAGCAAATGTGAGCATTGATGTGATCTCTTCTTCATTCTTTCATTCTCGCTAATCAAAGTGTGCAAAAGAACATGTAACTAGAAAATTTCCAGGATCTTCCTTTTTCTTCAGCTTTTTGATCTTTATGGATGAACACCTGACTATACTAAACTGAGCCTCAGTATCATCATTTTTCTTTCTACTTTCTCTGAAAAACATACCAAGCATGTACTTGTAGTAAGCCTCCTGAAAATGTTCATCTTTGAGAATCAACTTTACTCTTTTGCTAAATCCAGCAAGCTCTGCTTCATTGGCTTCTTTTCTTAGTTGTTTTGGCACATATGTATATATGGATTTTACCCTTTGTCCAAGTGGAATTCGACCTTTGGCTGCCTGCTGATAAATAACGGTCTCTGATGCGTGTTTCTCCAAACGATATTGATATGGGTGTCAATTGACACTCATGGTATGTCAACCAATGCTGGTGGCTGGTGCCAAGTGCTCAAAAATTTTGGATGGTGTCGATCAACACCAATGAGTGTTTCAACATGTAGCTTTCGATCTGAAAACGCCTTCTTCCAGCGTCTCATGCTTAAATACTTGCCAGGAATCATCATCCACTATAGTATCAATGAAATACTTCTTTCTGGCTTCAGATATCTCTTTAATCAAGGCTTTCTGCCTTTTAACCGCTTCTGCAGACTGCACAACTTCGGTGTCTAGCTTCTTCAAATCGGTGTTTAGAGCCTCGAGTTATCCATAATGCTCAGTGTACTTAGCATCCAGCTTCCCATTCTGATGTCATCTTCTGCTCGCCTTCTAAGATCTGTACCAGCATATAGTCCATCTTATTTACTTGAGTTTCAGCTGGAGATTCTGGTAGGAGGATGAACCATAATTCTTTGTGAAGTTGTTGTTGCACGGATAAGGCTTATGGTACTGAGAGTTCTAAGCCTTGATTGATTGTGAATCCACTTCTTGGACTAGTGACATTGAAGATTATATTCCCTTGCTGATTACCAAATATCTGCCCCTGAAAACTAGTCCCACCAACATAGTTATATCCTCTTCTTCAGCTTCTTTAGAAGGCTTAACAGTCTCTACCTTTACTGCGAAATAAACTTGCTTCTTATCCACAAGGAGATTGTGGATTGAATCCTGTTTTGCCATAACCTCATCCATCTGACTCTTCTCCAGGCTCTTAGCAGACTTCTTCCTCTCATAAGCAGTATTCTTGGTACTATTACTAGATGCCAAGTTTTCAATCAGTCTATAGCTTCTTCAAGGTTCATGGTGTTTTGAAGTTTCCTTCATTTACAGTATCCAGAGCCATATGATACACTAAAACCGAACCTTTGAAGAAGGTACCAAGCAGCTGAACCTCATTGAAACTGTGGTGGGAATAATCTATCTGGTAGGATCTGAATCTAGGACCTCTTGAAGGTCCAGTAAGCCTTTAAGTGAACATAAGGATTTTGTTCCTCAAGTCTTCAGATCTAGCATCATCAAAGAAGTTTCTCAAGAAGGCGTTCTTGATGGCTTCTTGAGGTGGTAATAGACTCTAGTTGTAGCTGCTTGAGCCAATAAGAAACATCTTCATCAAGAGAGTACTTAAATAGCTTGCAAAGAAGATAGTCCTCAGAGAATCCATTTGCCTTAAACTAAATTCCACACCAACAGTTCCCGACAACAATACTGGATTTGATATGCTCAAATTAACCTTAAGGCACTCTCTCAAATAATAGGATCATTGTTAGTACTTGAAGATCAAATTCATAAGGTATTTGGATCATATAATAGACTTTAGGTTCAAGGTAGCCACAAATATGAAAACGAGTAAATAAAGCAATAAATCTAAGTTTCTAAGTGATGGTAAAAGGCACAAGACTCATATCAAACATGCAAACAGAACTAAACCACATATATGAAATCATAAGGTATATGGATCACATAATAAACTTTAGGTTCAAGGTAATCTAAGCCACAAATATGAAAACAAGTAAATAAAGCAATAAATCTAAGTTTCTAAGCGATGGTAAAAAGCGCAAGACTCAGAGCCGGCTTAACTTTTTATTGGGCCCCTAGGCAATTTTTTTATGCATTAAAAAAAATTATGTGCCCTAACTAAAACAAAAAAACAAAAATCGGGACCTTTTTTGTCACCAAATTTGATTGATGTTACGGTGGACTCCAGGCGATTGCACTGCTCGCCCTCCGTCCTGAGCCGGCGCTGGCAAGACTCATATCAAACATGCAAACAGAACTGGGACCAATAGATGCTAATGGTTTTATTAGGAACAATCCTAGAACTCAAATTAAATAGTAAGGTACTCAACGCTCACTGCGATAAACTATCAGATTCACTAAATTCATAAACCAACTCCTGTTTAGAATATAAATTTATCTCAACATGATTCAGTTCAGGTAATTGATTACTCTCTTGTCCCACATCTCACCCATGATCAAATTTCTACTTAGCTATTCGAGAAACATGCATAAATAGCAATCCTGGTGAAGGATATAACAAGATTACCGAAACAGATCTATCGACAGTTCGTCATAAACCCTAGAAAATACCTTAATATAACAAGTAGATTACTCAGACATGAACATGCAAAACATAATAATAATTTGAATAAACTACATAGATAATTTGAGTAAGAAATATTGTAGTTCCAATTGATTTCTAAAAGAGTGTATAATCTTCTCTCCAAATCACTATAAGAATAAATAAAAAGTGTAGCCTAAATAGCGGCTTAACAATATAGAATAAATAGATCGAAACACGTCTAAGGCTCATTTGTAAATAAGAAAGACTTTTGGGCTGAACTGCAAATTATTGAAAACTTCACTAAGTTACGACAGATCAAGAAACAATAAGTGTTGTGTCAATCAACACCATCTGAAACGTGATGCTTCAACTTCAACTTTTTAGCATCAGCTCTTTAAGCCCGAATAGCTCCAAAATCCTCCAAAACGTACATAAACATATAAAGACTCCAAATAAGACTAGAAATGCATATAATAGACTCAAAATCCATATTTACACCATGGTTAAAATATTTAAGAACCAAGGTTTATCATTGAACACAACTACATGGATTGATTGATCAAGTGCAAGGATCATCTGATAACCATTACATGGATTGTTCGACGGTTGAACTGATTATGCGCGAGAGGAATGACAAAATTTTGTTCTCTTTAATTTTTGGTCCAGTGTCCGCTTAAAAATCATGCTTGCTAATACTTCTTCTTATGGAGTTGGTTAGCTCGGGAGATGATCCCATACTCTGTCCTTAAGAACATTTCTGAAACCCTTTTATAGATTTTACAATTTTAACATGATATACTTAGCAATTTCTTGACTTCTTATTTCCATGCCTCAGTAGTTTCATATTAGAATTAGGGTTATTCAAAGTAATTTCATGGATTTGTGAATTGGAATGTTAAATATTAGCCTCTGATTATTTTTCTTGGATGCTCCTGACGTTTCAATCAGACTATACACACTCTTAATAATTTCTAGGTTGTTTAGTCACAGAATGCGACAAACGTGAAAAAACCAAGATGAGCGAGATAATCTTAGCCAAAGAGAGTTGAATGTTAGGAGTTTGTGTACATATATCAAACCTGATCTTTATATACGTTTATAATCTGAAATTCAATGGAACTGGCCTCTTGGATTATAATACATTGTGTTTAGCTCTTTGGGAAAAAGTAAACTTAATTATCTTTTTTTTTCTATGTTTGAGAATAATACTTTACGTATTCCCTATCTAGCAAACTTTTTTTATAAAAATGTTTGAATTCAAAAACATATTTTTGTTTCTTTATTTATTTTTCTATTAGTTATTAAAAAGATATATATATATATATATATATATATATATATATATATATATGTATAAAAGTAAGTGTATAAGGGGTTTTGCTTTTTTTTAATAAAACATTTTAGTCATTTTACTATCCAGAGAAAATGTATAAGGGGTTTTGCTTTTTGTAAACTCTTTTGGTGGAAAAAAGAAAATCTATCCAGAGAATTATCCTCTTTGTTTTTCCATATGATTGTAGTTAATTGTGAAGGAAATAAAGGGTTGGATGGGGAACTTTATGAGAAGAGAAAGGAGTATCACGTGAGTAAAGATTGAATGGCACACACCAACCTATGGACTAAAAGATCGGATGGTCATTACCAACCTATGGACTCAGAGCAGTCAACGCAGCGTTTGAGTTATAAAGACATCCACTTGTAACCCTAGTAGGTTTAATAAGACAGACAACACACGCCCCCCATATCATTCCGACACACACTTCGCAACGCGCACACACCCAAAGAGAAGAAATGGCTTCCTCCGTAATCTCTTCATCTCCTTTCCTTTGCAAATCCTCACAGGTGATAGATCATTTCTCTCATATTTTTTTCCGTTTATTGATTTCTTATTCGCTCTCCAATCTTCTCGAATTACTTATCGCTTCTTTTTTCGAATTTTCCAGACGAAGGATTTAGGGTTCGCTAAACCGTCGCAGATTTCGGTTCACAGATGTCAGAAGAGATCGATTTCCCGGAAGATCGTCTCCGTCATGGCTCCCCAGAGATCATCCAGCTCCACAGGATCGGTCTCTCTCTCTCTCTGCTCTCTCTCGTTTTTCTCGATTTGCTCTCTCTCTCTTTCCTCACATGATTGGATTTTGTCGTCTTCCAGGTGAAGACAGGGATGACGATGACGGAGAAGATTCTTGCAAAGGCATCAGAGAAATCGCAAGTGGTACCTGGTGATAACATCTGGGTTAACGTTGATGTTCTCATGACTCATGATGTCTGTGGCCCTGGTGCTTTTGGTATCTTCAAGCGTGAGTTCGGTGAAAAAGCTAAGGTCTTTCTTCAATCAATCCTTTGCTATGGTTTTATATACTATGGTTCTGTAGTTACTGTTTGTTCACTTAAACTGTGAATTGTTGTTAAGGTTTGGGACCCGGAGAAGATTGTTGTGATTCCAGACCATTACATTTTCACTACTGATAAGCGTGCCAACCGAAATGTTGATATTATGAGGGAGCATTGCAGGGAACAGAACATTAAGTATTTCTATGATATCACCGACCTTGGAGATTTTCGGGTATATGATAAAGTTTCCATCTTTCTAAACTTTTTGGAAGATGTGTTTAATTAATGCCTTTCTTTCTTATGTGTAGGCTAATCCTGACTACAAAGGTGTTTGCCATGTGGCGCTTGCACAAGAAGGTCATTGCAGGCCAGGAGAGGTAAGTTGATATGAGATAGATGAGATACTTTCTTTCGTTGGATATGATTGCTTTGTTTGATATACTTTTGTGTTTTTTTAATTATAGGTTTTGTTGGGAACAGACTCCCACACATGTACTGCTGGTGCTTTTGGTCAGTTTGCTACAGGGATTGGAAACACCGATGCTGGATTTGTGTTAGGCACTGGCAAAATCCTCCTTAAGGTTTGTTTTATAATAGTGTTGTTTATTGTGTTAAATGGAAATCAGTGATGCCTGTTTCAACTTGGAAAAGGTTTTTTAAGCGTATCTTGACTTCGCAGGTTCCACCTACAATGAGGTTTATCTTGGATGGTGAGATGCCCAGTTATCTACAAGCCAAGGATCTGATTTTACAAGTGAGTGTGATATCTGTCTTGCAACATTTATCTATTTTTTACAGCTTCTGAACTCTTGGCATGTCGAGTTTGACGACATTGTATCTGATAGTTCAAACTTCAAAGTGATAAAAAAAATGCTTAGTCTTTTAGGATTTTATCCGGCGTCTTTCTCATCTGATTCTTAAATTTTCTTCCATCTTTGTAGATCATTGGTGAAATATCTGTTGCTGGTGCAACTTACAAGACGATGGAGTTCAGTGGCACAACTATTGAAAGTCTGACAGTAAGATATTTCTGATATTTTTCTGCATCATGGATTCCCTCTCCTATGCGACTACATACAGTAAATTATGGCGTATGGTTGCTTCACTGACATTAATCCTTGCTTCAATCTGTTTTGGCTGCTAGATGGAAGAAAGAATGACATTGTGCAACATGGTTGTGGAAGCTGGGGGAAAGAATGGTGTCATCCCTCCTGATGCGACGACATTTAACTACGTTGAGGTATGTATGATGATGTCTTATTTTCTTATAAATCTTTGTCAAGGAAAATTGTGCTGATGTATGTATACTATTTTTCTTATACCTTTGCAGAACAGGACATCTGTACCCTTTGAGCCCGTATATAGCGATGGAAATGCAAGGTATGATCGTATCCTAAATATAGAAAAATATTGTGCTCTATCTATTGAATTTAGCGGGACTGGGATAACAGCATTATACTGGTTATGTAGCACCACATTATCGAATCTACTGTTCATATGAGTAATGCAACTTGTTAGAATCTCTTCATATATTTACTTTATTTGTGTTTTAGTTATGAATTGCTTTATATTGTCATCTCTCTCTCTTGACCTTTCCTTTTGTTCCATAGCTTTGTTGCAGATTATCGATTTGACGTGTCAAAGCTGGAGCCTGTGGTGGCTAAGGTAGGTTTTTATCACGGTGACCAGTTTATACGTTGAGTCGTTTTAGCCGCGTCATGTATGTATAACTGAGTTTCAATTTTCGATGTTTTTTTCAGCCTCATTCTCCTGACAACCGGGCTCTAGCAAGAGAATGCAAAGATGTGAAGATCGACAGAGTATACATTGGGTCTTGTACCGGTGGCAAGACTGAGGACTTTATGGCCGCAGCTAAACTTCTCCATGCAGCTGTAAGTTCTACTTCTTTTTCTGTGTCTTGTTTGACATGTTTAACACAGGCGCAATAGTTTTATCCTCATGGAAAATCTGTTTGTGTGTGTTACAGGGAAAGCAAGTCAAAGTCCCAACCTTCCTTGTCCCTGCTACTCAGAAGGTTTAGCACTACATTTCGACATTGTTACTATGGCGCAGAATGCTAATTATTAAGTGAATTGTATGTCTTCAGGTGTGGATGGATGTGTATGCGCTTCCTGTACCTGGAGCAGGTGGAAAGACATGTGCCCAGATATTCGAGGAAGCTGGCTGCGACACACCAACCAGTCCTAGTTGTGGTGCCTGCCTTGGTGGCCCAGCCGACACCTATGCTCGCTTGAATGAACCTCAGGTACGCAATCGTTTCTTACCCTAGTTATCCAAGTTTTTTTCTGCTTGATCGAGTATCGACTTGAATTATCTGATATGCGTCTTGTACTAGCGATTCATATTCAGTATATTTCTTGCAGTAACTGTAACAGAGACTTAAAAACGTGTTTACAGGTGTGTGTCTCGACAACAAACAGGAACTTTCCTGGTCGGATGGGACACAAAGAAGGGCAGATTTACTTGGCTTCGCCTTACACCGCTGCAGCCTCGGCTCTGACCGGTCATGTCACTGATCCAAGAGAGTTCCTGCAGTAAGATAGCTTTGTCCAAAAACAAAGCTATATGTATGTATTTTCGTACTTTGCTGTTGAACTTCTTAGTGTCAAACATTGTTAAACTTTGATGTTTTGAGTTTGAAATAATAAAGAGATTGAGAGACTTAGATCAGTCAACGCTCTTAATCTAATTTGATTGCGATGGTTTATATATTTTACAATAAAATCGTGCGATTCAAAGTAAAAGAGAAGAATTGCTAGTTATTTGGATTGATAATCCGAATGGGTATGAACAATGAAAAGATTTGAATCGTGCAAGAAGTTATTTTCGTTTAACAATATTTCGACAAGAATTATGGCGATGGTTCATAGGGTTGCCTGTACTATCTTTCTGTATTCGAAAAACAAATGAATAGTAGAGAAGGTGCGATAGTATAGTACACAGGCGGCCCTATGAACAATTGCCACACATATAACTTGATTATAAATAACATATATAATGAAATATTAACCTGGAGTAATTGTGAGAAAAATCATCCGCTATGTAACGTTGGATTGGTGGCAGTAACAGATAAATGGATACCGAGAAAAGGAGTAGGTTCATGAATTGTTTATCAAATTATTTAAAACTGATATATAACAAAATTGTAAATACTAGCTAGACATAATGAAACTTCTACTTAGGGTACTTGAGAGAAAAATGGTTCATTATATAAGATCGGACCCATGGTAGCAAATGATAACTGAGTTTATTGTAGAAGTGGGTCGCATAGTAGTTTTTATATCGGGTTTTGGGTCGCATGTAGTGTTTATATTCGAAGTGGGTCGCGTGTTTTTCTGACCCTATACAACTCTGCCGGCAATTACTCTTCTGACCCTTGTTATCTTATACAATCACGATTCTGCCACCCTTCGTTCGCACGTGAGTACGGTTTCCGGTTTCGAGACTTATGCGATCCAATAACTTCAACTTCTTACCGGTTACCAGAAAGCACCGGTTACATTAATTAATATAATTTACTCGCTCTCTCTCTCTACCGGAACTCCTCTCCCCTACGTGAAGCCCTCTCTGTAACCTCTAAAAATGGTAGGGAAATCGGGAAAGAAAGTAACAAAAGTCCGTCGGAGTAGTAGATCCGGCGACCCTGTCGCCGCACAGTCCGCGCGCTTGAAGTCTCCGCGGTATCCAGGTTCTCTATTTCCTTCGCTAACCGTACTACAACCATTTTGTTCTATTCTTCCTTGCATGTATACGCGTAACTTTAATTAACTTCCATCCACTGATAGTTTCCATTTCGATTTTAGTTTCCGATTCTACCGCCGACGCCGCGGGATCTTCGAAGGAAGTCGGCGTTGCGGATCCGGACTCAAGTTCAGAAATTGAAGGGGAATCTGAGTCCTCGCCGAGATTTCTTCCGTTGCTGTTTGCTTATGGTTGCTATCCACATAAATTGCGGCTGAATATCTACTCAAAAGCTCACGTTATAGGAAGTATTGCAAACACCCTTGCAGGTTCGGATCACCTGGAGACGATATTGCAGTCTCAGTTTGGTAGGCTATTTGAGTTACCCGTTGCTCGTTGCCACAACTCTACCAAAATGGTTGGAGACTTAGTCTGCCGCCAGTTTGTTACTGATCGCAAGTATGAGCTTTGGTTCCACTTTGCGACGCATCCCCTTCGCTTCTCGCTTGATGAGTTTCAGGAGATAATTGGGTTGAACTGCGGCCCATTCGATGTTGCTGATTCGGAAGACGATGTCGAACAAGGTTCTGCAATGTGGCAGCAGCTGTTTGATACATCCCTTGGGGACATAACCGTCGCCCAAGTTCTTCTGATACTTAAGTATCCGGGTTTACCAGAGTGGAAACATGTTCCTTTGGCGCTCATTGCGCTCGTTGACGGTGTTATATGTTGCAGCAACAAGAATCTCAAACTCACCTCGAGGTATGTCGAGATGCTTTGCGACCACGACTACTTCTTCAGCTATCCTTGGGGTAGAGAGTCGTTCATGAAGACTTTACCACGGTTGTTACCTCCTTATGCCTTGGAAAACCCTCTTCGTGAAATGCGGGTCCGATTATCTCAGCAGACGACAGTTGCGTATGGATTTCCGTTGGCTCTTCAGCTCTTCGCATTTCAAAAGATTCCGCTTCTGTTGGCAAAGATTCCCAACTCACAGTCTGCCGATACTTTCTTGGTTAACCCTGACGGTTGCGATAACGCTATCACCATTCTCAAAAAAAATGACATTGTTCATGTCGAAGAAGACCCAGATGTAAGATTCAAGAACTTCAATTTCTCAAAAACTAATTTACAAAAATTTAATTCTCTTTTATTTTTCTGATCTTCTCTATTTCTTCACTAGTTAACCGTTGATTTCACCCCTATTTCGGATCTGAGAGATTCTTGTGGTTGGACAAGCGTCTCGACGTTCGGGTTACGCGTTTGGTTGAGGCGTTACAGAGTGAATATCAATTCCAGAAAACAGATTTCCCGGGTGGAGATGCTTCGTTTGCACCAGTTTTAGCGGGAAAAAAACAAAACCCGGATGCCGCTCCTACAGGTCGACCCGTGAAAAGCCGGAATCTGCGCACAGGTGTGCGTACGGCCACTGCATCGAAAGCTCCACCTTTCCACCAGCGCAACCTTCGCTCCCGTAAACCTCCTGTTGTTGTAATTGATGTTATATCTGTGTCATCATCTGAAGATGGCCAACGAGAAGGTCCTTCTAAACCAGTTAGGTGTACACATGTTGATTTGAAGCCGTGGTTAGATCAGAAGTTCGAACAACTTGCTAAATCCTTTCGGAATCATGTGGATGAGTTGTTTAGAAATTCTTCCTGTTCTCGGTGTGGGTTCTCTGAACCTAGGGTGGAGCGGGCCCGCAAAAGGAAGTTAGACGAGGACATAAGTGTACCGTCTGGGTCCTGTAAGGGTGTTGATCCTGAAGCTGTGCCCTCCAAACGCATGGCAAAGAGGCCAAAAACAGCGCCTAATACACCTGGTCCAAAGAAACATGCGTATTCTTTACGTTCAGTCGAAGACAAGGGTGTCTCCGACGACGTACACCAGGGACCCTCCTCACCGATCGGCAACATTGAAAGATGCCAGGATGATGATGATCCGAATGAGGTAAGTTTGAGAGGTTTTTATCCGTTCTTTGGTTGTTGTTGTCTACAATATTAATTATTCTCGTGTATTTCTCTTGTTCAGGTATTTCAGGATTGTTCCAATGAGGTAAGGAAACATCATTTGTTAAGTTTTACTTCGGTGTGCTGAAGGTGTACACTTGAGTTTAAATGGTGTACCGTTGTCCTGCAGGGATTTTCCGGAGTATCCCCAAGGAACGATAGTCCAAGACACGATGCAATCACAACTAATGCGATCATTCTGTATCAGGATCCCGTTTATATTCTACCACAGAGCTATGTCTCACCCCATAAAAAAGTTGTTTTTTTAACTTAGTTCGAATGTCCGTACTGTTAAAATATGAATATACAACTTTATTAACATTCATGTGGACAATGATTTCAGAGCATGATAGACCAAAGGAGTCATATACCAGTTGGTTCGTTAGAGGAGAGTTTCAAAGATGCCACCATTGCGAGAGATCTACAACCATCTTCCGGCCAACCAGATTGTGAAGTCCCTGCGTCATCCACCGGCAATGAAGGACGTCAGGTACTTGTTGATCCAAACCCTCTTCCACCAAGCGTTGAAGACTCGGAGGGTGGAACACCAGCTGTCGAACATGCCCAACCACTCACCCCTATTGTTGAGCAGCACACGGATGCAACCTCTGCTGGTTTACATGTCGGTGTACGCGACAGCCCAACGGTGGATGCTCCTAAGACAGCCATTTCACTTGCTTCCGTAGACAACATCTCAACTGGAACCCCAATGCATGTTCAGGTTGAACCTTCTTTGCAAATCAAAGATACTCCAGGTCAACCACCCCATTCCGTTTGTCAGATAGAAGATGATGAGGATTATGTTGAGACTGGTGGTAAACGTGTCCGGAAAATCTCCCAGTTAATACGAGGGGTGTATACCCCAGATCCAAGGTTGAAAGGGTTGTTCATGAGTGAGGAAAAGCCCCAGTATAAGCCCCTGCCAAAGTCCTCCCGAGTACAGTTCAAAACATTTGCTGCAATTTTGAGTGAAAATCTCGAGCAGTAAGTCGCATGTTTTGGATGCATTTGTTAATTACTATTCTTAATGGTTTTGGTCACATTGTTGATAAGTATTGTTAAAGATTTTCGTCTTTCAATGCACACCTGCAGGACGTTCGAGATCATAACCTCCCATGTTGTCTCGAATTCATTCTTCCTTGATATAGCTGAACCTCAGAAATGGTTGTTGGACGAGGTACGATCTGAGTTTTAACATCCTAATTAGGTAGAATATTGACATATCTATTTGTTTTACACAGCACATGGCCGTTATAATGCAAATGTTGTCGAGGCGTCTGGGGGGTGATCTCGCTAAAAACTGAATGTTAATGGTTGACCCCTACTTTACAAAGCTCATTAAGTCCTGCTACGGTTCTTTCTTGGAAGAGGAAGATAAGTTGCGTTTCAATTGGGGCTGAAATATAATAAGCTATGTGACAGGAAAGAGCAGGGGGAGAACTAATAAGTTGGAATTTGGTCGGGATGTTGACATGGTGTATGCTCCAATGATGTGGGGTCCAGACCATTGGGTTGGTCTTTGTATTCACTTGGAGGTTTCTCACATGACGATCCTCGACTCTTACCCCCCCCCCCCCCCTCCATCCAACAGAAGAACAAATTGAAGAACAAATGGCTCCGGTTCTTGAATCGTTGCCATATATTTTAGAACAGTATACATGTTTCACGAAGTACCTTAGTAATTCAGTGAAACCTCGTTATTACTCCTGCCGCCGTTTGGAAGGTATCTATGTTAACACAAGGACTGGGGACTGTGGGCCATGCGCTGCCAAATTCATGGAGATCCATGCTAATGGTGGTCGGAAGGAGGAGATGAGTAAGATTGATGACATGATAGTGGAACGATTTCGTGAGCAGTATGCTATGGACTGTTATGAAGAATTTCTTGGACCTGCGAATATTGTGAATCAGGTGTGAAAGGAGAAGGAGTGTGGTGATGTTTGTGTTTCTGTATGGATTATATAAATTTTAATGTCGTCAATGTAGTCTTTGGAACATTGAGTTTAAATGTTTCTAGTATTGTAGATAATGTTGTTAATGGTTTGAAGAACTTTTGAATCGTTTAGACAGTGGAGATGGTTTTTAAACTTTTCAAGTCTTTCGTTAGTGGAAAATAGTCGTTGTTACATGTGTCAGCAGATGCAAGTCGATATAGCCGTTAAACTGATATAGCCGTTACAGAATATGTCTGTTACGCACTTGTACTCGTTTCCCATTAGTTTTTTATAGGGCACAATTTTTGTTGATAAACCTCACAGTTCGAGAAAATGGAAATGCCTAACATTCCAGATGACATATTCACAGTAATCTTGCAGATCGTAGGTGCCGACGCATCATGGCGTCTTGGTCCTTTCCTCAGGGCGGGGAGGCGGTCCTATGCCCTTGTCCACCAACCTCAAGTATTGCGGGAATGCAGTCTTTGGGCAATGTGCCGGGAACCTAGCGAAATTTTCATTGGTGGCAAGTGTCGTAGTTTTTTTTTGAAAAGTGCTTGGATGTCGGTAATATTGATGCCGTATTCTTCGAAAGTCTCCGTTTAGCAAGTCGTCGTAACGATTTGGAAGCATCCGTTGCTCTGTGGGCGCAAAATGTTCCAAACGATGATGAATCGACCTTGATGTATGGTGTTTTAAACGTCTGTATAGGTGACGTAATCAAGGCCAGTGAAGCGTTTCAAATGTTCATTCAGCATCATGACCAACTACATTCCGAGAGAGTGAGACAGATGTGTAACTGTCTGGAATGGAAACTGTCATGGTACTCGCCACCATATATGGATACGTACGCGCTCTCTTTCAAATATCCAAACGATGATGTCATAAAGCAGCCAGACTGCGCTTACGAGCACGATCCAAACTTTGATCGTTTTTGTAATTCATGCAATGTATTCTGGGCAGCACGTAACGTTTGTGGGATGCTATAAGGGCCGTGGATGTTGCTCACTGAGGCACATCTACTTAAATAGGAATTATTTGTAACCGTTGTAATCTTTTCCAACACAAATACAACGACTATATTCGTTTAAAATGACTAACAACGGCTAACTTTGTTTCGAGTTTAAACATGTTGCTGGACTCAGATTTGGGCCTAAGTTTGTTTCCAATTTAAACACGTGTGTCCCAAATCATGTTGGTGGTCCTTTCATCAACATTTTTCATTAATAAGGAAGACAGACCGATATGACGGTTGCGCAGCTCCAAATCCACTATCTCCTCTCGGAAACTGTATTTGTTTCTCCTTCGAACTCATCTTCAAGATCCAATTGCTCTAAAGATCATTGAAACCCTAAAAATGTCGTCTTCGTCATCTGCCTCCACCCATCTCCACCGCCGTGAATACATCAGCACAAGTTCAGATGAATGCTCGATTTCCTCCCCTGAGCCGGTCGAGGAAGAACCGCGTTTTATGACATTTGAAGCGCGGCTACAACCGGGTTCTACCCTTTGTTCTTTTTTGTAGTCGGTAGATAAAGCTCTATCTTCAAAACTTCTGGGGGAACATCAACATCCTTAGGATCTGGAACAGGTAGTATGATACCCTTTACAGTTTCAGACCAGGTTGTTTTCAAATGGTATTGTGAAACAAAACTGGTGTTCTCCATGTTACGATAAGAAGCAGCCGCTATTGCATGTCGGCATGGCAACCCAAGCTTTTGAAATTCAAGGCAAGAGCAAGTTCGCTTTTCAAGGTCTACAGTGCAACTGTATCTACTGGGTTTTAGTGTCACCTCGAACAGCCAGGTGGAACATGGCATAACAAGATAGCCAGTTGACAACACCAACTGTTCAACAAGTACCTTATCGATTTTCTTAGGAATGCTCCCCTTCAATTTTACGATGTCGCATCGTCTGCTCTCATACCATCTTGACAACATCCGGCGGATAAACTCAAACAAAGCCAATATAGGACTATCATGTGCGGGTAGAAGTGCGTGATTCAAAGATTCAGCAATGTTTGAAGTCATCATGTTATATATGTCCCTTTCGAAATGTGAACGTGTCCATAACTTTTTATCGATTTTCTCCAGATATTCCCAACATTTCCAGTCCGTAAGCTTTATAAGGTCATACACCTTCAAAGATTCATCAATGTTTGAAGTCATCATGTTATATATGTCCCCTTCGAAATGTGAACGTGTCCATAACTTTTTATCGATTTTCTCCAGATATTCCCAACATTTCCAGTCCGTAAGCTTTATAAGGTCATACACCTTCTGAAAATCTGACACTTTGTATGCTTCTCCTGCACAGCCAACTATTGCTTTCTGCGAAAGGCCTTTGTACTTTTCCTGGACGTTTCGCTGAAGGTTTAGAGGCAAATTCCATGGTGTGCATGTGGGTACCACTGTTCTTTAGCTGCAAATATGGCGGCGCATCTATCGAAGATTAATGTTAACTCACTACTGTCTTCAACAATATTGGATAAGCTCTCGAAAAAACACTTCCAAGAATCTGAATTCTCGCTTTCAACAACTGCAAAAGCAATCGGAAAAACCCGGGTGTCTGCGTCTTGACCGCTGGCACTTAGTAAACATCCTTTGTATTTTCCAAACATATGTGTTCCGTCGACCACAAGGACCTTCCTCAAATGCTTCCACCCATCAATGCATGCCTTCAGTGACATGAATGCATACTTGAAACGTGTATTTCCTTCATCATCCACTTCGGTTTCAATATCGGTGATAGTGTCTGGATTTGCTAATTTAAATACGTGAAGGTACTGTGGTAGTATCTTATAGGACATCTCTTCTGTCCCTTGAGCAAACCCAATAGCGAGTTCCCTCGCCTTCCAGGCTTTCCACTAACTGTATGGATAGTTGAACTCAGTACGCAGTACTTTCGGAAGTTCAAATGCACGAGGTCCAGAGTGCAGTCTTTCGTATTTTGAACGCAATAGTGCTGCAAGTACTTTTGATGTTCCATGTTTTTTGTACTGTCCTCGTACGTCAGCAGAACATACATGGTCCAATATAGCCTTCTTCACCATATAAGTAAGAGACTCACCGAGCTGCTTACCCACTACCCTCCAACTGCACTCTTTATCAACGCATTTCGCCGTAATGAATCTTTTGCAATGCCTAAACTTGAACCGGCACACCTTAGCTAATGCATATATGTGCATCGTTAGCTTGAATTGCACTTTGTCCTTAAACAGCCTTCCAACATATATTTCTGAGTCCTCCTTGCTGTAGTCGATGTCTTGCGGATGGAAACTGTTTGATCCCATGTCATTAAGCACAGGAACTACGTCGTTGTACCCATACATTTCCGAAACTTGAATTCCTTTGATGAATTCTTCTCCACCAAGGTTTTGGCTACGATGGCTGACAGGAGGATCAACAAAATCATCATCATTGTATCCACAGTTAAAGGTGGATGTAAAATCCTTTCCTCTTGCAACTTGGGTGACAGCAGGTTCAGCTTCATTATAAACATCTTCGGCACTATGACTGATAGTAGTTTGATCAGCTATCGGACCACCATTGTTGGCATCTACAGTTGGTCCACCATAACTGCTACGTGTCTGATCATCATCAACAACTTCAATATTCTGATTGATCCGAGTTTGAACATCTTCGGAAGCACTTACAGATTTCCCGCCAACTTCTTCGGCAGCTTCACTGATAGGAGATTCATCATCGTCAACAACACCATCATAACCGTCTTCCGTCGCAGGGTTGTCTTTTTGGTTTTGTTTTTCTGGAGTAACATGAAGCACATCTTCACTTTCCACATCAATGCCACAGTTGTGTTTCTTGTTGTCTTTCCCTGTAAATACAAATCCACATCAACACTATCGCCTAGTTCTATATCTTTTGTACGTGAACAGGTAAAGGGTGGATAGTTTACCTGTTCCACTTGGTAATTTTGGTCCACCTCAATCTTTGACCCCTGGGATGATGGGATGTTTATCATAATCGTCATCATCTTCAATCAACTGGTTTCGTTTCTCCTTTTGTTGTGGTGGAGTGACAAGTACCAAATCTACAGTGTTCCCGTTTAGTCTTTCATCGGTGTACGCAGGGATAATATCATCTTCCATGCAAAGGTCGCCTTTGTTGTTGTCGTTCGCTGAAAATACATGAACACCAGCAAATTTATGGCCTATTTAAATAGTTTCAGTCCATTAAAAAGGTAGATGTATTACCTCTTCCATTGGGTAGTGTTTGTCCACATCGATCTCTGACCCCTCGGATGATGGGATGTTGCTCTTGGTCGTCATGATCTTCAATCGAGTGGGTACGTTTCTCTTTTTGTTTAACTGGAGTAACAAGTACCACGTCTACACTATCACCGGTTAGGTTTTCATCCGTGTACGCACGATTAACATCATCTTCAATGCCACCGTCTCCTTTTTCGTTGGATTTTTCTGAAAATACAATAGAAAAGTGAACTAAGTACGACATATTTCTGATGCTTTAGTCCAAACAGGAAACTTCTGCAAAGTTAAATATATACTTGTTCCATTTACTAATGTTTCTCCGAGTTGATCATTGGTGTACGCCGTTGTGGTGGTTCGAGAACTACATAAATAGTCAGATCCTTCATCTGTGACTTCCTGATAACATCTACTCTTTGAACCCTGTTTTGTTGATTTAGAACCACCTCTACGGCCCCCCAGTTTGCGCGAAGCCTGACCTATACGCCCCCTTATAACTGAAGGAGAGTGCCCATTGAGAGAATGCCGTCGACCACGTCCTCCTACAGATGGACCTCCATTATCGTCTTTATCATCATCGGTCACACAATCATTTCTTACATAACAATGCCACCAATTAAAATCATAATCGAAGTCATCATCTCCCTCTTCTCCAATGTCATCTTCCGAATCTCCAATGTCATCTCCCTTACCATTCTCCTTCTCAGAATCCACAGCTCCAAAACCGGCTACAGTATCATCTCCCTTGCTTTTTCCACCGTCCACTACCAAGTCTTCACAAGTTTCTTCAGCGTCTACGTCCTTACAATCTACATTTTCCTCAACCACACCTTCCGAAGGAGATCCAACAGCAGATCTGGAGCTTTGTAGATTATCTGAACTTGGAATAATGACAGACGCTACTACAGCAGATTCAGCGCTTTGAAGATTCTCGGTGGACTTCTCGTTAACAGGCTTCTTCGTCCCTGACTTTTCTTCATAGGCTGATTCAAATGCTTCTACTTCCATCAATAATTCCAAGTCGGCATCCTCAACTCCTTTCGATCCTGGCTCTTGAGATGCAATTACTCCTGCAGACCTTAGAAAAACTCTTTCTCCTCCAACAAGCTCAATAAATGTAACAAATAAATTTACAGATTTGTCGGCCCTAGCTAGCGCCCAGAATATTTTGTAATTCCTGTCAGATGATATCTGAACGGGAGCAGCCTCTTTCCCAACCATGTCACTATCCTCGTCATTAAGCCAATAGCTCATGTCAGCAAAGATCTCCCTTCCCAAAAGACCATATTCATTTAAAATCCTATTCTTCAGCCCGTCTGTTCCTTTTAATCCTGAGGTATCCACTACTCTACTCAATAAATCATTATCTATCTTAAAATCCCAAGAACCAGTATCATACATTATCCACCGGCCTGCCATTACGACAATATACGAATTGGGAACACCTACACAAAAATTACTAGTTGTTAGATTTATAATTCAAAAAATACGTGACAGCCTGAACGAAGTAGGTTCACAACGCATTACCCTGGTCACCAATTTCTTTGCCTTTAAGACTATAGCTTGAGCTGCGGCTACTTCCGTTCCCAGTTTCCATCAGTTTCAAATCGGGTGGATGCATTTTTCCAATCTCGCAGCGACCCACAACCCTTGTTCTGCAATAAGGGTTTTTGGGGGTACCAAACATATTATATTCTGTCTGAAGATCCCCGACCACATATTAATTTATTAATTAAAGTACAAGGTTGGGATTTGGCAGGAAATTAGTACCGCTAACATAGAATTAACCGGCAACACACTCAGCCGGTGACTTCAACTCGTGTGGGGTCTTCGGAAAGTAGCTGGGGTCGAAAAATATGAGGGTCGCTGGGTAAAGTTTCGCGAAAAGTTTAGTGGTCGCGTGCGGTAAGTCGTTGGGTCAAAAGGCCAAAACCGTCTTCAATTGTTTTTCTTCCCTATAGGTATGCAAAGCCCGAATTGAAACTTCTCGCGACCCAATTTCACATTTAAAAACTTCTCATGACCCACACGTATAATGGACTCAAAGATAACTAGGTATCGGAAGTAAAAATTGATTCTTAGAGTATCTATCAATCTATTCAATGATTAGTACAGTATATTATATACGTAACTGATTCTTAGAGCATTTATCAATTTATTCAATGATTAGTATATGTATATATTGACTGTGTCACATTTTGATAAAAAATTGACATAAACAATAAATTAATAATATATACCAAATACCTGAAATGATAAGTTTTTATTTGCTCTAGCCTTACTGATTTTGATGTACTACGACTTTTCTTTCAGAACATTTTTATATCGACCATGAGGTCCATTTTTTTTAGTTTTTTGGTCACCCAATATGATTTTTCCTTTTTACTCCACGTACATTTGGAACGTCTTCGTTTTCGTCGTCTTCTTCTTCCACGAGTTTATCCTCTGAACTATGGGCATCATTTATTAGCTCTCACATGTTCTTTTTTTTCCTCCAGTTTTTTGAGCCACTTAATGGCATCTTCATTAGCACACAATGTTAGTTCTACATGTTCAGCAACAGTAGATGCAATCTCAAGGACAATACGACCAATATGACTATATTGCTATCAAGTCGATTGCTTCACTGCTTCATTACGGATCTATGAATGTTAATACGATATGGTTCATGGTTTTGCCTCTTAACTCCATCAATTCAGAATGTAATTAGGTTGAATTCTTCTAAATTTTTTTTGTCCAAGAATTTCAATGCATGACGGCATAAGATTCCAGGAAATGAAAACTTCATGTAATTACAATATATTGTTTGGTTTACAGCATCATAATTAACCAAATGCTCTCGTGTAGCACCACAATAAGATACATTGCAGCACCACGATAACAAATGAAATCATCTATATACGTGTATATATATATATATATATATATATGAATTTAATATGTTTTGACTATTACCCTAACTTTATTAAGTAACTAGGGGTTTGCCAGCGGTACGTTCCGGTTTTGCTAATATTGATATGGATAGACTATGTTGTTATCATATAGAACATTTGAGATGGTCTTTAGTAGTCTCCAACCATCATCGCCGGAAGCATCAGGAACTTACACATTGATTCTGATTCTGAGTCTTCGGGTACTATTGCGACCAAATACACTTATGAAAGAACCAGGTGGGGTCCAATTATCAAACCAGAAACTGGTGTTTAAGCAATAATTTGTTGTAGTCTAAAGAGATTTTTTTAAGCTCTAAAAATAATTTTATAAACCTTTATAAATATATATATATATATATATCCTTTGAATAAATTAGTGACTTTTAGAAAATAATTTTATTTTGAGCTATGCTATTTCTGTATATTTATTATCAGTCACTTTCTTAAATATTTGATAACTAATTTGGAAAGATTATATATTAAGCCAAAACAGTGATTAGTGGAAGAGTACTATATATTAAGTATCTAAAAGAAAAGTAGGACTAATTTCTTACTTTTAATTTCAATCTACAAATACATGATATTTTTCGTTTCTTCAACAAAAGTCCAAGTAAACAATATGTGATACGAAGATAATAAACTTTAATGACATTCAAACAATATGCAATACAAATAAATATTTGATTTTAACAAAATTTATAAAGAGTATAAAATACAAATTATAGACAGAAATATTTTTAAAACTTAAATAAATTATAGTTCACATTTATTAAAAAATATTATATTTTAAACATAATATATAAAATTAAATTAAAAATTATCTGAAAATAAAACAATTATGTATACATAATATATTCAAAATTATTATTTTACATATCTCATTTATGATAATAATTTTTAGCATATTGAATTTTATAAAATAAATAAGATACATGTAAAGTACATTTCCGTGTCTTAAGTAGATAAAATATTACTGGTGAATATGTTCATTTCTTGCATTTCTAATAATTAAAACTAGATCTTGACCCGCACAGTTGTGCGGGTGCATATTTTACAATATATACTTAGTATATACAAATGTTAGAAGTTTAAAATTTTACGGTTTTAGTTTTACTATTTATTTATTGTTTATGCTATGTATTTTACATCGTGTAATAGGAGTGTCCGTAAAATAATGCAAACCATAAACACTGTAGTAAGAATTTTACAAATATATATACTTTATGTAGTTTAATTTATAATTTAATAATAAAGTATCATTCATAAATACACAAAATAACTCATGAGTGAATAACTTATAATTATAATTAATATATTTGTTAAATTTTATATCAAAATTGTTTGGGGAATATATTTAAAATATATGAAAGAAGAAAGTAACAATACGGAATATATATATTATATAGATTATATGTTGTTCTTTATTTATTCAAAAACCCTTAAAATGAAACTATAAATAATCTAATAATTTTCTTTAACAAATTAATAACAATCATACAAAACCAAAGAATAAATATTAATTGTATATTGGACCATAATGATCTATGATTCAAGTTAAATCTATCATTTTTTTTAGTATAGTGTTATATATGTTTCCAAACAACATTATCTTTTTTACTATTATCTTTGTTTCCAAACAACTCTAAAGTGTAGTTCAACTTTAATAAGATAGATAAGAAAAAAATATTTATATTAGTATGTCAAAACAACAATTTTAACTCTCTTATCAATTTTGATTGTGGTTCAGAAAAAAATTGTCCAGCCCCAATTTCTTTTTTTTTTAAAGTACATATCATTAGTTTAGTTTTTAAAAGAAAAAGTTGAACTAATGGACACACTTTTCATCCTGCAGTATGTTTCTTCTCATTGGGCTCCCTGTTCGGAAATTCGTTAGGCGCTAGTCGGGCGGCAATTTCGGGCCTAGCGAGTTACCAAAAAATCGGGGAATAAGCGGGATCTACGCGGGACGGAATTTTTCTTACTGTCTTAATATTTGTAATGTGACTACTTTTAAAACTTAGACACACGAAAAATATACTAATATGTGCTGTACCCCGGTGGCTATTTTAAGTTTGTGTGTCTTCCCAGCTAAGGTTCAATTGGCCAGGAATGTGTTTTTTAAGTTTTTTTCAATTAAAAAGAGCAAAACTGTAATTTTGTCGGCGTCTTCTTCATTAACTAAGTTTTACAGATATTGGTTGTGGCCGTTTCCTATCATTCTTCATTGTATGTCATCAATTTTGGGTTTATTAGCTTCGATTCAAGCTTGTTTCTTTGTTTATACCTTTAAAATATGACATATATATGGTGTATTTACCGATTTCAGACACGAAATCACCAAAACATGGATGAATCTTTCTTACCGCGTTTTTGACCGAATACACCACAATCGCGGCGTTGGAGCTCCCCAGAGCGCTTAACTGGCATGGAATCGGCCAATCCGGCCGCGTTTTTGAACATTGATTGGGCTGCATACATTCAGCACCCAAATGTAAAATAAATACTTTGTGAGGAATTTACAATAATTTCAGGGTGCATTTGCAACGGATTGCTCTCAATTAGTGAAGATGGTTTCACAACCAAAATAATCGCTAGCTTTTGTAAGTTATTTGGAAGAGATCAAAACCCCCAAAACGAGCTTCATTATCTCAGAGACCGTTCATGTACCAAGGATTTAAAGGTGCACAGTCTATCACGCAGTGTTAGTATACAACTGTCTTTTATAGTTCACATGGACGCTGATCTCTCTGTTTGGTTTGCAGAGTCAGTTTGAGTCTTTTTTCTAGTCGATGACAAAAAAAAATAGGTATGACATGTGCCTTACGCAAGGTTAGAGGATTATCAAAATATTAACATTCCATAATAATCTACATCCTTTGCATATTGAGATATTTTGTAAAATATCTGTTGACAAAATATATGTAAAATATATTTTAATGATTTGATCAAACTAAAATTATAAAACTATTTAATTTTTATCTATTTAAATATTTTATATGATTCTAAAATATTGAAACTAATATATATATATATATATATATGACATATAGTTTAAATTTAATGATATTGAATAGATATATATATATATATATATATATATATATATATATATATATATATATATATTTTAATATGAATATATATCAAATGAAATTAACTTCCTACTCATACAGATTTACGATCATTTTTATTTTGTGATAAGAAAAAATAAATAATTTATTGATTACAAAATTTTAAAATGAGATGCTTATAGTTTAAGTAATTTATAGTTATTTAACAAAATTATTATAACATATAAAAAAAAATGTTTTGGCATGATTAATGTGATTGGTTAGTTTATTTAATAGTATAAAATTCAACAAAAAGTATAAATGAGATTTTTTGCAGTTTTAGTAATTTATAGTTATTTTAAAAAATCAATATATCATATAGAAACTTTAAGAAAAATTGTCATGGTTAATGTGATTTTTTAATTTATTTAATAGCATAAAATTTGACAAAAATTATAAATGATACACTAATTGTTATCAAATATTTATTATTCAAAATCACTAATTATCATATATTTTTAATTTTGTAGTTTTTATTTAAAGAAATGTTAGGTAATTAGCAGCATGGTAATTCCGTAGCATGTTTTGCCAAGTATATAGATAAAGCATCGTTAGAATAGAAAGTTTAAAATTTGTTAATATATCATACATATATTGTATTACGAATATTGAAGGAGCTAAATATTTGTAATGTTATTACTATATATAAAACTGTATTTAATTTTGATTGAACTTAATTGAAGACACTACCAATAATACGCATGTATCTAAGGGAAACTGAGAATCTTGTATCATTACATCAAGTACAGTAAACGTAGATAGTTATAAAAATAGAGAGATTAACATTCTAGGTCACTTTTTTTAGAGAGCATTTTTTTTAACTTATCTCATTCTATACCAACTAAACTATAACTAGATCATAACTTTGAGGGTCTACTCTTCATCTCTCTTCTTCCTCTTTCTTTTTAAACTTTTCACGTTTCTTCTTCCTCTTTTTTTTCAACACAACTCTCTTTTCTTCCTCAATCTTGTTTTTTTTCAGGCAATTGATTTGATGAACAAAACAGAAAATACAATTCTTTAAGAATTGTAGTGGTGCATCATGTCACAACTCTTCTTCAATGCGCTGACTGGTCCTCATCCGAGACCGCTGATGAACCTCAGCCAAAATCGATTGTGGTTCGTCATTTCCATCCCCGCGAATCAACACGACCGAGCTTCCTCTTCCATGTGCTCTGCAATTTATCCACCTCGCTCTGGGAAAGTATTTCGTGGTGATTGTGATGCTTGTTATCCGCCACACTGGCCAGCCACGATGAGCTCAATCAACAATGGCGAAATCAAATTTTTTCACATTTGGTCCTTTAATTGTTCATTTATTCTCAGTTTGACCCAAAGCTATAAAATTTGCAAATACACCCATTTAATTCTCCTGAAACTTTTAATTGTTCAATCCAAACCCTTATAATATGCATTTACACTTCTAATATGCATATATGAATTTAAAGAGTAATATAAACATTTATGCACACAAAATCGACACTAAGTACACAAAATTCACTCTATCCACATGTAGAACAATTTACATGTACAAAGGCAGAAAAATAAAATTGCATTTCTAGTTAAATTGCATTCTCCGGAAATATATAATTTCAATTACTATTTTAAAACAAAAAATTTTATATTCGCTATTTCGAAAAATATGAAGAAGAAGAAGAAGAAAAAGAGTAGAGACCATTAAATTATGTTTTAGTTCAAAAACCTAACTTTTTTTGGTTCAAAATCCTAACTAAAATTGAGTAAATAGTTAGAAAAATTGTCTGAGTATATGAAAGTGATTTATAGTGCTATTATAAAGTGTAAATGTTACTCACAATGTAAATTTCTCATTAAAAAAGATATACCATAAACCATATACGTACAGTAAATACCATAAACAACACTTTTCAAATATAGTTATGTTTGAAATATAATATCTAAACCTGTAAAATCATTATTACTGTACTATACATTTGATCAAATGCCACTGTATATTATGCAAGATATGTTATTGTGGACAATATATATTGTATATATAGTTGTTGGAATATAAAGGAATGAAAACCATATTCCTTTACAATTATTTCTATATTTATTTGGTTTGTTTTAAACTTTTTGCAACCATTTGTTCTAAAATTCTCTCATTTTAACTACTGTAATTCATTAATATTGCATTTTTCTATTCTTAAAATTTATACATTTTAGTATATATTATGGTATTCGCCTTTATTATGTATTTTATCTATTTTTTATTTGTATTTGTTATTTTTCTCATTTATAATAAGAAATATAGTAGGGGTGGAAATACCAATATTTTTAAATAAAAAATATACATTAAATTTGGAGTTAATTTTCTTTTAATCATTATGAGGGTCGATATCTTGATATTAATTCTCTATTTATCTTGATATATATGATTTTGTATGTGTTGACATAATCTTTGTCCAAACTTTCATCAATTCTGGTATGTTAGGCTTGACATGAAAATATGGTAATTTTCTGAAAACCATTTTTCTACCTCGCATTTAGTCACTATAATCGCTTATTTATCGTCATGATTTTTATTTAACAAAATGGGAGCCTGAATGTTCAAAGAAAATGTATAATACCAATAAGTAATGAGACGATTAGCTTGATAATTTATTTGGGTGACTACTGATAAGTACCTAAGGCCAGTTGATGAACTGAGAGAAATCTCATGTGTATGGGCTTAAGGTCTCACTAGAGCTCCTGAGATTATAACTTATTAGTGGAGGGTACACATATATATTGCCGAAAGACCTGTATCACCAAGGATGGATATATTAATATAACTCCTTGTGGAAAATAATACACGACTTGTGCTCTATCAATAGCTTGGTGCGTTTTGATCTGTTCCAAATGTTAATTATGGAATTACATGAATTGCTCTGAATCTGTAGGCAACTCTGAGACATGATTACACAAAAGAGCAAAGAGCACTCTGCAGGTATTGATACAGAAACCATAATATGTTAACACTTGACAATGTAAAATACACTTTGATATGTCCGTGGGATACTACCAGAGTTTCTTTCACCAATCTGCTTTGCTACTAATGTAGCTAAAGAAGAGAAGGAAACATATTAAGAAGAAGAGAAAAAAAAAGCATTTCTCTAACATGAAACTTAGTGAGTAAGAATAATAACAGTTTCTCCAATTCCGAATGAGCTCTCAGATCCAACCATTTCTCCCTTGCTCTACCACAGTATAGCTTCTCCACAAATTTAATCCTACAACTTCTAACTGCAACAACAATGCAAAATTCTAGTTTTCAGTAACTCAATTGAGTAGTTGCTCAGAGATATCCAAATCAACAATCTGAAACTAGAAGCTTAAAGTTTCAATCTTTAAAAGTACATTAATAAATGCAAGTTTTACCATATACTCACAATTTGCTTAGCAGAAACAGTGACCAATCCAGTTTAAGTTTTTTACCTGAAGCAGCAGTTCTACGTTTGGCAAGCTTGGATCTTTCAAGCTCCATCTGCATATCCAACAACATGTTCATTCGTTGCAACTCAATCTCCTTAGGAGATTCCATCCTCTGCTTCATACCTTCGATCCTCTCTTGTACACCTCTCCCAACTTCAAAATCACTCTCGCCAGCTTCTTACACGACGACCCTTCACCTCCACTCGGATATACCTCATCCACTCTACTCTTCTTCCTCACCACAAACCCCCTATCACAGACGTCATTATCATCCTCATCGTCCAAAGAGCTTCCACTCGCTTTAGATCCGGCCGCATTCCTCAATGCTGGTTTCAAAATTTAAACACAAATCTGAATCTCATCAACCAAAACGTATGATTAATTGCAATAAATAACATCAGACGGAATCAATAGAACTCGATCCAATAGAGTGATCTTCGAGATTTCGCAGTGGTGTGGCTGTTCAACGCAGGCAAAAAACCCATTTATATGCGGAGCTACGTTGGAGGATGCTAATTCCGCTTTAATGCGAGAGAGATGGAGAACTCGTAAATGTTTGGTTTAATGTATGCAGAAGACGATAACGTAAGTCGTTATTCATACAAAGATCAGAGGAGGTGAGTTCTGAACCGTCAAGCTGATTCTGTCTCTGCATCTTCAGCAGGGTTTAGGGTTTAGAGTTTTTAAACTCTCAGTAGGGTTATGGTTGGTTTTGTAATTAATCTAGTAAGAGAAGAGTTTTTAAACTAAAGACATGAAAAAGTCTAATATGCTGACACCTAAGCATATAACAATTTTGTTATTAATTTGTACTTTTAAGGTTAGTTTTTTAATAATGTTCTCCTTTAATAGAAAGGGATATGTCCGTTTTTAAAATAAATTGAATTTCTTTTGTACATCTCTATTATTAAAATAGAAGTACATATATAAATTACCCCTTAATTTTCAGTGTTATTTACAATGGTATGCCACTGAAGTAATTAAATGAACTATTAAATGAACGTATATTTAAGAAATTATTGTATTTTTCTATTTATTAAACAGTTTCCTAAATCAATTTAACTTAATTTCATATTTAATATATTTCCTAAAATAAATTAGCTGATTTATAGGAATATTCATATTTAAAATTTATTTTAGCAATATTAAAATTGGATAATGTTACGATTAATTCATTAAAATTCAAGTTTAAATTCGAAATTAAACAATATTTTGAATATTCCTAAAATATATGTTTAACTTACCATTAATTATTTTGAATAATAAAATTTATAAATGCTAAGATTTTAAATATTTTAAACTACTTATAGAACAAGATGAAATATTTGTAACTCAATATTATTTTAATATAATTAAATCTGACCTAAGATTATATATTTTTCAAGAATTTTTAAAGGATATGTTTAACTATTTTGGTTGCTATTAATTATTTTCAATAAAAAAATTAATACTGAAATTTAAATATATTTGAATTATTTGTAAATCAATTTTTAATGTTTATAACCAAATATATTTTTTCTAATGTATCTAAATCTTACCATATTATTCATATTTGATCAAAATATTTAATTTTTTTAACATTTGGCAAATAATTTTATGTTACAAGAAATATTATTCAAACTATCAATAGGTCAATATTAATTTTTCAAAAGCTTAATAACAAGCACGGGATAATATTTTTGTAGCACATAAACTATTCGACTATTGTGTTTATAAAAATTTAGAAATATGTAAATATTTTAAAATAAAAACTGATAAACATTTAAATAATATTTATTTATATAAAAAAATGAAAATAAATACTCGTCCGGTCGGACGGGTCCAACTCTAGTTTGTTTTCAAAGTCATAGCATGGCTATTCAGGGATATCATTTCCTTTAAGTATCTTAGCAATTAGAGGGAAAAAAAAGGAAAGAAACCCAAAGTTTATCAAACAAGATTTTGTTAGATATGTATCAGAATTCTCTTTGCCACATGTTTACTTATAAGTGGTTTTATTCCTTAAAAAGTGATAAAAAACATAATCCAACCAGAAAAAAAAACGTCTTATAAAATAAGGTCATGCAAACAAACAAATCACTCCATAGTTAAAACACTCTTCATTAAACCATTTGTTTTTCTCTCATAATCTCTCTCAATGGCTGGTAATTACAATAAGCTTACTTCTTCAAGAGTAGCGATCATTGGTGCTGGTATCAGCGGTTTAGCGGCTACCAAACACTTAGCTCGACATAATCCGACCGTGTTCGAAGCCTCGAATTTTGTTGGAGGCGTTTGGAGGAGCTGCACTTACGGGACAACTAAGTTACAATCGCCTCGAGCCAGTTACGAATTTTCTGACTTTCTATGGCCCAACAGGAATGATACTGCTTTCCCAACTTACATTGAGATACTAGATTACTTAGAATCTTATGCTAAGCATTTTGATCTTTTTAAGTTCATCAAGTTTGGCTCTAAGGTCATTGAAGTTTGGTTCACCGGTGAAGGTGAAGCTCCACAAATGGATGACCTAGGTGCTTACGGCAACTTGCTGCCCGGAAAACCTGTTTGGGAAGTTGCTGTTCAGAACAGAGATTCTGGAGATATTCAGGTTTGTCTTAATTCTTTTTACATGCTTCATTCTCATATGTATGCTTTCATATATGGGTTTATGTATGCTTTCATGCAGATTAGATCCCTCTGCTTTCTCAGATATAATTTACATTAAAAAATAATAATTATTATTATCTTGTACGTACTCTTTATCAATAGCTTAATGATTATATTAGATCGTAAACTAATTTCTAGACTTTATAACAGCCATTTAAAATCTGTTGTGGTGAAAAGAGTTTTTGAACATGTATATGAATCAACATTTTTGCAGGGCCGGCTCATATTTAATAGAGGCCCTTGGGCCAAAAATATATTTTAGACCCTTTACTAATAAAAAAATAATTTAATCATAATTAAAAAACTGTAATGCATTATCATATTTGTAGAAAGGTTATAGAAAGATTATTAAATTTAGATATGAAAACATATAAAATGTTTTTTATAATACATGTATATTTATTAAATTTGGATATAAAACATATGAAATAAAAAAAACAGAATACATGTATATTTATTTTTATATTTAACACTGTTTTCTTTTAAAAAAATAATTTAAAAAAAAAATCAAGAAAATTTGGACCCTTAATATGATGGGCCCCGGGGCGGTCGCACTGCTCGCCCTTGTATATGAGCCGGCTCTGCATTTTTTTTGTTGTAATCACATAACAGCAGAAAATAATTAAACTACCGAAAGTTTTAGAAACTGCTGAATTAAAACTGCATAATAATATTTTGTATGGTTGGGATTTTACGGAATTGCGGAGTAAAATTGTATACAAAATTTAAAATTTTATATACTATATAATCCATTAAGAAAATGATAGATATTAATAATTAAATTAACTACTACAAGAAAAAAATAGATGTTAGTAAACATTTTACTTTTACTATAATAATAGATTACCATCTTATCATTTATTAATAATATTTATTGCATAAATATTTAGTAGTTTAAAATATCATCATATAACAAAACAATATGGAAAAGAGATTCCATAAAAAAATCTATTAAAAACTCATCTTTCCACTTGTTTGTATTTTCGTTGTTAAATATGCAAAATCTGTGTTTTATTTATTCTGCGATTTTTTATTGGTAAATACTCGTGGAATCATATTTTAAAGCTATTGTTTATCAATCAAGACTTTACAGTTTAAAATCTAAAACATGCGAAGTTCTTTAACAGAACTGACTTTCACACAGTTCAAAAAAAAATATTCCATGCAATCACTAACTCGAGTTTACGTCTAATTGTGAATCATTGTGTGTGTGCGTGTGTGCAGTGGCATGCATTTGAGTTCGTAGTCATGTGTGCCGGAAAATATGGTGATGTACCTAGAATACCGACGTTTCCAGTGAAGAAAGGGATGGAAATATTCAAAGGGAAAGTGATGCATTCGATGGATTACTCCAAGTTAGAGAAAGAAGAAGCTTCTCATCTCCTTCGTGGCAAGAAAGTCGCTGTCGTTGGCTTCAAGAAATCCGCCATTGATTTGGCTTTAGAGACTGCTTTAGCTAATCAAGGTCTATATAAGTTTTATAATTCAACATGCTTACAAGTTACAATTAAGGGGGTGCTCCAATTAGTCCTTAATTTTATCAATGATTTAAATATCCAGGAGAAGGAGGACAAGCCTGCACAATGGTGGTGAGAACAACACATTGGGTAATTCCGCATTATTGGATTTGGGGCCTACCATTCTCCTTGTTCTATTCAACTAGAGCTTCTCAGTTCCTCCATGATAGGCCTAATCAAAGCTTCCTTAGAACCCTCTTTTACCTCCTATTCTCATTTTTGGTTAGTGATCTTAATTTTGCCTCTATAAATTGTACAATTTTATGTGGATTGTCTAACTTCTTGTAAACATGAAAAACAGCGTTCTGTGGTTTCCAAATTCATCGAATCGTACGTTATGTGGAAGCTTCCTCTGAAAAAATATGGTCTTAAACCGGACCATCCTTTTGAAGAAGACTATGCTTCTTGTCAAATGGCGTTAGTACCAAGTAATTTCTTTAAAGAAGCAGATAAAGGGATGATCCGGTTTAAGAAAACATCAAGATGGTGCTTTTATGATGAAGGGGTTGAGTTTGAGGATGGGGCTACGCTAGAAGCTGACGTTGTGATACTCGCCACTGGTTATGATGGAGACAAGAAACTCAAAGCCATTATTCCTGAACCTTTTCGAACTTGGCTTGAGTTTCCTTGCGGTTTCATGCCTTTGTACAGGTATTTCATTAAAATCTAGGCCAATATTTTTAATGAATAGATCAAACCGATATTGTGACTGAAAATCTAATCCGTTGGTACACAGTTGAAGCCTAATATATAATATTAATTCTTATGCTAATTTGAAACTAAACCGTTGGTTATAATAGCAATTATTCATAATAAATTTCAGGGCAACAATCCATCCGTTGATACCAAACATGGGTTTCGTAGGATACGTTCAAAGTAACTGGAACGTACGCATAGCAGAGCTAAGTTCCATGTGGTTAAGCCGGCTCATGGAGGAGAAATTTAAATTACCGAGCAAAGAGAAAATGTTGGACCAATTCTATAAAGAAATGGAAGTGATGAAAAAGTCGAGTAGATTCTTTAAAAACCACTGCTTTTCTACTTTCATTATCCAACATGCTGATGATCTGTGTAATGACATGGGACTCAATCCTTGGCGAAAATCCAACTTCTTCGATGACGTATTTTGTCCTTATGGTTCTCAAGATTATCGATTCGATCAAGAAGAAACTTAAAATGTAGTTTTTTGTTTCTTTTTATTTTTTCTTTCAAAAAAATAATAAACCAACTAGATCTCGATCCGCGGATGTTTGTTTTCATTTATTTTTATATTAAAAATTTGATATTAACTTTTAAATTGATATATATTACAATGTTACCATATATTATTTTTTCATCGAACATATTTTTCAAATTTTCACATGTATTTAGTTTTTGTTATTTTGTAAAATAAACTATAAAATTTAAAAATTGTTGTCATTGGTTTAAATTAGTATTAGATTAATTATTGTTAGAAAATGATGATTTTTTATTTTAAAAAATAAACTATCTTATCTATTAAAAGTTAACATCGACAAATATGTAAATAATTAACTTATGAAGGTAATTAACTTATGAAGATATACTGTTACAACATTAAATTATATCGATTTAGTTTAAACTTGTATCTTATCATAGCCTAATAAAAAAATTTGGTAAGCCCAAAATTATCAGGTAACTAATTTTTGTCCGGGAAAAAAACTGATCGTAAACCTAACATAGTTTATATAACTTTAGATTGGGTGTATTGTTTTGATCTTCATCGTCCCTTCTGTTTCCTCTTTAACCTAACTCCAATTCTCCTCATAAACTACTAAATCCGCCACTGTTGAAGTATATTTCTTGACTATCTACATATCATTCAACTAATCCTGTCTTATAAAGGTTACATATTGGCTGAGATTCCTTTTTTTTTTCAAATAGAATCGATAATGGAAGAAGCAAGATATAAAATATTCACCAGAAGATTATATGGAGCTCTGCTATAATATATTCTCAAAGATCAATACCTGAAAACAGATGTGATTTAATTTCTTTTTGAAAACAGTATTTTCTTTATAATCTTAATAGAAAATACTGTGATCCGATAATTTTTATTAAATTAGTATATCTGGAACGTTAGATGAAACTCTGGTCTCTGTAATTGAGAAATTCTTGAATTAAGGTTATATGTTCAGTGATCCTTAAAAAACTCAACAGAAGTTGATTAATTTTCTGTTAACAATAGATGATAGGTTTGAGAAGCATTTCCGTTTAATTATCTTCTTTGTTTTTATATGGTTGTGCGGTCATATGGAGAAAGATGAAGTTGAGAAAAGAACTTAATCACTGGTGTGTTCCGGATTAGTTAGACATATTCAAAGCTTCTGGAATATATGAGGTTAAGATCATTCAATCATCACAGTAATACTTTTGGTACTACACATTATTAGATTTAAGAAATGGTCATCGACATGGTCTCTGAAATAGATAATCTGATATGTTTTGATTAGCTCACACATGAGTTAATCTAACTTTCTTGAATTTTTATCATCTAGTTAGCACTCAACCCTTCTATCTGAGATGATATGGGCTCTGTTCTGCAACCCTTGCGTGAGGACAACAATGAAATGTCTCCGATATGTTCATCGATTCTGGGTTTATGAAAGGATAAATATTCTTTGCTTTTTAGTTTATAACCCAGTTTTAATGCCACAGAAGATGGAGTTTGACATTTACGGGTACTGTTAGAGACAACTACATGCTTTTTTTGGGTCGCTGGAAAACTAAACATGATGGGTAACTGAAGAAAGGCTAATGGTAATTCCGACAGGCTAAATTCATGGACCATTTCTCTCGATTCACGAAAACTGCAGGTAAACTATAAAAAAAATCCTGATATTCGTTCCCACAAGCCAAAGTAGGACTTGATATTTTTGAGTAAAGAAACTCTGATCTTCGTAGACATGGCTAAAGGGATTTGAGTCTGTGATGATGGTCAATGATGTGAGTCTTGACTTTGATATTTATAGATGGGTAGTGATTTGTAGGGTATTCTACAGGAGAAATACTTGTATTCACCCCATAGGGTGAACCTAGAGGTTCAACAACCAATGATATCTTGCCAACTCATATTTAATATCTAGAAAAAATAAAAATTGAAAATATAATTTTCTACTGAAAAACGCCGTAACTTCTTCTTCATCTATAGGTTACAGAAAACTAACAAATAAAAAATTGAGTTCTAACCTTAAGTAAAATACTAAACCCTAAATCCAAGGGTAAATCATAAACCCAAGGGTTCAGGGTTTATGATTAGAGATTTAGGGTTTAGTATTTTGATATTTATTTTTTAATATTTTTGATTTAGGGTTTATGATTCATCCAATGGTTTAGAGTTTCAGATAAGATTAAACTGTTAAGTCTTGTTTTTCTTAGACAGAATAGTTACCTCCAAAACATATGTTTCTACCACATGTAGCTCTTCTCTGCTGCCAAATTCAGATGATCACCAATTTAGTAGTGTTCTCATCTTTTAAGGGAAAGAGAATCATGTTGTGGCTGTCAAATTCTTTTTTTTTGTTTTCCTTGATTGGTCCAAAGTGAATTAGAAAGCAAAGGAGATTTAAAAATCACAGACACATATATTTTTAATGGACAGCATTGAAGAAGAAGAAGAAGACTCATTGAGTCGGTGTTATTAACCTTTAACGCTTTCCTTTTTTTTCTATAGTTAATTTTATTTATAATTTTTAACTTTTTTATTCTAGATATTAAATATGAGTTGTCAGGATACTATTGGTTAGGTACTCTAGGGGGTGAACCTAAGAATTTCTCATTCTACAGAGAATGTTGTGTTCGATGTGTAATTAATATATATTAAATATAAGATAATAAGAATCGGTTGCATTGTTACCTATATTGTGGATAAGAATATTTTTTTTTGTAAATCTAGTATCCAATCTATACTATTAAAAGAAACTTTTTGAAGCTTCTGAGAGCGTCCACATCAGTGAAAAAAATTCTCTCAGAAAGATGACACGTGACATTTTAATATTACTGAAAAATATAATTTCGAAAATAATAATATGTAAATTTCGAAAATAATAATATGTAAACATATAACATAAAAATGAAAGTATTAAATTAAACATATGTAAGATTATCATTTTACTACTTTTAAAAAATTACTATTTTACTTAAAAATTGTATTATTGAAGTCTTACATTTTTCAAAAATTGATATAATATTTAGCTTTACAATTTTATATAAATATAATTTAGAAATAATAAAAAATATGTTAACATATAACATAAAAATAGAAATACTAAATTAAACATATGTAAGATTACCATTTTGGATAAAAAAAAATATTGAATTGTTACACACGAACTATTATTACTATAGCCCACATTATTACTCTAACCTATCCGAAATATTACATATAACCGACTAACCCATGCCCATTACTCAAACCCAACGATATAACTCATCCATCTCTTTCTTGCCACTCAAGATACCATACTAAAAAATGTATAGTTTACATTTTAAATACATTAAATATTGTTTTACATTTTAAAGTTATTATAAAAATTTAAGAATGGAAATACTACAATAAATATTTATCTTAAATCGAAAAATACCACATGACATTGTTACTAAAAATAAAAGAATAATATACAGTATAAGAAAAAATAAATAATAAGTAAATATACAATATAAGAAATAGAAATATCACATTAAATTATATATGAAATATTGTATGCTTTACATTTTAAATATTTCCAAATCTTTTTAAGAAATGGTAACATTACAATATTAGTAAATATTATATTAAACATATATTTGAAATAAGATATTTTTATAATAAGATATATTTTTATATTTTAATTATTTCCTAATAATAAAAATATCGAATTGTTACAAACGAACTATTATTAATATAGCTCACATTATTACTCTAACCTATCCGAAATATTACAAATAACCGACTAACCCATACCCATTACTCAAACCCAACGATAATAACTCATCCATCTCTTTCTTGCCACTCAAGATACCATACTAAAAATATGTATAGTTTACATTTTAAATACACTAAATATTGTTTTACATTTTAAAGTTATTATAAAATTTCAAGAATGGAAATAATACAATAAATATTTATCTTAAATAGAAAAATATTTCTTTCGAAAAATACCACATGACATTGTTACTAAAAATAAAAAGAATAATATACAGTATAAGAAAAAATAAATAATAAGTAAATATACAATATAAGAAATATAAATATCACATTAAATTATATATGAAATAATGTATGCTTTACATTTCAAATATTTCCAAATCTTTTTAAGAAATGGTAACATTACAATATTAGTAAATATTATATTAAACATATATTTGAAATAATATATTTTTATAATAAGATATATTTTTATATTTTAATTATTTCCTAATATAACATCTATCTAAAAAACAAAGAACGTTAGAATAAGTAAATATAATTTAAAATAATAAGAATAAGTAAATATATAATATAAGACATATAAATATTACATTGAACATCTATTTGAAAAATGTATGATTTTACATTTTTATTATTTCATTATCGCATCAACATCAACTTCACATCCATCAAAAAAGACTCTGGGAAAGACTCCAGAAAAAAAAAACAATTGCTCCACCATCGTCCCTTGCCGTCCCAAAGGTGGTTGACGAAATATGTTGATGTGTGATGTTATGTATATAAATTAAATATGATCAGCAAGATAATATTTCGAGCAGACCAACAGATCTCAGAAGCAAATTCCTAAATTCATATATGATGAGGAAAATAATTTAGAGATATATAAATTACAATAAACATCTATCTTATTATAATCATTTGCTATAAAAGCAAGAAAATTAGAATAACTACATATATAATATAAAAATGAAAAATAAGTAAATATAAAATTAAGAAATGAAAAAAGTTTAAACATCAATGTGAAAAAGTACAATAGAAATAATAACTGAATATACAATATAAGTAATATAAATATTAAATTAAACATTTATCATAAATTTACACTTATAAAAATACCTTTTGAGGTTCCGTAGATCGTCCACATCAACGACAAATTCTTCTCTCGAAAAATGCCACGTGACATTATTATTAAAACTAGAAAACAAATTATAAGCAAATACACAATATAGGTAAAAATAAAAAATAAATAAATATACAATATAAGAAACATAAATATTACATTAAAGATATATCTTTATATAATCATCTGAAATATAAAATCAAGAAAATTAGAATAAGTAAAAATACAATATAGTAAAAAAATAAAAAAATAAGTAAATATAAAATTAAGAAATGAAAAATAAACATCTATCTAAAAAAAGTTCAGTAGAATAAATAATAACTAAATATACAATATAAGTATTAGAAATATTAAATTAATCATTTATAATAATAATAGCTAAACATAAAATATAAGAAATAAAAATATTACATTAAACATCTAACGCAGAAAAATAGAAAATAAATAAGAAGCAAATTAAAAGAGTAAATATAAAATATAGGAAAAAATATACAGTATAATAATTAAAAAAGTAAATGTACAATTGAAATATAAATAAATAAATTAAATATATATCTTAAAAATGTATAATAAAATAAATAATAAGTAAATATACTATATTAGTAATAGAAATATTATATGAAATTTAACATAATATTATAGTAAATAAATATACAATATATTAAAAAACAAAAACAAATAAGTAAATAGAAATATTACATTAAACATCTAACGTAGTATTATCATTTGATTTAAAAGAAAAATTATAATAAGTAAATATACGATATAGGAAAACAATAACGTAGATATACAATATAAGAAACATAAAAACAAATTAAATATCTATCTGAAAATGAATTGCAAAATAATAATAAATATGAAATATAAAAAATGACAATACTATATTAAAAATCTATCGTAATATTACAATTTGGTAAAAAGCAAAAAAATCAGAGCAAGTAATCATACAATATAAGAAAAAATAAATCACCCGTAAATATACAATATAAAAAATAGAAAACTACATTAATTAAAAATCTATCTGAAAAATGTATAGGTTTATATTTTTATTATTTCCAAATATTTTTATATGTAAATATAAATAAGAAAACAAGCATACAATATATGGAAATTTTAGCCATGCATTTTGGTTTAAAAATAAATTATTCAGTTGCTTATCACTATTTAAAATAAAAAATTAAATCTTTTTGAAATATATAGTTTGTTAGGATATATATTTAAATAACATAAATTCTCTACAATTTTGTCTAATACTGATATTTTAAATAAAACTCTTTACACACAAAACAATTAGAATATTTATAAAATATACGTGTAGAGTGATAAATTAGAAATTTAAGATGGTGATACTTAAGCTGACAAAAAAGAGGATGATACACGAAAATATAAAAAAAAACAAAACTCATATGAAAGTAATCAAAATATTAACTCTGGTAAAGGATCAGCATCATAAGTGTGAAAATAAATTATAGAATCAGTTTTGTATTTATTATTTTTTTAAATAATAGTACTTTAATTTTATAAAAAAATTAAATTTAGCACTAAACAAATATTGATTTTAATTTTTGGAGGTTGTTTTATAACGGACAACAATCATGAAGACATCGTAGTAACTAACATCAACTCATATAATTTCTCAAAACCATAAATATTTTTTGTACTATAATATTGAACTAAATGGTAAGCTAAAATGCAAGTTTAGTGACTGAAGTAAAAAAAAATATAATTTAGTTGAGACTAATAATATAATATCATAATTTACATATGTAAAACATATAATATTTTGGATAATAACTAAGATTTAACAAATTATTTACTAATTTTACGTTTGTCACCATCTCATACATATTTTAGATTTTAAAAATAATAAACTCACAATAAAATCTCATTCATATTTAATTCAATTTACTATTTATATTTTTATACCGTAGATTAAATATATCTTTAAGATATATATATATTAAAATGTAAATATATTGAATAACATTTGTAAAAGCCCGAGCTACGTCCGGACAAAATCTCTAGTCTATACTATATAAAAGTTGAGGCTATAAGCCATTGAGAGCGTCCACATAGGATTTAAAACCACCAATAGTATTTTGACACATCACTATATTAGTTTATTATTTTTAGAAAATATTAATATTTCCAAAACTATATTAAAAACGAATTTAACATTCTATATATAACTTAAAATAAAATAAATAGATATTAACATTTTACAACTTGCTTTAAAAAGTTAATTATTATAGTAAAATGGAAAATCAAAAATAAAAAGGCTATATAAAAATATGATAAATCAGATTAAATGTTAACAGAAACAGAAGCTTTCTAAAATATTAATATTTCTAAAATTATATTAAAAACGAAATTAATATTCTATATATAACTTAAAGTAAAATAAATAAATATTAACACTTTACAACTTGCTTTAAAACATTAATTATTATAGTAAAATGGAAAATCAAAAATAAAAAAGCTATATATAACTCAAAACCACCAATAAAAATATGAGAAATCAGATTAAATGTTAAAAGAAAAAAATGAAAATTACAGAGTCAAAACATATCCTGAAATATTATTTAACTTGTTAATAAAAATAAATATTATCTAATAAAGTAGACTGACAAAAAAATAAAAATAATTTGTTTTTAAAATATCATGATTTCCAGATTTATGTATATTAACATAAAATAGATTAATGAAAAAATGGAAAACTTATGTTAAAGGAGATAAAAAAATAAAACATTTAAAAGGAAAATTAACTAAATATATAAATTAAGAAAATTTCCAACATATGAAGTATTTGAGGACTGTAAATAATTGTCTAAAGTTTTAAAATTTTCATGATTTACTTTGAGAACGAGAGCGATATTGAAAAGAGATATATACACAATAGTTGCTTCTGTTACTTCTTTGGTTTTCGATGATCTTAGGAAATATTTTAATAAGAATGAAGTTTTTGCTAGAGTACTTTACTTTTGGAAATGACGTAACATCAACAAGAGTAGTTCGTTTATAGGTCTCGAGCTATTGCTTATTGATCAAAAGGTATAAAATATTTTGTTATTTAGACTTCTCAATTTAAAATTTAATAAGCACGACATTGTTTGTTTCACACAAATTTATACAGGGAACAACAATCCACACTTTCATTCCAGCTAATCGAATAGCATACTATGAAGAGGATTTAAAAGCTGGTGTAATCTATAAGATTAAGAATTTCTTAGTCATTGACAACAAAACAAGTTACAAGGTGACTGCTCACAAGTTCTTAATTCAAATAATAATATTAACAAAATTGAAAGCTGATATAAATAGAAAATCAATTGCCAAATAGTAATATTAACAAAATATTACATTTTCTATTTTGTATAATAAATCCAAATTATATTTGGGGTCAAAATAAAATATTATGCCATTATAAATATAGTTAAAATAACAAAATTACATGTAAAACAACTTACAATGTATAAAGCAAAAAACCTAATATCATTTAAATTAAATAATTTATTAGTGTGCTTATAAGTAAATTATGATAGTGTAAGCCATTTAGACCGTCTACACAAATTTAAAACCATCAATCAAAACATATCAAAATTGTTTAAAAAGTTTATGTTTCTAAAATGTCTAATTCTAGACTTATATACTATATAAAAATTGAGGTTATAAGTCATTAAAGACGTTAACGTAAGATTTAAAATGACCAATCGTATTTTTACACATCATTATATTAGTTTATTATTTTTAGAAAATATTAATATTTTCAAAATTATATTAAAACGAAATTTATATACATATAAATAAAAGTAAAAAATAAAGATTAACATTTTACAACTTGCTTTAAAACGTTAATTGTTACAGTAAAATGGAAATCAAAAATAAAAGGCTATATAAAACTTAAAACCACTAATAAAAATATGACAAATCAAATTAAATGTTAACAGAAAATAAAAGTTTTCTAAAATATTTATATTTCCAAAATTATTTTTAAAACGAAATTAATATTATATATATAACTTAAAGTAAAATAAATAAATATTAACATTTTACAACTTGCTTTAAAACATTAATTGTTATATTAAAATGGAAAATAAAAAATAAAAACTAGATATAATTCAAAACCACCAATAAAATTATGAAAAATCAGATAAAATTTAAAAAAAAAAAAATTTACAAAGTCAAAACATATCCTAAATTACTATTTAACCTGTTAATAACAATATAAATTACCTAATAAAGTAGGCTGATATAAAAAAATAGTTTTTCAAATGTCTTGATTTTCAAATTTATGTATATTAACATAAAATAGAAAAATGAAAAAACAATGGAAAACGTATGTTAAAGGAGATAAAAAAACTAAAACATCCACATAGGATTTAAACAACTGGTCGTATTTCATAATAAAATACAAATCAATTAGAATAAGGAAAAATAACATATATAAAAATGTTATACAAATATTATCTCAATATGTACAATAATTTTGAAATTTAACATAAATAATTAAGAATATAAAAATTTATATGACAATTCATCATTATTATTTTCAAAATGTTAATATTTCCAAACAAAATTAAAACGAAATTAGTATTATATATAATTAAACTAAAAAAATTATTAACATTTGACAAGTTACTTAAATTTTTTCATTTTTGTGGTAAAGTAGAAAATCAAAAGCCAATAGTAATATTAACAAAACTATCAAATTTTCTATTTTGTATAATAAATTCAAATTACATTTTAGGCCAAAATAAAATAGTAAATCATTGTAAAAGTAGTTAAAGTATCAAAAACATCTAAAAACACTTACAATGTATAACATAAAAATATCTAATATAATTTAAATTACATAAATTATTAGTGTGATTATAAGTAATTATGATGGTATATGCAATTTAGGTTGTCTACATTATATTTAAAAGTATCAATCAAAATATGTCAAATAAATTATAAATTTATACTGTATAATAATAAATTATTTTAAAATATTTATAAAAAAATAATTTATTTCATAATAAAATACAAATCAATATCAAATAAAGAAAACTAACAACACAATTTCATTAGAAATCAAAAATTTAAAACAATCAATTAAAATAAATTTGACTTTGTATAAAGAAGTTCAGGCTACAAGTTATTTAGGGTGTTCATATAAGATTTAAAAAAAAATCAAAATAAGAAAATTGATTATTATATCTTCTAAAAAATGTTAATATTTTCAAAAGAAGAAAAAACAAACCTTTTATATTATATATTATTAAACTAATAAAAAGTATGAAAAATTTACAGGTTAGTTAAAAATACCAACTCTTATAATAAATAAAATCAAAACAAAAACAGTAATATTAACAAAAGTATTACGTTAGATTTTTTATAATAAATTTAAAGTGCATTTTATGCGAAAATAAAATAGTAATTTAATTTTAAAATGGTTAAAGTAATAAAAATATTTAACATATTTTCAGTGTATAAAATATGAAATTTCATAATATCATTTAAATTACATAAAGTATTACTTTGCTTCTAAATAAGTGTCAAAATTTCATCATATCAATAAATAATTTATTATATACAAAAATTGTGGTTATAAAACATGGATTATAGATAAAATAATAAAATGTATGATAAAACACTACATTTTGAGTTATATTAAGTGAGCTACATATTAGGTAAAAATATGATAAATATATTTAAAAATGTATTACAAATTTCTATGCATCGAGAATTTTACATAATATTAAAAATATAAAAGTATAAACTTTAAACATTATGAATACATTAATAACTATTATTTATACATTTGTCAATTCAAACAATAAATAGCTAAGAACTAAATATTTTTAAGAGAATAATTTGATAAACAAACATAAATTAAGAACAGAAGATCAAATTTTAAATACATTTTGTCACAAAAATATGTATATAAATTTCTATTTAAATAACTTATAATTATTATTAAGTATAAACTAATTATTAATGCAGACTTGCGCGTAGCGCGAGTATAAAATCTAGTCTATACTATATAAAAGTTGAGGCTATAAGCCATTGAGAGCGTCCACATAGGATGTTAAACAACCAATCAAAATACGACAAATCGTTATTTTACATAATTCTTTTTAAAAATGTCAATATTTCTAAAAAACTATTTATTTCATAATAAAATACAAATCAATATCGAATAAGGAAAACTAACAAAAACAAAAACATTATACATATATTAAATCAATACATATATATATATTCGAAATTTAATATACATAATTAAGAATATAATAATTAATATGAAAATTCATCATTATAATTTATTAATTTTCAAAATGTATATATTTCCTAAAAAAAACTAAAGGTAAAACACAATATTAAGATAAAACTAGATGGTGGCATGCACACTTATGCAGACTAATATATATCTAACTAATTTAAATGTTAACAATCTAAAAAAATCAATCTAAATTATTTAATTAGTTTTAAATATTAAATTGATCAGGAGATATAACTTTTGTTTTGTTATTACACATGTAAAACATATCATCATCATAATAATCTAATAAAGTTTTATAAATATTTTAAATAATCATATGCATTTGCGGGCAGATTTCTTTTATAGATACTTATTAGTAAATGTACTATTAACATTTACTAATAAGTTGCAACTTGCTTTAAAACGTTAATTGTTACAGTAAAAGGGAAAATCAAAAATAAAAGGCTATATAAAACTTAAAACCACTAATAAAAATATGGCAAATCAGATTAAATGTTAACAGAAAATAAAAGTTTTCTAAAATATTTATATTTCCAAAATTATTTTTAAAACGATATTAATATTATATATATAACTCAAAAGTAAAATAAATAAATGTTAACATTTTACAACTTGCTTTAAAACATTAATTGTTATATTAAATGGAAAATAAAAAATAAAAAACTAGATATAATTCAAAACTACCAATAAAAATATGAAAAATCAATAAAATGTTAAAAAAAAAGAAAAAAATACAAAGTCAAAACATATCCTAAATTACTATTTAACCTGTTAATAACAATATAGATTATCTAATAAAGTAGGCTGATGTAAAAAAAAATAGTTTTTAAAATGTCTTGATTTCCAAATTTATGTATATTAACATAAAATAGACAAATGAAAAAACAATGGAAAACGTATGTTAAAGGAGATAAAAAAACTAAAACATCCACACAGGATTTAAACCACTGGTCGTATTAACAAAATTAACAAAAATCGTTATTATACATGACTATATTAAAAAAAATCAATTATTTGTAAGAAAAAAAATGTTTAATTCATAATAAAATACAAATCAATTAGAATAAGGAAAAATAACATAAGTAAAAATGTTATACAAATATTAACCCAATATGTTTAATAATTTTGAAATTTAACATAAATAATTAAGAATATAATAATTTATATGACAATTCATCATTATTATTTTCAAAATGTTAATATTTCCAAAAAAAGTAAAACGAAATTAGTATTATATATAATTAAACTAAAATAATTATTAACATTTGACAAGTTACTTAATTTTTTTTCATTTTGGTGGTAAAATAGAAAATCAAAAGCCAATAGTAATATTAACAAAACTATTACATTTTCTATTTTGTATAATAAATCCAAATTTTATTTTAGGCCAAAACAAAATAGTAAACCATTATAAAAGTAGTAAAAGTATCAAAAAAAATCTAAAAACACTTACAATGTATAACATAAAAATATCTAATATAATTTAAATTATATAAATTATTAGTGTGATTATAAGTAATTATGATGGTATATACCATTTAGGTTGTCTACATTATATTTAAAAGTATCAATAAAAATATGTCAAATAAATAATAAATTTATACTGTATAATAATAAATTATTCTAATCTATATTAAAAAAAATAATTTATTTCATAATAAAATACAAATCAATATCAAATAAAGAAAACTAACAACACAATTTCAATAGAAATCACAAATTTAAAACAATCAATTAAAAAATGAAAATTAATTATTATAATAAATTTGACTTTATATAAAGAAGTTCAGGCTACAAGTTATTTAGGGTGTTCATATAAGATTTAAAAAAAAACAATCAAAATAAGAAAATTGATTATTATATCTTCTAAAAAATGTTAATATTTTCAAAAAAAGGAAAAAAACAAAACGTTTATATTATATATTATTAAACTAATAAAAAGTACGAAAAATATACAGGTTAGTTAAAAATACCAACTCTTATAATAAATAAATATCAAAATAAAAAAGTAATATTAACAAAAGTATTACGTTAGAATTTTTTTATAATAAATTTAAAGTGCATTTTATGCCAAAAAATTAGTAATTTAAAAAATGGTTAAAATAATAAAAATATTTAACATATTTTCAGTGTATAAAATATGAAATTTCATAATATCATTTAAATTACATAAAGTATTACTTTGCTTCTAAAGAAGTGTCAAAATTTCATCATATCATTAAATAATTTATTATATACAAAAAAATTGGTTATAAAACATGGATTATAGATAAAATAATAAAATGTATTATAAAACACTACATTTTCAGTTATATTAAGTGAGCAACATATTAGGTAAAAATATGATAAATATATTTAAAAATGTATTACAAATTTCTATGCATCGAGAATTTTACATAATATTAGAAGATAAAAGTATAAACTTTAAACATTATGAATACATTAATAACTATTATTTATACATTTGTCAATTCAAACAATAAATAGCTAAGAACTAAATATTTTTAAAAGAATAATTTGATAAACAAACATAAATTAAGAACATAAGATCAAATTTTAGAAAATATTAATAGTTGATAAAAATTGATGTTTTTAAACCAAAATTTTGAAGTTATCAAAATCTCAAAATAAAGCAAAAAAACACAATGACCCAACTTTACATATTATATGAATCTATACTATATAAAAGTTGAGGCTATAAGCCATTGAGGATGTCCACATAGGATTTAAAACAATCAATGATATTATTACACATCACTGTTTTACATAATTATTTTTGAAAATTTTAATACTTTAAAAATTTGTATATTTAATTATAAAATACAAATCAATTCGATTAAGGAAAAGTAACAAAAAATATACATATATTAGTCCAGTATATATAACAATTTCGAAATTTAAGATAAACATTTAAAAATATTGTTATTAATATGAAAAATCATCATTACTATTTATTGTTTTCCAAAATGTTAATATTTCTAAAAAGATATTCAAAGTAAAACTAAGTTATTATATAAACTAAAATATGTATTAACACTTGACAAGTTACTTAAAATTTTAACTTTTATTGTAAAATAGAAAATCAAAATCCAAATAGTAAGTTGAGACTATAAACTATTGAGAGCGTCCACATAAAATTTAAAACAATCAATGATATTATTACATATCATTATTTTTAAAAAGAATAATATTTTTTTAAAAAACTGTATATTTAATAATAAAATAAAAATCAATTCAAATAAGGAAAACTAACAAAAGGAAAAAATATACATATATTAATCCAGTATTTACAACAATTTCGAAAATTAACATAAACAATTAAGAATATTATAATTAATATGACAATTAATCATTATTCTTTATTATTTTCTGAAATTTTAATATTTCCAAACAAAAATCAAAGTAAAATGGAATTATTATACAAAATAAAATATGTATTAACATTTGACAAGTTACTTAAAAATTTAACTTTTATTGTAAAATAGAAAATCAAAACTCAAATAGTAAGTTGATGCTATAAGCCATTGAAAACGTCCACATATGATTTAAAACAATCATTTATATTACTACACATCATTATTTTACATAATGATTTTTGAAAAATATTAAAAAATTTAAAAGCTTTATACTCCCTCCGTTTCAATATAGATGATGTTTTAGGAGGGTTATTTTGTTTCAATTTACTTGAAGTTTTGAAATTTTAAGGTTAACTTTAACTTTATTGGAAATTGTTCAACCAATTAGAATATACAGTCCTTTTTATAATTGGTTAAGATATTTTAAAATTATTTCTATAAATGATTGGTTAGAGAAATATAATTATAAATGTAATTTTCTTAATTTTTGTGCACAAGGTCAAAACATCAAGTATTATGAAACATAGAGAGTATATAATAATAAAATACAAATCAATTCGAATAAGGAATACTAACAAAAGTAAAAATATACATATATTAATCCAGTATATATAACAATTTCGAAATTTAGCATGAACAATTAAGAATGTTATAATTAATATAACAATTCATAATTATTATTTATTATTTTTAAAAATGTTAATATTTCCAAAAAAAACTTAAAATTAAATTATTATACAAACTAAAATATGTATTAACATTTGACAAGTTACTTAAAAGTAATTTTTGATTGTTAAAAAAAAGAAAATCAAAATCAAAATAGTAATATTAACAAAAATAATACATTTTCTATTTTGTCTAATAAATCCAAATTACATTTTAGACCAAGACAAAATAGTAAACAATTGTAAATATAGTTAAAGTATCAAAACCATCTAAAAACACTTACAATGTATAAAACAAAAAAGACATTTAATATCATTTAAATTACATAAATTATTAGTGACTATAAGTAATCGTGGTATAAGCCATTTAGATTGTCTCTATCAGATTTAAAATGATCAATCAAAACTTGTAAAATTATTAAAAACACATATTATATAGTAATTGAGGTTATAAGCTCTGAGAGCTTCCACGTAGGATTTAAAATGATCAATCGTATTATGACAAATTATTATTTTACATAACTATTTTCAAAAATATCAATATTTCATAAATCAACTGTTTATTTCATAATAAAATACAAAATCAATCCGAACAAGGAAAACTAACAAAAGTAAAAACATAGTACAAGTATATATAATAATTTTGAAACATCTATATTATATAAAAGTTGAGGTAATTAGCCATTAAGAGCATCTACATAGGATTTTAAACCACCAATCTTATTATGACTAACTAGCATTTTAGATAATTATTTTCAAAAAATAAATATTTCAAAAACAATTATTTCATAATAAAATACAGATCAATATCGAAAAAGTAAAACTAACAATATGATTTCAATAGAAATAGCAAATTTAAAACAATCAATTAAAATATGACCATTCATAAATATAAATAAATTCTATACTTTATATATAAAATTGATGATATAATTAATTAAGCGTGTTCACATAAGATTGAAAACATTCAATTAAAATATGACAATTCTTTATTATATTTTTTTTTAAAATGTAAATATTTTCAACAGAATAGAAACAAAACTATTATATTATATCTAATTAAAATAATACAAAATATTAAAATTTTACAAGTTAGTTAAAAATGCTAACTTTTATAATAAAATAAAAAAATTAATATTAACAAAAGTATTACGTTAGCAAGTGTATAATAAATATAATGTACTTTTACGCCAAAATAAAATGATAATTTAATTTAAAAATGGTTACATTAATAAAAGTATTAAACACAATTTCATTGTATAAGATAAGAAATTTCATAATATCATTAAAATTACATACAAAATTAGTGTTCTTATAAATAATTGTTAAAATTTCATCATATCATTAAATAATTTATTATATACAAAAATATGGTTCTAAAACATGGATTGCCTATGAAATAACAAAACGTATGTTAAAACACTACTTTTGAAGTTATATAGCGAGCAACATAATTGGTAAAAAGTATGATAATTATATTTACAAAGTGTATTACGAGTTTCTATGCATCAGAATATTTACATAACATAAAAAATAATTTTTTTTATAAATTATAAACATTATAAAAACATTTCAATATATTTTATACATTTGTCAATTCAAACAATAAATACTAAGAAATATATATTTTAAAAGGAATTATTTGATAAATAAACATAAATTAAAGAACATAAAATCAAAATTTTATGCATTTTTTTCATAAAAATATTAATATAAATATCTATTTAAATAACATACAATTATTAGAAAACATAAACTAATTATTAAAACAGACTCGCGCGTAGCGCGAGTATAAAATCTAGTCTATACTATAAAAAGTAGTCTTTTGAGGCTCCAGAAGCCGTCCACATCAGCGAAATAAGGGAGAGGCGTTTATGGACACGTGGCACTGATATTACAAAAATAGAAACAAAATAAAATGTGAATATATAATATAAGGAAAATAAATAATATATAATACATAAATATACAATATAATGAAAACCAAATAATAAGTAAATATACATATAAGAAATAAAAATATTACATTAAAGATATATATGAGATAATGTATATTTTACAAACATTAAAAATATATATGAGATAATGTATATTTTACATTTTAATTATTTCCAAATATTTTTAATAAATGGTAACATTACAATATTAGTAAATATTACATTAAAAAATATTTAAAATAACCTATAGTTTTATATTTTTATTATTTTGAAATATTACATCTATACTAATAAAATGGACTATTTGAGGTTTCGTAGAGCGTCGACATCAACATAAACCATTCTTCTGAAAGATGGCATGTGACATTATTATTAAAAAAGTAAGTAAATAATAATTAAATATACATATAAAAAATAAAAATATTACATTAACATCTAACATAATATTACCATTTGATATAAAAAAATTAGAATCAGTAAATATACAAATCAGAAAAATATAAAAAATAAATCTATACTATTAAAAGTAGTCTTTTGAGGCTCTAGAAGCCGTCCACATCAGCGAAATAAGGGAGAGGCGTTTGTGGACACGTGGCACTGATATTAAAAAAATAGAAACAAAATAAAATGTGAATATATAATATAAGGAAAATAAATAATATATAATACATAAATATACAATATATGGAAAACCAAATAGTAAGTAAATATACATATAAGAAATAAAAATATTACATTAAAAATATATATGAGATAATGTATATTTAACATTTTAATTATTTCCAAATATTTTAATAAATGGTAACATTACAATATTAGTAAATATTACATTAAAAAATATTTAAAATAACCTATAGTATTATATTTTTATTATTTCTAAATATTACATTTATACTAATAAAATGGACTATTTGAGGTTTCGTAGAGCGTCGACATCAACATAAACCATTCTTCTGAAAGATGGCATGTGACATTATTATTAAAAACAGTAAGTAAATAATAATTAAATATACATATAAAAAATAAAAATATTACATTAACATCTAACATAATATTACCTTTGATATAAAAACAAAAAAATTAGAATCAGTAAATATACAAAATCAGAAAAATATAAAAAAATAAATATACAATATAAGAAATAGAAAAACAAAATTAAACATATATCTGAAAATTTATAGTAAATAATAAGTAAATACATAATGTAAGAAATAAAAATATTATATTAAACATCTATTTACAGTATTAGAATAAGCAAATATAAATATAAGAAAAATAAACAATAAGTAAATATACAATATAAAAAATATAAAAACTACATTAAACATCTATATGGAAAATATATAATAAAATATATAATTATTAAATATAAAATATTCGAAATAAAATATTACATTAAAGATCTATCGTAATATTAAAAATGTATATAAAAACAAAATAATTAGAATAAGTAAATATACAATATAAAAAATACATTAAACATCTATCCAGACAATGTGCAGTTTTACATTTTTATTATTTTTAATACTTTTATATAAAGAGACCGTTTAAATCATACTCAAGCACATCGCTATAAATCGCTTTGTAATGCAATAACACTCATCGTGACTCATATGGCAGAATGAGCTATAATGGAAATAGTCACATGTAGAAATATTGGTAATAGAGTCTCATTCTCAATAATCATTTTATCTTGAGTTGTCTCAGACCATCCATTCATACTTAAGAGAAGACAATTTTCAATAAGAGTATGCTATGCAATGACCACAAACAAAAATCAATGAAAAAGCTTGAAATTAGTGGTTCTATATTTGTCTAAATTATTTTCAGTCACGGCCAGATATATGTTGCTCTTTCAAAAGTAACATCACCTGAAAATTTAAGCAACTTACAAGAAGAAAAAGACTCAGGAACTAGAGTGAATAATATTTTCTACATAGAAATCTTCAACATTTTATATATAAACTTTATATATATATATATTAGCCTTAATCTTCTAATCGTAAGGTCCACAGATGGTAAATAAATATATTTAAATATATATACACAAAAATATACATGTCTATTCACTATATAAGTTCCTAAATCTAACAAATCTGACAAATACAGAGAAAAATCACACCGATGAAAAAAATGAGAAAAATACATATTGGAGAGATGAGATGCGGTGGAGAAAAGCCTCTTTTATATAGGAAAATATGTTTGGATAAGTTCATATGGAGGAAAGCCTCTTTTATATGGAGATGTGATAGTGAAGAACCAACTTACAGGAAGTGTTTTTCATATGGCTTCATTACTCATATATAGGGTTCAACTGGTGACCATGACAAAATTAGAGGAATGAGTAAGGAAAAAATGCAGAGGAATAAAATTAGAGGAATGAAGAGAAATATAATTCCTTATCTATATTGGTGAGAGATTAATTTGTTTTATATTCTCCTAAAATAAAAGGAATGAGAGGAATGAAAAGGAAACACAATTCCTTATAAATGGTAAAAAGATTTTGGAATAACAAAGAATGCATTATTTTCTTTCATTCCTTGGTCACCAGTTGGACTCATAGTTTCTTCATCTCTAGACATGAGAGTCTTACACATTCTACACATTTATTCATGTGGTCATAGCTCTTGCAAGGACAAAAGAGATATAGACTAGAGATTGTATTTTGAATAGACATATATGGTTTCTAAACAGTAAAATGGAAAGATTGACAAGAGAAAAATTATGGAAATATTACCATGCATATGATTGTTTTCAGTCCTCTCCTTTAAGCATTACACAAATAAGAAATAATCATTCTTTCCTAAAAACAAGAAAAAATAACAAATTACAACTTTTTGACATGATGATACATATATGTAGTACTAAACAATAACTAAGAAACCAAGTCCATATCTTTCACGAACAAATACACTAGCTATAAACAACCACAAGCAACAGTAATACACAACTAAATATATCATAAGCAACTGCAACACAAGGAGTTAGGACCCAACCATATCCATCATAATCAAACACACCAATCATAAACACATTAATGATTAATATTACAAGTTAAAGAGTACATCATATTGATCTTTAAGATGTAAACATAGCAGGATCTCAAAAGCAACAAGCAGTAGTGTTGCCACAACATAATGAAAAGGAACCCAATGCCACAAATAAGTTTAAAAGTTACAAAATAACATGATGCTAACAAAGAAAAAATATGATAACCATAAAATATTTCATACATGGAGCATGCAGCAAAATCTACCACGAAAAATCACAGCACAACAGTTTTTAAAAGTTTTAATATACATCTGCAGAAAATTGAGTTAAATGATGATAAAGGTTTCTACTGTAAACATAGTTAAACACAAGAATTTTATAGTTTGTACCTAAACTAAACTTAGTCAAAACTAAATATCATAGAAACTCATCAACTAATTTAGATAATTATCCCAACTTTGGTTATACAAAAGAGAAGTCAAGGCAACAATTACGGAAAAGAAAGAAACTGATCACCATAATTGATAAAAAAAACATGATCAAGCTTGAGAGCGAGAAGAATGGTGAAGGAAAACAGAAAACTATGCACTGAAACCGTTCGAAGCGACTTTCAAACTTCTCTAAGACACTATTTTTTCTCTGCACCAATATTTATTTACCTTTAAATATCTAAATCAATTAGAGAGACCATTTCGGCAAAGTTCACAATTCAAAATTTGATTGTGTGAAACTGGAGATTTTTCGTGTAAATATTCAAGAGGCAAACACATTAGAGAATGGAAAAAAGTTGTTCTAGGAGAAAAATGTTCTTTTCAAGCCAACATATTCCACGATAAAAACAGATGATGACAAATTTATTTTACGATAATACATTTTTACATTTTGTATGTGACTGTGTATAAAATTGAAAGGAAAATTTTAAAATTTAAAATTAGATTTAGATTAAGGCTACAACTATTAGTTAGATAATTATTTTCTAAAATTAATTGAAGTGAAATATTGTTAGAAGCAAAATTAGAACAAATTGTTTTTAAGAAATTATATTTTATGATTTTATTCTATTTTATATATATTGTTTTATTTTTATCTAAATAAAACATTATATATATATATATATTTCAATTATTTTTATATTTTTGTACTCGCCCTTAGGGCGGGTTTAATCCTAGTATATTAAATAGAGCATGTTATGAATTAGTTGTTATGGAATATATAGGTATTTTAGGTGAATATTTTTCCAAATATGTAGGAAATTTTTTGAGAAGGTTACGGCAACAATAAAAAGTAGTATTAACTTTCAAAAAAAAAACAAATTACAACAAATTTACTTCTCATATTAGAAATTATAAACTTGTCTAACTATTATAAAGTTTTAATAATGTAATTCTTCACTTTCTCTCATTTTATTCTAGTTTAAATATAACAATAAGTCCATATATTTTATTAAACCAAAAGTTGATTGGAATAAGGAGAGTGAAGTTATTTCTTCTCTTATTTATATATATTTTCAAGAAACTCTCTTTTTTTTTTCTTTTTCATACTTTTTTTATTAAAACTATGGGTTTACACGATATAGTTAAATTTTTTTTTTTGATATAGTTAAATAACTTATAACATAATTTAAATTACTTTAAGATAAATAAATAGATAATAGGAAACTATTTTTACTATATATACATCTACATGTTTTTTAGAATCTTATATCTATATTATTATAATAGAAGTACACTTTGAAAATACTCCCAAGATTTTGAAGTTATTTACATTACAATGCCACTGAAATAATAAATTTAGCTTCCTTAATTATAGTTGTCTTTTCCGATCTATAAATGCATTTTCCTAATTCGAATTTAAACAATAGAAATCTATATTTAAGTATACTTGTCTTTTTCTAATATAAATAATCGATTTAAATATTTGATATCTTTCCTTAATTAAATAATAGATTTCCTCAATCAAATCCTAACCAAAATAGATTTCTCAATATATTTCGTATTAACATATTAAATATTAAAATCACACATCATAATCAATTTATATAACATATAAAGAAAATATAAAAATTATTCATATATTTTATTTATAAATATTGGATTTTTTTATATGATACAATGTGATATAATAGATGATTAAAATCACAAAATATAATTATTCAATGTAATAAATAAAATTGTTATGTTTTAATATGTTAAATTAACAATAATGTAATATATTTTAATTTACAAATATATATATATATATATATATATATATATATATATATATATATATATATATATATATATATATTATACCATTAGTACAAGGAAAAAAAATTAAAGTAAAATCAAATATTTATACAGTCACGGGTCAAACTCTAGAAATAAATAACAACAGCGTAATATTATTTTTTCTTTAACAAATTTATTTTAACAGAAATATAGTTCCAAATATGTTTATATATTTTATGTATTTATAAAAAAAATTTTAAGGGATGCTAAGATTTTGGAATTGGAATTATGACTCATTTTTGTATTATTTTAATTAGGAAATTAAGATTTTATATCTGAATATTTAATTAAACGTTTAATTTCAATTTTTATTATAACTACAAAGATTCATTTTTAATAGATTTTATGTTTAAATATTATTAAAAAAATCATCATTTAATATAAACAAAAAACTTAAAACATAAAATAAATACCCGCCCGGTCGGGCGGATCAAGGTCTAGTGTATTATTATATATGAAAACAAAGTTAACCATGTTATTAAAATAGTTGATTAGAACTTTTGAAATCAAAAATTCCTGACTAACTTATAAAATATAATCCTTTCTCTTTAATTATTTGTGCTGTGCGTGAATGCATTGTCTTGGCAAAAAGACAAGGCTGTGAAAGAGAAGAATTTTAGGTTCCACCTGCGCTGCCAATCTTTCTCACTCATCGCTGTTTTCTGATGACCTGATGTTTTTTGCTGAGGGGTCTAAAGAGTCTGTAGAAGGTGAACTCTCTGTTTTTGACAAGTTTGCTGTGTGGTTGGGTTTGAGAATCAGTCTTGAGAAATCTACGGTCTATATGGCTGGTGTTCTAGAAGCTGAGAGGAGGAGAATACTGATGAATTTCCTATTGGAAGAGGGTGATCTTCCTGCTTGACTCAATTAATGAAAAAACAAGATTATTTGCCTCTGCTGGAAAAAATCAGAAACAGGATAACACTTGGACTTGCAGATTTCTTTCTTATGCATGAAGACTGCAATTAATCAAAGTGGTATTGATGAGTATTGTTAACTTTTGGGTTGCTGTCTTTTGACTACCTAGTCAGTGTGAAAGACTAGATTTCACTTCTCGAATTTAGGTTAGGTTGCGAGATATAGAATGAGAATCGTGGGTTGAATCCCGTAATGAACTTAAAGAATGAATACATTTTTATTGATGATTTGGATGATTAGGAATACAAGAAATATATTGCGAGATGATTACAAAAAGAAATGAATAGTGCTTTTGATCTTGTACGAAAATAGGTATGAATGAATCGATCCCTTTTTCTTGAGTCTTCTCCATCTTTAAATAGCCTAGGTTTCGTTGACTGTGGCTCAACTGATCTCTGTGATATCCGGCTCTAATTATGGAACTTATACCAGCCTCCTCTTGACCGAGTCCTTCGAGATGTTAGCTACCTCTTTATCGTGACCTTTGCTGCGAATTCTCTTAGGTTCAGCCTCCGGCTCGACTTCTAGCTCCCTTAGCTATGATGGGCTTGCCGCAGCCCACTCGTTAGCTCTCGCCCATCGATACCTAGCTTAAGGGTCATATTTGGGTCCAACAGTTGCCCCCAGCTTCTGAGTAAAAATCATTTTATCTCGGAAGCTAGATTTTAGCCGCCGATCTTATCTTTTCGTTGAGGTGATTAGTTATTATTTTATCTAGATTCGCTTTACTCGATCCTACGGTCGTTGTTACACTTGATAAGATCTACGGTTCAGATGAGGGGAGTTCGAGATAATATTCCCGAATCTCAAGAGTTGATAGGATATAAAGCTGTATGCATTTTCTGCTACGCCTCCCACTTTCTCCATGCCTCCATTCAATTTCCCAAGGTAACTTCTCTCCTCTTTTATTTTACTGCGATGTGCTTTTTTTTTATTTTCATCTTCATTTCGTCATTGCTCTCTGTAAATCCCTCCCAAAACTTTCAATCTACTTTCTTCTTCATCTTCCCCTATTATGGATCATCCGAATGAAGGCTCCGGAGAAACCGGGATTACTCCCTCTGGAGCTAAACTGTTGAAGGTTAAGCAAGAGGTCGGAGCCAAGATGAGGAGAGAGAAGAACAAGGCTAGAGAGACGATTGCGACCAGGGTCTCTAAGCGGAAGAAGAAGGATCACTCGCCTTCATTATTGCAAAGACAAGACATTGTTAATCTCATGGTTCAAGCTCTCGGTCGGAAGGAGCTTGCTCGGGCCTGTAAACTTGATGAAACCCCTGTGACTGCTCCAGAGGGTTGGTTCTGTGTTCACGAGAAGTACATCTCCAAAGGTCATCTCAGATTCCCTCTCCCGACTCTTCTATTGGATCTTCTTGATTATTATCAGCTAGCCCTCTCCCAACTCTGCCCCTCGGTTATTCGAGTGATAAACGGTTTTATCACTAGGGCTAGGGAAGAGGGTGTTTCCGTTGGACTTACCGAACTAATGAGCCTTTTCTCGATCAAGGTAAGTGCTTCCAAGGAGGGTGATACCGGGACCTATTACCTTCCTGGTCGCCCCAAGTCGGTAATTTTCAGGTTCTCCGGTAGTGACGACGACTGGAGGAAGAAATATTTTTATGTTAAGGTTGACCCTTCGACGGTTCCCGAGGGTCGGGGCCTTAGGGTAACATGGTCTAACGCATCTGGTTAGGATTTTTTTAGGGTTGTTCCTTTTCATGTTCCTGAACATGGTCTAATTCACTCTTTGTTAGTTATGACTCACTAATCTTTTTTGACTATGTTTGCAGAGATCGAGGACCCTCCGAAGCTTTCCACCAAACTCACCAGAACTCTGTTCCGTAAGCTGCAGAAAAGTCCTTGTACTTGGGTGGCTTACACTACCTCTCGGATAGGTTCAGCCAGATTCCCAGATAACTACAACGCTTCCTTTCAGGACCCTATCCCAGCCGAGGATCTTAAAAGTAAGTTTAGTTTTTTTTTTTTTATTTAAGCTTTCCCCCTTAGGTTTTAGGTCTCTTAAAGATTTATGCCTTTCCAATTTCAGAAAGTAACTCGATAGTGTCGATTTCAACCGGAGCTAGCACTTCAGGAACCGAGAAGACTCAGCCAAGCGAGATGCCTCTCAAGCCGTCATTCTGTTCCAGGGGTAATCCCTCCAGAGCTGTCAGTGCTTCTCGTGGAGGTGACAAGAACCAAGGGGGATCGTTCCTTGATTCTGTGAAAGAGGTCCTAGATGATGGAATTCCGGACCTGTCACAGAGGTTGCCCCCACTGAGCTAGCCGCTCAAGATGTTGTCCCTCCCCCTGAGGTCCCTATGCCGGAAGCTGATTCCCAGGCTCCAAGAGGTACCTCCGAGGTTGAGCCCTCGAGACACAAGAGACCCAGGACTGATCAAGTTGGTGCTTCTTCTCGGTCCTCCTCCTCGTCTTCTAGAGGGGGGACTGTCGGATGGAGTTTTACCCACTCGAAACCTGGGTCGGTCCTGGACGACCCTTGGGCCTGGCCGCAATGATGAGGCATATGAAGAGGGTGGGGTGTTCTCTCCCGGCGCTCAAGGACCTGACTAACATGGATGAATATCTTGAGATAGCCCACTGTATGGGTCAGGTTCATGATTTCGTCCTTTCTCTATTTGTACTCTTTGTTTCTGATGAAGACTTATTTTATTTTATTTTTGTCATTTCGTGTTCATTGTAGCTGGCTAGAGCTGTTAACAGGGCTCAGCTAAAGTTCGATAATGTGTTGCATGATGCCCCCAATGCTGGGGAGGTGGCTCAGGTTACTGAGATGGTTAAGGCGACTAAGGCCGAGCTCGATCAAGCCCGGGCTCGAGTTTCTGAACTTGAAGCTGAAGTTAAGATGCTGGGTTCTAAGGTCGACGCTCAACAGGGGAAGATCGAGAGTCAAGAACTTGATATCCAGGTGAAGGGTAGAAGGATTAGTGAGTTGGATGCCGCTCGTAGGGTAGCTGAGCACCAGGTTCGGGACCTCATTGCCACTTCCCAGGATAGCTAGAGGAACAAGGAAGCTGGAGTCAAGCTGGCTGTTAGGGAAGGAAAGAAAGAGGTCACCGAAGCTTACAACAAGATCTTAGCCTGTGTCCAAGAGAAGTTTGCCAAGAAGAAGGAAGAGGTTAATTCTTTGATTTACGCACAAGAGCTCCAAGCTAATACTGAGCTCTTGAAGGACATGTTGAACAATGAGATCTAGAGTGCTGAAGAGGAGTACAACCGCTTGATGGCTTTGTTTCCAGAAGCGACGACTGCTTATGAGAAGGCTCAGGTGTCCGACTTCTCAGTCAGCAAGCTCCCTCTTCCCCAGTTGTCAGAGAGCTCAGGTACTTTCGAGATTAACATGTTCAATCCATCCTTTTTCTGGGGAATACGGTTCCAATTTAGGTTTGGTGACTCCTAATTTAGCTCCAGTCGAGGCAGCTCTAGGAGGTGACGGCAACGAGGTTGAGGAAGGAGTTCCTGCTGGTGAAGGCGAACCGGTCCAGGAAGATAAGGAAGATTGAGAGCTGAGGCTTTTTTGAAATTATGTTTTATGTTTTTCAAGACTTCTGCCCAAGGGGTTTTATTTCGTTTAAGTTCTACGACTTAGTGCCTGAGGAGGCCTTTAAACCTTTATCCGTGTTTAAGACTTGTTGAATTTTAATAGCCTGGGGAGGCTTTTAAACCCTTGCTTATGTTTAAGTCTTGGTTATTTCCGTTTTAAGTTATTAAACTTAATCTTGTTTTGTCTAGACATAGCGGTCATGAATCTTGATGAAACATGTGTCATGATCGTTAGATCGGATTAGGATCTTTGTTCTTATTTGTGATAAGCGTTTAGCTTAATATATATTCGGTTATGAGGACTCTAAAGAGGAGTCTTTGATATTAGCTCTGGAAGTTTAGGGACCTGAGTCTGATTTGAAGGGTTCTGGGACCTGAATTTAGGTTCGTAGGAACCTGAGTTCGTTCGAAGGATTTTGAGTCCTTCGGGGTCTATATTAGTTAATGGATGGAATTGAAGGATTTTAAGACTTTGCTGATTTTTTTAGGGTTTTAAGACCTTGTCGATTTTTTAGGATTTTAAGACCTCGTCGATTTTTTAGGATTTTAAGACCTTGTTGACTGTCAAGGATTTTAAGACCTTGTTGATTGTCAAGGATTTTAAGACCTTGTTGGTTCTTTAGGATTTTAAGACCTTGTTGGTTGTCAAAGATTTTAAGACCTTGTTGATTCTTTGGGATTTTAAGATCTTAGGTTCAGGTTCTTGAGGACCTGACTGCGTTCGAAATTGTTAATGAGCTTAGGTCCTGACTTATAGGGACCTGATTTTTTTGGAGGATTTTAAGACCCTTGGTGTTAACGGAGAAAGAACTCGAGATGGTGATCAATAATTGTTTTATTGATAGCAACTTTTTAGATTACATGATGTTGGATTATTCATACAACACTGTTTTTGGGCTATGTGTTTTCGGTAACTCATGCCCCCTTGGCTTAGATTGAGAAAAATGGTGAGAAGAGGTTGAGGGCTGCACTCATGACGGAGTTGCCTACGTACCCAGTCAAAGGATCAAGCCAAACGTAGTTCAGGAAATTTGGGTACCTAATGATAGTATCTCTTGAGGTTCGTGGCATTCCACGATCGGATTTCAGGTATCCCGGTTCGCACCTTCTGGAGCTTATAGACTCCGTATCGCACTATGTGGATAAGTCGGTAGGGACCTTCCCAGTTGGTTCCTAATTTTCCAGCTCCCGGCTCCTTGGTTCCTTCGAACACCTTTCTAAGTACTAGGTCCCCTACAGCGAACTGTCGGGGCCTTACTTTGGAGTTATAGTGTCGTGCCATTGCTTGCTGGTAATTTTGAATGCGAAGCATGGCTTGGTCTCGTCTTTCCTCGATTAAGTCGAGGCTATCCATCGGAAGCTGATTTTTAGCTGCGGGGTTCGACGTGCAGAGTTCCCGGCAGAGGCTACCAGCAATGGTTTCTGCTAGGACGACAGCTTTCATCCCGTAAGCTAAGGAGAAGGGAGTATCCTCTGTAGCTTTTCGTGGGGTGGTTCGGCAGGCCCACAGTACTTCAGGTAGTTTTTCAGACCAGAGCTCCTTCTGGGTTCCGAGGCGTTTCTTGAGGTTTGCTAATATTGACTTATTAGCAGCCTCCGCCTGGCCGTTCCCTTGAGGTCGTCGTGGTGTTGAAAAGGTGAGACGGATGTTCCATTTGTCGCAGAACTCTTTGAAGTCGTGAGATATGAACTTTCTTCCGTTATCAGTTACGATTTCGTATGGGACGCCGTGTCTGCACACGATGTTTTTCCATACGAATCCTTCGACTTCGAATCTGGTTACCTGCTGGAAAGCTTCAGCCTCAATCCACTTCGTGAAATAGTCGGTTAGGACCAAGAGGAAGCGTAGCTTCTTTTTTCCCTTTCTTGAAGCTACTAGTGGTCCTACGATGTCCATGGACCACCTCATAAATGGATAAGGGGCGGATATGTTGTATAACGTTTCCGCAGGCTGGTGTATATTCGGTGCGTGCCTCTGGCATTTATCGCATGAGACGGAATAGGCCTCGCAATCTGCGATAATGGTTGGCCAGAAGTAGCCTTGTCTCTTGATTCGGATAGCTAGAGCTCTGCCACAAGAGTGGTTTCCGCAAGAACCATCGTGCACTTCCTTCATAAGCTCCATAGCAACTGTTGGGGAAAAATATCCCAGGCCAGAGTTTTCTCCAGCTTCCGAAAGGGCCCTTGATTTCTGGATCCTTCTCCGAGAAGGGTCCAGGGTCCTGGGTCCAGGGTCCAGGTCCGACCCCTGTCTCTGAGTAAAAAGGAAAACTTCAATATAATGGTAAATAATCATATTTATCATTATATGGTCGAATCTCCTTAAATCCAAGAGAAGAAAAGAGGAAGTTTCCCAAGATATCAAGCCGCCTTTAATAAAATTGGAAATATTCTATTATCCAAAGATATATTGAATATTTCCAAATCTTGGAGAGGAAGCACGACCTATACTATAAATATAGGATTAATAAACCCTAGAAAGGGGGGAGAACATGTCCAGACACAGAGAGAAAAACCCGACAGCCTCTTATACAATATTGAAGACCGAGAAGACCATCCTCTTCGAGACGCCGGTGACTGGTCGATCATGACGAGATCTACCAGCTAGATGATGCTCTATAACCATTATTGCACGTCCACTATAAGAAGAAGACATTCATCTACATAAGACAGAAACCCCACAGTCAATCTGACGGCTACCAAAACAAGAAATGACCTAAAAGACTATTTCCACCGACATATCTATGGAAGACGAATCCAGGAGATTACAACCAGCAAGATGGCGTCCTAAGCTCATGACAGCATGCCTACAACTCTACATATTCATCCAGGCTACGATCTCCAACTCATCAGCTGGGACACTCCATGCTCCATGAAGCATACCGAAGCTCCATGCTCACTGCAGCATCCCGATGATCCCAACATCTATTCCAGCCATGTCCCTTCCATAATAGATGGCTCCTATCAACTACAGAGCCACGTGCTCCTTAGGCTATGTGCCTTCACCAGGCTCCGCACCTCTACTAGGCTCCGCGCCTCCATTAGGCCACGTGCCCACTAGGCCACGTGCCCACCTAGGCTACGCGCCCACAATATATGAACTACGAATGGCTTGATCCCCTTCCGAGGGGTACGTAGGCAATCCCCACTGTGGGATGCAGCTATAAATCCCCACTTCTCCCATGGTTCCACGACTTGGAACCTAGGAGACATCTTCAGAACCAGGGACCATCTACTATACATCACGAAGACCTTGCGGCCTTCATTACAGACCTTGCGGCCCTCATCATAGACCCTGTGGCCCTTGCCACAGATAGGCATCCCTTGCCTAATGATCAATATTCCTTGCTAGAACGAAGACCTTGACGACTATACTGGCCCATACCCTTATGGTAGTATCCTAAAAGCATGATCTCTTGGTTCATCAACCACTGAAGCAGGAGAAAGCACTACGACTACTTGTCTCCTTCCTCCTATCATTCCGTAGGCTGAGCACGAATCGCTTGTACCAGAAAATACCCTAACAGTTTGGCGCTAGAAGGAGGGGCAGTACTAAACTACGTGACGATGGTGATAGGCGGAAGGGATATTTCACTCATCCCTGCAAAAGGTCTCCACCCCAACCACCTGGGGGCAAGAAACGACCTCTTCTCATCATATTCGTGGCCCATACGGCTGGAAACACCTCTCCTACAAAGGATATCACTATGATAACAGCAGCAGCAAGGTTATATGAAGGAACCACCTATGAGGTCCTACTATTCCCTGCAAATCTTGGACCTAAACCACAAATCAGGCCTCTACAGTCTTTGGTCCTTGCTGGTTCCAGGTCCCAACCAAAGATCCGACCTCTACAGTCTTTGGTCCTTGCTGGTTCCAGGTCCCAACCAAAGAACCGACCTCCACAGTCTTTGGTCCCTGCTGGTTCCAGGTCCCTGCAACCTTTGGACACAGCGATCCCGACTAGGAGCAGTCCTCATCAACATCAAATATCGACGTGCAACCCACTGGAAACAATCAAGCGGGATCTAGACCCCAGGAACGCGTCCACGATCATAACTCCATCCCATGTTACGAGGGGAAAGGTACTCAAGAAGGGCACAACGCCTTCCATCCGAGTTGACACATTGACGAATCCCAAAGGAGGAGCCAGAAGAAGAGTTCCCAGGAGTACTTCATGCATACCGTGCGACCACTAAAAGGTAACATGGAACTATCCTCCTTTCTAGGTTCTAGCATCTAGGTGGTAGAATAGATAGAGAACGCCTTTCAGTATTCGGTGAATTCCACGGAGTTCCTGTGAAAATGCTACGAACCAGCCAAAAGCATGAGGAACCTTGCCCAAGCGCTTGGCAAACCGCCGCTTTGCCTCCTGCCAAGGATCCAGAGGAAAAGCTAGTTCAACATCACAGCTTGATGGTCGTCGTATCCTCCACTCATTCAGAACTGTGTAAAAGAAGTAGGATAACTCCCGTTCCCGCTACTCCTCAGCCAAAGGAGACATCCGAACTTCCAGGTCCTGGATCCCAGCTTCCAGATTCTGGACTCAGGTCCTAATCTAGGTTCCGGGTCTACAGCTGTTCACCTTACAAGAAAGCAAGCTCTGATCACCTTACTATCTCTTTTCCTGGTGATGTACCCTGATGTACTTCTAAAAGAAGCTAAAGCCACATGCCTCTCAAGATTTCCAAAGGCAACATGTCTTCTCGAACCTCTAAAAGAAGACGCGATCACGAGAAAAGCTGGGGCAAATGAAATGAGCGTTAACCCAAGGGGCAACACACATCAACAAGTCTCGTTGGCTTGCCCACAACAAGGAAGACCCAAGACAAAGCGACGAGCCGTTAAGTGACATCCAGAAAACGCTGAGAGTGGCTCATCGAAGTGGGAGCAGAGAGCAGCTAGGAGAAGTCACAGCACGACACCTACAAAACAAGGAGATCCAACGAATAGGAGCGAAGCAATATGCACGAAAGGTCAACAGCAGGAATGGATTAACCACGTCCTAATCTGCAGTAAAAGACACTAATCCATGCGAAGAAGCATTCTCAGCTGGCTAATCCATCCAAACAAAGGGTCCTGCTCCAGACCTGTCCATTCCTGCCTCGGGTCAATTTTTATCTAGGACCCCGCTATCCAAGCTCAAGGGCGACTCAGTATTGCTACTTCACCTCTAACCTCCAGATTTAAAGAGGATATGTCCTACCACCCCCTGCTTTCAGAAGGACATATGCCAGAGCTTCCGGGCGCCAATAGAGTCAATTCCACAACCTATGAGTTTCAGGGGGATGAAGCCCACGAACCTCCATGTTTCAAGAGGAAGAATCCGATAACCTACAAGCTCCAAGAGGATATCTCCATAGTCATCGGGTTTCGAGAAGGACCAGGTTTCGAACGGTTTCATAAAAGGTGACAGGTGCAGTCTCAACTTTATCCTTCATCCATCCAACATCGAGAGAGGTCCAACTCTAGTGGACAGAGCGTGATAATGCGTTAAGTCAATTCATCCTCCGGGCTTGAGATAGCGGAACAAGAGTTAAACTCTGGGGCATTAAAGAATCCCTTACAGTCCTCGGATCCTCAAATGCAAAACCCGAAGACCCTCCGAAGCCAATGCAGTTACAAAGGGGAATCAGCAGGAACTACGAGTTTCCATTCAACATATCTCTACGCCCCAACAACTCCTCCTGCCCAGGATCAGGGTATGTCCCCAAGAAACCAAGCAAAGAGAGAGGAAAACATGGGCATAAGAATATTTCTTCTAGAGGATGTATGCCCTTCAGAAGATCACGCTCCAGCCAACATCCAATCATTGGGGGCATAACCAAGGACATACTTACTGAGGTAAATCAAATAATCCCTGCTTGACCTGATTATACACCATTCGGATCTGGCAAAAACGTGGCTATATACCACCAAGGCCCTGCTCTAAAAAGACGGATCCTTCCTACCTGGGATCAAGAATTCCCTCTTCTGAAGGGGGAGCAGGTCACCTGCATCAGACACTAGTGGTCTTTGCCAGCCAAACAACAAGACTACTTGAAGGCCGCGTTCCACCAAGACCTTACACCAATAAAGGAGCTCGTCACCCTAAGAAATGAGAGAATAAGGCCTCCGTTCCTCCAAAGGCCCTGCTACAGGTCCAAGGATCTTGTATCCAACGGATGAATGTCAACGCTCGCCGAAGCATCAACAAGTCCGTCTCCATCAAACCTTACATCACTAGAAGAGATCCACATGGGCCTGAAAGCAAATCTACTCGTCCACCGAGATAAAAGATCAGGGTCCCGAACCCTGTAGTATCATCTCCAGACAGGTCCAGCGCCTATAGATACCTACTGTAGATCCCTGTCTACTCTAAGGAAGACGACTCACCCCCGGGTTCAAACACGGCCCACGCCTAAAAAGAATCCTAGAAAAGGAGCATTTGAGAAGCGACGTCCTGCTCACAACAAGCCTCAAGAGATAGACCAACTCAGGCTTACCAAAGCAAACATGTTATCTCCCAACTTCACCAATGAAATCGAAAGATAAGGGGCAAACAGTTGGGAGTAAACAAAATCCAGGTCTTCATATTCGTTCGAGCAGGACCTCGATATTCAAATACCCACGTGAAGAAGCTCCGGCTCCAACTCTGAAGTTCCGAAGTTCCGACTCCAACTCCAAAGTTCCGACTCCGACTCCAAAGATCCGGCCCTGACCAGCTTCCATCTCTAACACTAGGAGACGTAAGTGCAATCGCAAAGTACTGTATCCAAACTCAGAGTTTGTACAGGGAGCGAACCTATGCAACTGCAAAGAAGTGGGACATCCACAAAAATAAATATAGGGGCATACTAGCTGGATCAGGCCCCAAGGGACCTTCGATCCTGGCGAACCCTATATTACGCGCACAGCAAAAAGGTCATGTTCAGAACCTTCCAGAAAGGAGTCTGGGTCCTAAGGCGAGTCTGCGACCACAAAAAGGACTAATCAGCCGGAAAACTCCCCCTGGACGAGAGGGCCCTCATAAGGTAACTGAGGTGCAAAGGGTAAGAGCCTATAAGCTGCAAGACAGCAACGACAAGGTCCTACCCAACTTGCACCTCAAATTCTATCATTTTTATATTACTATTACTACTATTATATATTTAAGCTGGTGAGGCTACTCACCATAGGTGCAGACAGATATGGAAGGGGTCTGATCAGCCCTGAGCCGATGTCTGCACGATAGTGCCCCGCGTAAAGGCCTATAGCCAAGAATTATGCGGGGACCACGTACTAGTGCCATTCAAACCCTCGTGAAAACGCTATAAGCTAAACACACGCTGGGGGCATGACGTACACAGCCAAGTACTGTAATCAGATTCTGGCGGCTGATATGCAGGGAGCAAAGTGCAAATAACCGGTTAAGCACAAACAATTTAATACCTATCCAGACGTGGAAGGTAGTGTGTCTGGGTTGACAGAACCTTGCGGGGGGACCCACCCCAGACCACAGTAAGTTTGAGAGTGACCTTTCTGCAGAAAGGTAGAGTGCAGCATTGAGAATTTCGAGAATGGCCTATGCCCACGGGTAGCACAGTGCGATTTCTCAATTTAGATCGAGAGTGGCTCGCCTCCGGGCAGCAGAGAGCGATCAAAAAGACTCCCCAAAAGCATAAAAGTCCAGAGACCTTCGGGTCCAAAGACCTTCGGGTCCAAAGACCTTCGGGTCCAAAGACCTTCGGGTCCAAAGACCTTCGGGTCCAAAGACCTTCGGGTCCAAAGACCTTCGGGTCCAAAGACCTCCGGGTCCAAAGACCTTTGAGTCCAAAAACCTTCGGGTCCAAAGACCTTCGAGTCCAGAGACCTTCGGGTCCAGAGACCTTCGGGTCCAAAGACCTTCGGGTTCAAAGACCTTCAGGTCCAAAGACCTTCGAGTCCAGAGAACTTCGGGTCCAAAGACCTTCGGATCCAAAGACCTTCGGGGCCAAAGACTTCCAGGTCCAAAGACCTTCGGGTCCATAGAACTTCGGGTCCAAAGACCTTCGGGTCCAGAGACCTTCGGGTCCAAAGACCTTCGGGTCCAAAGACCTTCGGGTCCAAAGACCTTCGGGTCCAAAGGCCTTCGGGTCCAAAGACCTAAATGTCCAAAGAACCTCAAGGTTCCCAAGACCTAAAGGTCCGAAGAGCCTCAAGGTTCCCAAAAACCTAAGGGTCCAAAGAACCTCAAGGTTCCCAAGACCTAAGGGTCCAAAGAACCTCAAGGTTCCTAAGACCTAAGGGTCCAAAGAACCTCAGGGTTCCTAAGACCTAAGGGTCCAGAGAACCTCAAGGTTCCTTAAGACCTCAGGGTCCAAAAAACCTCAGGGTTCCTTAGACCTAAGGGTCCAGAGAACCTCAGGGTCCAAGGCCTCCGGGTCAAGAACCTCAGGGTTCCATAAGACCTCAACGTCCAGAATCTCAGGATTCAATTAAGGCCTCAGGGTCCTTGCACCTCCGGGTTCATTGAAACCTCAGGGTCCTCGAACCTCCGGGTTCATTGAGACCTCAGGGTCCTTAAGCCTCCGGGTTTAATACGACCTTAGGGTCCATAGAGCCTTCGGGCCTATAAAGAACCCTCGAGTTCGGTACAGCCTCCGGGCCTATAAGGAATCTCCGGATTCAAAAAGATCACTTAAGGGTGGATCAAAGACTTTTGAGTCTAAAGGACCTTCGGGTTCAAGGACTTCCAAGTCCTGATACTAACCTTCGGGTTTACCAAAGATCTTAGGATTCAAAGGTATCGACCTCCGGGTCCGAGGTATCAACCAGGTTTAACCATGGTCCTAGGACTAAGAGATTAAACCCAAAACACTCAGAAACCTCAGGGTTCGATGAGCAGACCTCCGGGTTCAATAAAACGGCCTTAGGGCCTAGGTAAGGAACCTCAGGGTTCAAGGCTTTGAGAACTTACGAGTTCCATGGCCCAGGAGCCTCAGGGTTCAAATCAGGCTAGAACTCCAGGGTTCTAAGCAAAGATCTTACATTCCTAAAACTAAAAACTCAAGTTTTTAATACTGGATTACAAGATATAATGCTTCTTCAATGATTTCAGGTTTCAGTCAAGTCACCAACAGGGCCCAAGTCCTAGTCGCTGACATCTTTCTAAGGTTATGACCCCTCCTAGAAACCTACCTAATCATTGAAACATCCTTCCGCCTCAAAGGCACCACGAAGTCCTTGCGACCTGATTTAAGTTCCTCGACTAGACGACGCATCGACAGGAGCCGAGTCCTAAATCTGAATATCTTCCCAAAGATTATGTTCTTTCAAAGAACCTAAGGCCAGGCAGTCACGAATGGCCCCAGTCAAGAGACAATCTTGAGAAAAGGTGCAAGCAAGGCCAACGGAACCAACAATGAGGATCTTCAGCTCTAGCCTCCGGGTCATATTAAACATCTTCGTTCTCCTATCCTCGCCGAGATTTTCCTTCTCAGAAATCATGGATCCCGACTCATACATTCCTCCACACGACTTATGAACCCAAAGAGTCCTTGAGGAATACAAACGGAAGTCCTACCTTAACCAAGGTCGAGTTTGGTTCCAGGAGCAACACAAGCATCTCGGGACTCCCATATGCAGGCCATCAGAATCGAGAATGCAACCAGACCCGCCTGGTCCTCGTCACACAGACAAATCACGTCCATTGAAGCATGTTTGAAAGTCTACCTACGTCAGTCCAAGCAACTCCTCATTTCACGACAAGGTTCCAACCCTTCTCCAGCTCAAGAAAAGACTATCAAGGTCAAAGATCACATGTTATCCCTTGATTCCCACGAGACAATCAAGGAATAAGGGGCAAACTGTTGGGGAAAAATATTCCAGGGCAGAGTTTTCTCCACCTTCCGAAAGGGCCCTTGATTTCTGGATCCTTCTCCGAGAAGGGTCCAGGGTCCTGGGTCCAGGGTCCAGGTCCGACCCCTGCCTCTGAGTAAAAAGCAAAACTTCAATATAATGGTAAATAATCATATTTATCATTATATGGTCGAATCTCCTTAAATCCAAGAGAAGAAAAGAGGAAGTTTCCCAAGATATCAAGCCGCCTTTAATAAAATTGGAAATATTCTATTATCCAAAGATATATTGAATATTTTCAAATCTTGGAGAGGAGGCACGACCTATACTATAAATATAGGATTAATAAACCCTAGAAAGGGGGGAGAACATGTCCAGACACAGAGAGAAAAACCCGACAGCCGCTTATACAATATTGAAGACCGAGAAGACCATCCTCTTCGAGACGCCGGCGACTGGTCGATCCTGACGAGATCTACCAGCTAGATGATGCTCTATAACCATTATTGCACGTCCACTATAAGAAGAAGACATTCATCTACATAAGACAGAAACCCCACAGTCAATCTGACGGCTACCAAGACAAGAAATGACCTAAAAGACTATTTCCACCGACATATCTATGGAAGACGAATCCAGGAGATTACAACCAGCAAGATGGCGTCCTAAGCTCATGACAGCATGCCTACAACTCTACATATTCATCCAGGCTACGATCTCCAACTCATCAGCAGGGACACTCCATGCTCCATGAAGCATACCGAAGCTCCATGCTCACTGCAGCATCCCGATGATCCCAACATCTATTCCAGCCATGTCCCTTCCATAATAGATGGCTCCTATCAACTACAGAGCCATGTGCTCCTTAGGCTATGTGCCTTCACCAGGCTCCGCACCTCTACTAGGCTCCGCGCCTCCATTAGGCCACGTGCCCACTAGGCCACGTGCCCACCTAGGCTACGCGCCCACAATATATGAACTACGAATGACTTGATCCCCTTCCGAGGGGTACGTAGGCAATCCCCACTGTGGGATACAGCTATAAATCCCCACTTCTCCCATGGTTCCACGACTTGGAACCTAGGAGACATCTTCAGAACCAGGGACCATCTACTATACATCATGAAGACCTTGCGGCCTTCATTACAGACCTTGCGGCCCTCATCATAGACCCTGTGGCCCTTGCCACAGATAGGCATCCCTTGCCTAATGATCAATATCCCTTGCTAGAACGAAGACCTTGACGACTATACTGGCCCATACCCTTATGGCAGTATCCTAAAAGCAGGATCTCTTGGTTCATCAACCACTGAAGCAGGAGAAAGCACTACGACTACTTGTCTCCTTCCTCCTATCATTCCGTAGGCTGAGCACGAATCGCTTGTACCAGAAAATACCCTAACAGCAACCAGCCCGTGGAAACATTTTAGGTATGGTCCGAAAACGCTTCGTTTGTGGAGGATTGAGTTGATTATGCAATATCTTGCGCTTAATGCTTTGAGTTTTCGGGCTTCCCATTTATTGGGTGGAGTTGTTCCCTCTAAAATGTATTGCATGATTGGTACTCTCCAGTCCTCTCTCCCTGTGATTTTGTTATGGAGGGACGAGGGAGGTTCCTGTTCGGGACCTGGTGTCGTGGTGCCCTCGGAGATATCTGTTGGGTTAGGATCCAGAGGATCTAGATCCTGAGGGATATCTCCAAGCTCCTCGTTGTCTTCTGGGGTATGGGTAGTGCCCCCTGGTGAGTTTTCAAGAGCGGAACGACTTCTGGTTTTGACTCTGTAGACGAGTGAATCCGAGGTCTGGATGGTGCCCCCGGAGGTATTCGCGGAATTAGGCTCCAGGGAGTCTGGTTTCTGGGGAATGCCTTCGTTTTTATCGTCGTTCTTCGGGTTTTGTGTCGCATTCTCAGAGATATACTTCTTAAAGCTGCGTATCTTGGCTTTCGGAAACCAGAATGTTGTGAGAACTTGGGTAGCGACCGTCGGAGGGTAGTTATCTTCTGTCTCCATTTTCTGTTTGTTATCTATCTCAGCCTTAGTAGCTATATCGATGCTTGGCTTCTCGATTCCTTCCACGGGTATAATCCGTTTTACGAGTGGGTTTGATGTGGAAGCTAAGGCAGCCAACGCGTCTGCTGAGGAGTTTTCTCCTCGCGGGATCATTGTTAGCTCAAATTTGTCAAACTGCCTGGTGAGGTTCAAGACAACTTCGAGATATGCCCCCATTCTTTCGTCTCTTGTTTCGTATTCTCCGTGCAATTGGCTAGCTACTAGCTGCGAGTCACTATAAGCGTTCAGCTCTCGAATTCCGAGGCTTAGAGCGAGTTTTAAGCCAGCGATTAGTGCCTCATACTCGGCTTCGTTGTTGGAAGCGCTGAATCCGAGCCTATAGGATTGTTCGATGGTTTCTCCAGCAGAGGAGGTTAGCCTTAGGCCGACACCGGAACCTTGCCTTGATGAGGTTCCGTCTACATACAGGTGTTCGGAGGTTAGTTCGATGACGAAATCAGCAAGGACCTGAGTTTTTGCTGCTGCTCGGGGTCTGTACTCGATATCATACTCGCTGAGCTTTATGGCCCATTTGGCTAATCGTCCGGACTGGCTCGGGCAATGTAAAATTGTTCGCAATGGATGTGAAGTCATCACGACAATCGAATGTGATTGGAAATAATTAAGGTCGCAGTTTCCTAGCAGCTGTTACGACTGCTAAGGCTAATTTTTCCATGGTAGGGTACCTCGTTTCGGCGTCTATTAGACTCTTGCTATTGTAATAGACGGGTCTTTGTTCGTTTTGTTCTTCTCGTACTAGCACGCCGCTGACTGCAGCTGCCGATACGGCGAGGTACATGTACAACGGTTCTCCGACTACAGGTTTGGATAGGATCGGAGGTTCGGAGAGGTAAGCTTTTAGTTGTTTGAAGGCTTCCTCACACTTCTCGTCCCACAGGAACTTCTTATTATTTTTCTGAAGTTTATGAACGGGAGGCACTTGTCGGTGGATCTGGATATGAATCAGTTTAGTGCTGCGATCCGTCCAGTTAATCTTTGTACCTCTCTGGTCGTTTTAGGTGACGACATTTCGAGGAATGTAGCTATCTGTTTCGGGTTGGCTTTGATGCCTTTTTCGGTCACGAGGTACCCGAGAAACTCGCCGGAGGGCACTCCGAAAGTACGCTTAGCTGGATTAAGCTTCATGTCGTACTTGTTGAGGATGTCGAAGCATTCTCTTAGGTGGGAGATATGGTATTCTCCGACTGAGGACTTGACTAACATATCGTCAATGTGGACCTCCATAGTTTTTCCGAGTTGCCCAGCAAACATTTTGTTTACTAGTCTCTGATAGGTAGCTCCCGCATTTTTCAAACCGAATGGCATGTAGCAATAGGTTCCACGTTCGGTTATGAATGCATTCTTTTCTTGATCTTCTGGATCCATCATGATCTGGTTATATCCTGAAAAGGTGTCCATGAAGGATAGGAGCTGGTGGCCAGCTGTTGCTTCGACTAATCGGTCGATGGGAGGTAATGGGAAGCTGTCCTTAGGACATACCTTGTTTAGGTCAGTGAAATCTACACAGATTCTCCATTTCCCATTTTTCTTTTTTACTACGACCGGGTTAGCTAGCCAATCGGGGTATTGTACCTCTCGGATGGACCCGGCTTTCGTTAGTCGGTCAACCTCGTCATTGACAGCTTGGGCCTTTTCGAGACCTAGCTTTCGACGTTTTTGTTTGACTGACTTGAAAGTGGGGGTCTACATTGAGCTTATGGGTGGTGACATTCGTATCTATGCCTTTCATGTCGCTGGTGGTCCATGCAAAGGTCTTGACATTACTTTTTAGGAATTCGATGAGCTCTTTCTTAGTTTCGGGAGGTAGCTGTGATCCGATACTTATCTGTTTTTCAGGGTTCAAGTCGTCAATGCTAACTTTTTCGGTGAGGTTCTTAGGGGGACCTCGGATGTTTTGTTGCATTTCACGATCTTCCTGGATCTGTAATTGCTATTGGGGGGGGGGATTCTTTTATGATTTTGAATCCTCCTAGATAACAGAACCTTGAAATCTTTTGACTACCGTGCACGGTAGCTATTCCGTCAGGAGTCAGGAATTTTACACATTGGTGATAAGTTGAAGCTACTGCTTTCATCCTGTGGATCCAGGGTCTTCCAAGAATTGCATGGAAGGGAGAGGGTTTGTCGACGACTATAAAATTGGTCATCTTCATGACTCCGCCAGCTATGATTGGGAGTTTGATTGTTCCCAATGAGGTAGCTGTTTCTCCAGAGAAACCTATGATGTTGGATTTCTGGTCGACAATTTCGTAATCGTCTATCTCCATTCCTTTTATTGTGTTGTAGAAAAATGAGGTCGACAGAGCTTCCGGTGTCGATCATGAGCTTAGGTTCCTCGTACCCTGCTATGTTCAGTGTTACGACGAGAGCGTCGTCGTGAGGCCTGTCGAGATCTGATGTCTCACTTTCCCAAAAAGAGATTTTAGTGTTGGACTCGGGTTTGATCGGTTTGGGCTGAGTGTTGGACACAGCCTTCCGTACGTGACTTTTAATAGAGTTAACGGAGTCTTGACAAACTTCGGACCCTCCAAGAATGTAATCGACTCTCGAGCTAGGGCTCGATTGGGAAGGTGGTTTGCTCAGGAGGGCCTCGATTTGTAGGCTTTTTCCTTGTGGAAATTTTCCAAGGATCATGTCAACTCTCGTTTTGGGAGCTGGGGGTGGTGAGTCTGTATTCTTTTCGGGTGATCTTTCGCGTTTCGGAGAGGTGTCTCTGGTACCTCTTTTTTGGTAAGGTTGTGGCTTTTTGAGGTCAACGTCCTTTATTTCTCCAACTGCGAATTTAGCAGCAAATTGTCGTTGGAGGTCCCAACATTCTTTGGTTGAATGTCCTTTCCGATCATGGTAAGAGCAATGTTTGCTCTCGTCGTAGCCTTTCGACCAGGGGGCTTTAACTGTCGCGGCGATGGGTTTTTCTTCCTTGTCTTCCTCAACAATGTAAGAGTGCTCTCCCTGAGTCTGATGGTTTCGGGAATTTCCCTTTTAATGAGGTCCCTTCCCGTCGGAGGCTTCGCCTTCGAGTGATTCTGAGGTTTCTTGTGGAGTTTATCCAATGTCATTGTTTCCTCTTCCAAGGTAATGTATCTAGAGGCCTTATGGAGAGCGTCATCGATAGTTGGAGGAGGATTTAGCGTTAACTCCAAGAAGAACTCTGATCTTCCAGAGGTCAGCCTCGGACGCTTGTTTTAGGATGTGTGTCGAATATTGCTTCATAAAGGCATTGGCTAATTGATCGAAACTGTCTATCGAGTTCGGCTCGAGGCCAGAGAACCATTCAAGGGCTGTTCCGACCAAATTTTCAGAAAATGTTCTGCAATATCCTGTTTCGCATTCTTCCTTTGTGAAGTGAGCTTTTACTATAGCTAATCGGAAGGCTCTTAAATATGCCTTTGGGTCTGAGGTCCCATCGTATTCAGGGATCTTAATTTTTCACATGTCTCTTATGTAAGAGTTGGCAATCCTATCGGTGAACGAAGTTCCACGAGTTTCCTCGATTAAGCTCTCGATCTCGGAAGCTGAACTCGTTATCTTGTGAACTTGAGCACCCAATTTCTGGAGAGCTGTGTGGGTTCGCTCCATATATCTGGGAATGGCATCGGGTCCCTTGAAGGGAAGGACATTTGGGTCATTGTCAGATACCTGACGGGCAGGTTCCTGATGAAACCGAACTCAATCGTTTTCCCAGCTAGCTGGCGGGACAGGTCGCTTATTGGTCCTCAGGTTTCGAGCGAGGTTAGTGTAGAGAGCTGCAGGATCAGAATCCGTCCTTTTATATTCGTCAGTATTTGGGGTTAAAACCCTGGCTTGAAACACCGAAGTTGATGTTCTGCCCCCGGACGGTATGTTGGCTCCTGCTCCAGACCTAGAAGGAGGTGGCGGCGGAGGCAAACGAGTGCTACCGCTGGTGGTCTGGTCAGGCATAGAGCTGGTTGTTGCTACGTTGCTTTCCATGGCGCTGGTGATAGGTGGGATAAACGCGGGAGCTGTCCTAGCGCGAGGCGTTTGGAAAGCAGGTCCCTGTTCCTCTGCACCAGTGCTATCAGGGGAGAAATCCAAATGCTCTCGGGGGAAAGAGGGGTCGATTAGCCGATCTTGGAAGGTGACCCCCGTTCCCTGATGAATGGATGGTTGGGTTGTTGCAGATTGAGATCTGGTTATCTCCTCGAATCATTGCTGCCGGTTGGTTAGCTGTTGCATTGTTCGCTCGGTTTCCTGAGCTTTGTCTACTAACTGGATCATCATCCGGCGGATCTCAGAAAGTTGAGCTTCCGTTTGATTCGGAGCGGTTTGATGCAGTGGGTTATTGAGGGCTGAGGGCCCAGAGTTGGTCCCACTGGAAGGTCTAGGGTCAGTTGCCCCCGGAGCAGTGCGGCCCGGTGAGCTGTTGCTCTGGTTCGATTGATCGGGGTTAGATGTATTTGTTGTTCCATCAAGTGGATTCATCCTTAAGCTTTAGAGTAAGGGATTCGATTATTTGTCCCCACAGACGGTGCCAATTGTGAGAGACTAGATTTCACTTCTCGAATTTAGGTTAGGTTGCAAGATATAGAATGAGAATCGTGGGCTTAATCCCGTAATGAACTTAAAGAATGAATACGTTTTTATTGATGATCTAGATGATTATGAATACAATAAATATATTGCGAGATGATTACAAAAAGAAATGAATATTGCTTTTGATCTTGTACGAAAATAGGTATGAATGAATCGATCCCCTTCTCTTGAGTCTTCTCCATCTTTAAATAGCCTAGGTTTCGTTGACTGTGGCTCAACTGATCTTCATGATATCCGGCTCTAATTATGGAACTTATACCAGCCTCCTCTTGACCGAGTCCTTCGAGATGTTAGCTACCTCTTTATTGTGACCTTCGCTGTGAGTTTTCTTAGGTTCAGCCTCCGGCTCGACTTCTAGCTCCAACTTCTTGCAGATTAAACCATTCTCCCTCTTGTTACACCATGTAAACATTGGACCTTGATAGCCCATATCTAAGAAATTACATCGAAGAACAGTAAATGATGTTGCTCAGCTGAGGTTCCAAACTGCTTATTCAGTGTTTGAAGCGGGTGGTTGTTCGGATCATATGAGGTGTAGAATCCAAATCTTTCCTCCAAATGAGAAACTGAGAAGACCTTTCAAATATGTCAATGCTATAGGGAAACTGGAGAGTTTTATGCCTATGGTTGAGAATTTCTGGGGAGCTACTCCAAATTTGTTTCATTCCACTTTTGCAATGTTCAGATTCTCAATGAAGTTAAAGACTTTAAAGCCGCTGATAAGAGAGCTTGGTAGAGATAAGTTGGGTAATCTGTCTAAGAGAGCAAAAGAAGCGTTTGGTACTTTGTGTGAAAAACAGAAACAAAATCTTGCTGACCCTTGTGAAGTCTCTATGAAGGAGGAAGCAGAGTTGTATGAGAAATGGCTTCACATAGCGGGTCTTGAGGAGGTTCATTTACAGCAAAGGGCCAAGTTACATTGGTTGGATGTGGGTGATCAGAATAACAAATCCTTCTATAATGCTATTCAATCCCACCAAGCCAAAAATACCATTTGGGAGATAAGATGTAAAGAGGGGAATATAGTCAAGACGCAAAGGGAGATTAAAGTGGAAGCTGAGAAGTTTTTTTCTGAGTTGTTAAATAAGATTTCTGAAGACTATACTAGAGCCTCGTTAGATGATCTTCAGGATTTACTTGGATTTCGCTGCACCAGTGAGGACAGTAATATGTTAGAAGCTGAGGTATCGGATGAAGAGATTCGGAAGTGATCTTTGGAATGCCATCAAACAAATCCCCTGGCCCTGATGGTTTCCCAAGTGAGTTCTACAAAACTGCTTGGCCTGTCATTGCTAGAGACTTTACGGTGGCAGTTCAGTCTATTTTCAAGTATGGATTTCTTCCTAAAGGAGTCAACTCGACAATCCTGGCTCTGATTCCCAAGAAAACAGACTCCATGGAGATGAAGGACTACAGGCCCATTGCCTGTTGTAATGTTCTCTATAAGTTGGTGTCTAAGATTCTTGCGAATCGATTAAAGCTTCTTCTTCCGTGCATAGTATCAGAGAACCAGTCTGCTTTTATAAAAGGTAGACTCTTAATGGAGAATGTTCTACTTGCTACTGAGCTGGTGAAAGATTATCACAAAGAAGCTATCTCTCCTAGATGTGTGATGAAGATAGACATCTCAAAGGCTTTTGACTCTGTGCAATGGGATTTTCTTCTGCACATTTTGGAGCCTATAGATTTTCCGAGAAACTTCATTAGATGGATCAGATTGTGCATCACTACATCTTCTTTCTCAGTGCAAGTTAATGGGGAGCTTGCGGGATATTTTCAGAGCAGAAGAGGTTTGAGGCAAGGCTGCTCTCTCTCTCTCCTTATCTATTTGTTTTATGCATGAATGTGTTATCTCACAAAATAGATAAGGCTGCAAAGGAGCAGAGGTTCAAATACCATCCTTGTTGCAAATCTATTTCCCTCACACATCTTTGTTTTCCTGATGACCTTATGGTCTTTTTGGAAGGGACGAAAGATTCAATAGAAGGCGCCTTAGCTGTGTGGTCTGGTCTGTGGTCTGGTCTCAGTATCAGCACTGAAAAGTCTACTGTATTTATGGCAGGAGTTTCAGTGGATGATAGAAGAAGCATCTTAGTAAACTTTCCTTTTGCTGAGGGTGATCTTCCAGTCCGTTATCTTGGGCTCCCTCTAATGTCTCAAGCTATGACAAGCCAGGATTATAAGCCTCTGGTCGAAAAAGTTAGAAGTAAGATCAGTGGTTGGACCAGTCGCTTTCTCTCTTATGCAGGCCGTTTACAATTGATCCGAGCTGTTTTGATGAGCGTTGTGAATTTTTGGGCATCTGTGTTTCGTCTTCCCAGCAGGTGCATAAAGGAAGTGGAACAAATTTGTTCATCTTTCCTCTGGACGGGTCCTTCTCTAAGACATACATGTGCCAAGGTAGCCTGGAAGGATATTTGCAAGTTAAAAAATGAGGGAGGTTTGGGTATCAGAAATCTGAAGGAAGTAAATAAGATTTATGGGCTCAAACTTATCTGGAGGATGCTCTCAGGTGATTCACTTTGGTGTAAATGGATTAAAGAAAACTTGTTGAAGAAAAAATTTTTTTGGGAAATTAAATCCAAAACTCAAGGTGGATCTTGGATGTGGAGAAAGAGATTAAACCCAAAACACTCAGAAACCAGGTTTAACCATGGTCCTAGGACTAAGAGATTAAACCCAAAACACTCAGAAACCTCAAGGTTCGATGAGCAGACCTTCGGGTTCAATAAAACGGCCTTAGGGCCTAGGTAAGGAACCTCAGGGTTCAAGGCTTTGAGAACTTACGAGTTCCATGGCCCAGGAACCTCAGGGTTCAAATCAGGCTAGAACTCCAGGGTTCTAAGCAAAGATCTTACATTCTTAAAACTAAAAACTCAAGTTTTTAATACTGGATTACAAGATCTAATGCTTCTTCAATGATTTCAGGTTTCAGTCAAGTCACCAACAGGGCCCAAGTCCTAGTCGCTGACATCTTTCTAAGGTTATGACCCCTCCTAGAAACCTACCTAATCATTGAAACATCCTTCCGCCTCAAAGGCACCACGAAGTCCTTGCGACCTGATTTAAGTTCCTCGACTAGACGACGCATCGACAGGAGCCGAGTCCTAAATCTGAATATCTTCCCAAAGATTATGTTCTCTCAAAGAACCTAAGGCCAGGCAGTCACGAATGGCCCCAGTCAAGAGACAATCTTGAGAAAAGGTGCAAGCAAGGCCAACGGAACCAACAATGAGGATCTTCAGCTCTAGCCTCCGGGTCATATTAAACATCTTCGTTCTCCTATCCTCGCCGAGATTTTCCTTCTCAGAAATCATGGATCCCGACTCATACATTCCTCCACACGACTTATGAACCCAAAGAGTCCTTGAGGAATACAAACGGAAGTCCTACCTTAACCAAGGTCGAGTTTGGTTCCAGGAGCAACACAAGCATCTCGGGACTCCCATATGCAGGCCATCAGAATCGAGAATGCAACCAGACCCGCCTGGTCCTCGTCACACAGACAAATCACGTCCATTGAAGCATGTTAGAAAGTCTACCTACGTCAGTCCAAGCAACTCCTCATTTCACGACAAGGTTCCAACCCTTCTCCAGCTCAAGAAAAGACTATCAAGGTCAAAGATCACATGTTATCCCTTTGATTCCCACGAGACAATCAAGGAATAAGGGGCAAACTGTTGGGGAAAAATATCCCAGGGCAGAGTTTTCTCCACCTTCCGAAAGGGCCCTTGATTTCTGGATCCTTCTCCGAGAAGGGTCCAGGGTTCTGGGTCCAGGGTCCAGGTCCGACCCCTGCCTCTGAGTAAAAAGCAAAACTTCAATATAATGGTAAATAATCATATTTATCATTATATGGCCGAATCTCCTTAAATCCAAGAGAAGAAAAGAGGAAGTTTCCCAAGATATCAAGCCGCCTTTAATAAAATTGGAAATATTCTATTATCCAAAGATATATTGAATATTTTCAAATTTTGGAGAGGAGGCACGACCTATACTATAAATATAGGATTAATAAACCCTAGAAAGGGGGGAGAACATGTCCAGACACAGAGAGAAAAACCCGACAGCCGCTTATACAATATTGAAGACCGAGAAGACCATCCTCTTCGAGACGCCGGCGACTGGTCGATCCTGACGAGATCTACCAGCTAGATGATGCTCTATAACCATTATTGCACGTCCACTATAAGAAGAAGACATTCATCTACATAAGACAGAAACCCCACAGTCAATCTGACGGCTACCAAGACAATAAATGACCTAAAAGACTATTTCCACCGACATATCTATGGAAGACGAATCCAGGAGATTACAACCAGCAAGATGGCGTCCTAAGCTCATGACAGCATGCCTACAACTCTACATATTCATCCAGGCTACGATCTCCAACTCATCAGCAGGGACACTCCATGCTCCATGAAGCATACCGAAGCTCCATGCTCACTGCAGCATCCCGATGATCCCAACATCTATTCCAGCCATGTCCCTTCCATAATAGATGGCTCCTATCAACTACAGAGCCACGTGCTCCTTAGGCTATGTGCCTTCACCAGGCTCCGCACCTCTACTAGGCTCCGCGCCTCCATTAGGCCACGTGCCCACTAGGCCACGTGCCCACCTAGGCTACGCGCCCACAATATATGAACTACGAATGGCTTGATCCCCTTCCGAGGGGTACGTAGGCAATCCCCACTGTGGGATGCAGCTATAAATCCCCACTTCTCCCATGGTTCCACGACTTGGAACCTAGGAGACATCTTCAGAACCAGGGACCATCTACTATACATCATGAAGACCTTGCGGCCTTCATTACAGACCTTGCGGCCCTCATCATAGACCCTGTGGCCCTTGCCACAGATAGGCATCCCTTGCCTAATGATCAATATCACTTGCTAGAACGAAGACCTTGACGACTATACTGGCCCATACCCTTATGGCAGTATCCTAAAAGCAGGATCTCTTGGTTCATCAACCACTGAAGCAGGAGAAAGCACTACGACTACTTGTCTCCTTCCTCCTATCATTCCGTAGGCTGAGCACGAATCGCTTGTACCAGAAAATACCCTAACAGCAACCAGCCCGTGGAAACATTTTAGGTATGGTCCGAAAACGCTTCGTTTGTGGAGGATTGAGTTGATTATGCAATATCTTGCGCTTAATGCTTTGAGTTTTCGGGCTTCCCATTTATTGGGTGGAGTTGTTCCCTCTAAAATGTATTGCATGATTGGTACTCTCCAGTCCTCTCTCCCTGTGATTTTGTTATGGAGGGACGAGGGAGGTTCCTGTTCGGGACCTGGTGTCGTGGTGCCCCCGGAGATATCTGTTGGGTTAGGATCCAGAGGATCTAGATCCTGAGGGATATCTCCAAGCTCCTCGTTGTCTTCTGGGGTATGGGTAGTGCCCCCTGGTGAGTTTTCAAGAGCGGAACGACTTCTGGTTTTGACTCTGTAGACGACTGAATCCGAGGTCTGGATGGTGCCCCCGGAGGTATTTGCAGAATTAGGCTCCAGGGAGTCTGGTTTCTGGGGAATGCCTTCGTTTTTTATCGTCGTTCTTCGGGTTTTGTGTCACATTCTCAGAGATATACTTCTTAAAGCTGCGTATCTTGGCTTTCGGAAACCAGAATGTTGTGAGAACTTGGGTAGCGACCGTCGGAGGGTAGTTATCTTCTGTCTCCATTTTCTGTTTGTTATCTATCTCAGCCTTAGTAGCTATATCGATGCTTGGCTTCTCGATTCCTTCCACGGTTATAATCCGTTTTACGAGTGGGTTTGATGTGGAAGCTAAGGCAGCCAACGCGTCTGCTAAGGAGTTTTCTCCTCGCGGGATCCTTGTTAGCTCAAATTTGTCAAACTGCCTGGTGAGGTTCAAGACAACTTCGAGATATGCCCCCATTCTTTCGTCTCTTGTTTCGTATTCTCCGTGCAATTGGCTAGCTACTAGCTGCGAGTCACTATAAGCGTTCAGCTCTCGAATTCCGAGGCTTAGAGCGAGTTTTAAGCCAGCGATTAGTGCCTCATACTCGGCTTCGTTGTTGGAAGCGCTGAATCCGAGCCTATAGGATTGTTCGATGGTTTCTCCAGCAGAGGAGGTTAGCCTTAGGCCGACACCGGAACCTTGCCTTGATGAGGTTCCGTCTACATACAGGTGTTCAGAGGTTAGTTCGATGACGAAATCAGCAAGGACCTGAGTTTTTGCTGCTGCTCGGGGTCTGTACTCGATATCATACTCGCTGAGCTCTATGGCCCATTTGGCTAATCGTCCGGACTGGCTCGGGCAATGTAAAATTGTTCGCAATGGATGTGAAGTCATCACGACAATCGAATGTGATTGGAAATAATTAAGGTCGCAGTTTCCTAGCAGCTGTTACGACTGCTAAGGCTAATTTTTCCATGGTAGGGTACCTCGTTTTGGCGTCTATTAGACTCTTGCTATTGTAATAGACGGGTCTTTGTTCGTTTTGTTCTTCTCGTACTAGCACGCCGCTGACTGCAGCTGCCGATGCGGCGAGGTACATGTACAACGGTTCTCCGACTACAGGTTTGGATAGGATCGGAGGTTCGGAGAGGTAAGCTTTTAGTTGTTTGAAGGCTTCCTCACACTTCTCGTCCCACAGGAACTTCTTATTATTTTTCTGAAGTTTATGAACGGGAGGCACTTGTCGGTGGATCTGGATATGAATCAGTTTAGTGCTGCGATCCGTCCAGTTAATCTTTGTACCTCTCTGGTCGTTTTAGGTGACGACATTTCGAGGAATGTAGCTATCTGTTTCGGGTTGGCTTTGATGCCTCTTTCGGTCACGAGGTACCCGAGAAACTCGCCGGAGGGCACTCCGAAAGTACGCTTAGCTGGATTAAGCTTCATGTCGTACTTGTTGAGGATGTCGAAGCATTCTCTTAGGTGGGAGATATGGCATTCTCCGACTGAGGACTTGACTAACATATCGTCAATGTGGACCTCCATAGTTTTTCCGAGTTGCCCAGCAAACATTTTGTTTACTAGTCTCTGATAGGTAGCTCCCGCATTTTTCAAACCGAATGGCATGTAGCAATAGGTTCCACGTTCGGTTATGAATGCATTCTTTTCTTGATCTTCTGGATCCATCATGATCTGGTTATAGCCTGAAAAGGCGTCCATGAAGGATAGGAGCTGGTGGCCAGCTATTGCTTCGACTAATCGGTCGATGGGAGGTAATGGGAAGCTGTCCTTAGGACATACCTTGTTTAGGTCAGTGAAATCTATACAGATTCTCCATTTCCCATTTTTCTTTTTTACTACGACCGGGTTAGCTAGCCAATCGGGGTATTGTACCTCTCGGATGGACCCGGCTTTCGTTAGTCGGTCAACCTCGTCATTGACAGCTTGGGCCTTTTCGAGACCTAGCTTTCGACGTTTTTGTTTGACTGACTTGAAAGTGGGGGTCTACATTGAGCTTATGGGTGGTGACATTCGTATCTATGCCTTTCATGTCGCTGGTGGTCCATGCAAAGGTCTTGACATTACTTTTTAGGAATTCGATGAGCTCTTTCTTAGTTTCGGGAGGTAGCTGTGATCCGATACTTATCTGTTTTTCAGGGTTCAAGTCGTCAATGCTAACTTTTTCGGTGAGGTTCTTAGGGGGACCTCAGATGTTTTGTTGCATTTCACGATCTTCCTGGATCTGTAATTGCTATTGGGGGGGGGGGAATTCTTTTATGATTTTGAATCCTCCTAGATAACAGAACCTTGAAATCTTTTGACTACCGTGCACGGTAGCTATTCCGTCAGGAGTCAGGAATTTTACACATTGGTGATAAGTTGAAGCTACTGCTTTCATCCTGTGGATCCAGGGTCTTCCAAGAATTGCATGGAAGGGAGAGGGTTTGTTGACGACTATAAAATTGGTCATCTTCATGACTCCGCCAGCTATGATTGGGAGTTTGATTGTTCCCAATGAGGTAGCTGTTTCTCCAGAGAAACCTATGATGTTGGATTTCTGGTCGACAATTTCGTAATCGTCTATCTCCATTCCTTTTATTGCGTTGTAGAAAAATGAGGTCGACAGAGCTTCCGGTGTCGATCATGAGCTTAGGTTCCTCGTACCCTGCTATGTTCAGTGTTACGACGAGAGCGTCGTCGTGAGGCCTGTCGAGATCTGATGTCTCACTTTCCCAAAAAGAGATTTTAGTGTTGGACTCGGGTTTGATCGGTTTGGGCTGAGTGTTGGACACAGCCTTCCGTACGTGACTTTTAATAGAGTTAACGGAGTCTTGACAAACTTCGGACCCTCCAAGAATGTAATCGACTCTCGAGCTAGGGCTCGATTGTGAAGGTGGTTTGCTCAGGAGGGCCTCGATTTGTAGGCTTTTTCCTTGTGGAAATTTTCCAAGGATCATGTCAACTCTCTTTTTGGGAGCTGGGGGTGGTGAGTCTGTATTCTTTTCGGGTGATCTTTCGCGTTTCGGAGAGGTGTCTCTGGTACCTCTTTTTTGGTAAGGTTGTGGCTTTTTGAGGTCAACGTCCTTTATTTCTCCAACTGCGAATTTAGCAGCAAATTGTCGTTGGAGGTCCCAACATTCTTTGGTTGAATGTCCTTTCCGATCATGGTAAGAGCAATGTTTGCTCTCGTCGTAGCCTTTCGACCAGGGGGCTTTAACTGTCGCGGCGATGGGTTTTTCTTCCTTGTCTTCCTCAACAATGTAAGAGTGCTCTCCCTGAGTCTGATGGTTTCGGGAATTTCCCTTTTAATGAGGTCTCTTCCCGTCGGAGGCTTCGCCTTTCGAGTGATTCTGAGGTTTCTTGTGGAGTTTATCCAATGTCGTTGTTTCCTCTTCCAAGGTAATGTATCTAGAGGCCTTATGGAGAGCGTCATCGATAGTTGGAGGAGGATTTAGCGTTAACTCCAAGAAGAACTCTGATCTTCCAGAGGTCAGCCTCGGACGCTTGTTTTAGGATGTGTGTCGAATATTGCTTCATAAAGGCATTGGCTAATTGATCGAAACTGTCTATCGAGTTCGGCTCGAGGCCAGAGAACCATTCAAGGGCTGTTCCGACCAAATTTTCAGAAAATGTTCTGCAATATCCTGTTTCGCATTCTTCCTTTGTGAAGTGAGCTTTTACTATAGCTAATCGGAAGGCTCTTAAATATGCCTTTGGGTCTGAGGTCCCATCGTATTCAGGGATCTTAATTTTTCACATGTCTCTTATGTAAGAGTTGGCAATCCTATCGGTGAACGAAGTTCCACGAGTTTCCTCGATTAAGCTCTCGATCTCGGAAGCTGAACTCGTTATCTTGTGAACTTGAGCACCCAATTTCTGGAGAGCTGTGTGGGTTCGCTCCATATATCTGGGAATGGCATCGGGTCCCTTGAAGGGAAGGACATTTGGGTCATTGTCAGATACCTGACGGGCAGGTTCCTGATGAAACCGAACTCAATCGTTTTCCCAGCTAGCTGGCGGGACAGGTCGCTTATTGGTCCTCAGGTTTCGAGCGAGGTTAGGGTGGAGAGCTGCAGGATCAGCATCTGTCCTTTTATATTCGTCAGTATTTGGGGTTAAAACCCTGGCTTGAAACACCAAAGTTGATTTTCTGCCCCCGGACGGTATGTTGGTTCCTGCTCCAGACCTAGAAGGAGGTGGCGGCGGAGGCAAACGAGTGCTACCGCTGGTGGTCTGGTCAGGCATGGAGCTGGTTGTTGCTACGTTGCTTTCCATGGCGCTGGTGATAGGTGGGATAAACGCGGGAGCTGTCCTAGCGCGAGGCGTTTGGAAAGCAGGTCCCTGTTCCTCTGCACCAGTGCTATCAGGGGAGAAATCCAAATGCTCTCGGGGGAAAGAGGGGTCGATTAGCCGATCTTGGAAGGTGACCCCCGTTCCCTGATGAATGGATGGTTGGGTTGTTGCAGATTGAGATCTGGTTATCTCCTCGAATCGTTGCTGCCGGTTGGTTAGCTGTTGCATTGTTCGCTCGGTTTCTTGAGCTTTGTCTACTAACTGGATCATCATCCGGCGGATCTCAGAAAGTTGAGCTTCCGTTTGATTCGGAGCGGTTTGATGCAGTGGGTTATTGAGGGCTGAGGGCCCAGAGTTGGTCCCACTGGAAGGTCTAGGGTCAGTTGCCCCCAGAGCAGTGCGGCCCGGTGAGCTGTTGCTCTGGTTCGATTGATCGGGGTTAGATGGATTTGTTGTTCCATCGAGTGGATTCATCCTTAAGCTTTAGAGTAAGGGATTCGATTATTTGTCCCCACAGACGGCGCCAATTGTGAGAGACTAGATTTCACTTCTCGAATTTAGGTTAGGTTGCGAGATATAGAATGAGAATCGTGGGCTTAATCCCGTAATGAACTTAAAGAATGAATACGTTTTTATTGATGATCTAGATGATTATGAATACAATAAATATATTGCGAGATGATTACAAAAAGAAATGAATATTGCTTTTGATCTTGTACGAAAATAGGTATGAATGAATCGATCCCCTTCTCTTGAGTCTTCTCCATCTTTAAATAGCCTAGGTTTCGTTGACTGTGGCTCAACTGATCTTCATGATATCCGGCTCTAATTATGGAACTTATACCAGCCTCCTCTTGACCGAGTCCTTCGAGATGTTAGCTACCTCTTTATTGTGACCTTCGCTGTGAGTTTTCTTAGGTTCAGCCTCCGGCTCGACTTCTAGCTCCAACTTCTTGCAGATTAAACCATTCTCCCTCTTGTTACACCATGTAAACATTGGACCTTGATAGCCCATATCTAAGAAATTACATCGAAGAACAGTAAATGATGTTGCTCAGCTGAGGTTCCAAACTGCTTATTCAGTGTTTGAAGCGGGTGGTTGTTCGGATCATATGAGGTGTAGAATCCAAATCATTCCTCCAAATGAGAAACTGAGAAGACCTTTCAAATATGTCAATGCTATAGGGAAACTGGAGAGTTTTATGCCTATGGTTGAGAATTTCTGGGGAGCTACTCCAAATTTGTTTCATTCCACTTTTGCAATGTTCAGATTCTCAATGAAGTTAAAGACTTTAAAGCCGCTGATAAGAGAGCTTGGTAGAGATAAGTTGGGTAATCTGTCTAAGAGAGCAAAAGAAGCGTTTGGTACTTTGTGTGAAAAACAGAAACAAAATCTTGCTGACCCTTGTGAAGTCTCTATGAAGGAGGAAGCAGAGTTGTATGAGAAATGGCTTCACATAGCGGGTCTTGAGGAGGTTCATTTACAGCAAAGGGCCAAGTTACATTGGTTGGATGTGGGTGATCAGAATAATAAATCCTTCTATAATGCTATTCAATCCCACCAAGCCAAAAATACCATTTGGGAGATAAGATGTAAAGAGGGGAATATAGTCAAGACGCAAAGGGAGATTAAAGTGGAAGCTGAGAAGTTTTTTTCTGAGTTGTTAAATAAGATTTCTGAAGACTATACTAGAGCCTCGTTAGATGATCTTCAGGATTTACTTGGATTTCGCTGCACCAGTGAGGACAGTAATATGTTAGAAGCTGAGGTATCGGATGAAGAGATTCGGAAGTGATCTTTGGAATGCCATCAAACAAATCCCCTGGCCCTGATGGTTTCCCAAGTGAGTTCTACAAAACTGCTTGGCTTGTCATTGCTAGAGACTTTACGGTGGCAGTTCAGTCTATTTTCAAGTATGGATTTCTTCCTAAAGGAGTCAACTCGACAATCCTGGCTCTGATTCCCAAGAAAACAGACTCCATGGAGATGAAGGACTACAGGCCCATTGCCTGTTGTAATGTTCTCTATAAGTTGGTGTCTAAGATTCTTGCGAATCGATTAAAGCTTCTTCTTCCGTGCATAGTATCAGAGAACCAGTCTGCTTTTATAAAAGGTAGACTCTTAATGGAGAATGTTCTACTTGCTACTGAGCTGGTGAAAGATTATCACAAAGAAGCTATCTCTCCTAGATGTATGATGAAGATAGACATCTCAAAGGCTTTTGACTCTGTGCAATGGGATTTTCTTCTGCACATTTTGGAGCCTATAGATTTTCCGAGAAACTTCATTAGATGGATCAGATTGTCCATCACTACACCTTCTTTCTCAGTGCAAGTTAATGGGGAGCTTGCGGGATATTTTCAGAGCAGAAGAGGTTTGAGGCAAGGCTTCTCTCTCTCTCTCCTTATCTATTTGTTTTTTGCATGAATGTGTTATCTCACAAAATAGATAAGGCTGCAAAGGAGCAGAGGTTCAAATACCATCCTTGTTGCAAATCTATTTCCCTCACACATCTTTGTTTTCCTGATGACCTTATGGTCTTTTTGGAAGGGACGAAAGATTCAATAGAAGGCGCCTTAGCTGTGTGGTCTGGTCTGTGGTCTGGTCTCAGTATCAGCACTGAAAAGTCTACTGTATTTATGGCAGGAGTTTCAGTGGATGATAGAAGAAGCATCTTAGTAAACTTTCCTTTTGCTGAGGGTGATCTTCCAGTCCGTTATCTTGGGCTCCCTCTAATGTCTCAAGCTATGACAAGCCAGGATTATAAGCCTCTGGTCGAAAAAGTTAGAAGTAAGATCAGTGGTTGGACCAGTCGCTTTCTCTCTTATGCAGGCCGTTTACAATTGATCCGAGCTGTTTTGATGAGCGTTGTTAATTTTTGGGCATCTGTGTTTCGTCTTCCCAGCAGGTGCATAAAGGAAGTGGAACAAATTTGTTCATCTTTCCTCTGGACGGGTCCTTCTCTAAGACATACATGTGCCAAGGTAGCCTGGAAGGATATTTGCAAGTTAAAAAATGAGGGAGGTTTGGGTATCAGAAATCTGAAGGAAGTAAATAAGATTTATGGGCTCAAACTTATCTGGAGGATGCTCTCAGGTGATTCACTTTGGTGTAAATGGATTAAAGAAAACTTGTTGAAGAAAAAAAGTTTTTGGGAAATTAAATCCAAAACTCAAGGTGGATCTTGGATGTGGAGAAAAATCTTAAAGCTGAGAGAGATTGCTAAGGATTTCTATAAGATGGAGATTTGAAATGGGAAACATGTTTCTTTTTGGTATGATAAGTGGTATGATAAAGGAGTGTTGATTGACTTGCTGGGTGAGCGTGGGTTTATTGCTATGGGAGTTAAAAAAGAAGAAACCATTGAGGATGTCATCTTGAGAAATAGGAGAAGAAGAAAACATAGACTGGAAGTTCTGAATGAGATTGAAGGTGAGATTACAATTCTAAAGGAGAAGTTATGTCCGGATGTTGAAGATAAAAGTACTTGGCGCTCGATTTCGGGTTACAAGACTTCTTTTTCTACATCAGAGACTTGGAGAATTCTCAGAGGACAACATAACCAATGCAGTTGGGCGAAAGGGATTTGGTTTTTGAGTGCTACCCCAAAATTTGCATTTATAACTTGGCTTGCAATGTTGGACAGGCTTTCTACTATGGACAGAATCTCTAAGTGGAGCCAGAGTGTGGACACAGTTTGTGTGCTCTGTAAGAATGATATGGAGACGCGTTTTATTCTCCAAAACATAATAAAAATAAGGGAAAATTGGCATAACTACCTATAAACCAACATCCCTTTTGACTCATACCTCTCCCATTAAACCGTTTTTCACGATGACGAAAACACCCCTACTCATATGTCTGCATGAAGCGTAGAGTAGGTTATAGCGGTTACTGTTTCTGATTAATCCCGCCGAACCAGTGCGACAGCGTTATCGAGAAGGCAAAGCGTGATGTTTTTTTTTTTCCTTTTTTATTTATTTTGTTCAAATTGAAATTAAATGGGGACGGTTCGATTACGCCGGTTTCAGCTAAAGGACACATTGATTATTATATCAACAATTCTCCTCTATTAACTTCACTCTCCAACTCCTTTTTTTACAGAACATCGTAATCACCAGAAAATGGAAGAACCTTCACTCCCCCCTCGAATGTTTGCATTCGGTGAAGAACCATCCGGCCAACGGGTGAACTCATACCACAAGATCAAGAGAACGGAAGCCATCATCGAAGCTCTGGAACCCGAGGAAGTTACATTCCTCCGCAATTCGTCTTTCGCGAAAGTGTTATCTCTCTATGAAAACCCCCCCTTCTCAGGGGCATTTGGTCACTTCATTCTTGTTAGAAGGCTGAAGACTAACAAGAAGTACGAGATTTGGATTCTATTCGCCGGCACTCCTATTAGATTCTCTCTGCGTGAATTCGCCATTGTTACCGGTTTGAATTGTGGGAAGTTCCCCACGGCTTCCAGAAAGCGGAAGAACCCACTTAAAGAGAAACTCTACTGGAACGAGTTGTTCGGATCTCTGAAATCCTGTACCGTGGAGACGATTGTCGACATGCTCAAAAACAAGAAAATGAAAGACCGCGACAGAAGAATCAAGTACGCCTGTCTGGCTATTACATCATCAGTCCTTCTCCCATCTTCACATACCCCGAAGATAATACCGGAACACGTCGAGATGATCCGCGATCTCGACGAATTTATGGCTTACCCGTGGGGTCGCTCATCCTTCCAACTCCTCATGTCGACGCTGGTGAAGAAAGACGAGATTGCTCTGGCTCAGGACTCTTTTGTGCTCCAAGGGTTCGTCGACGCAATTCAGCTTGTCATGATAGCCGCTGTACCTCCCCTCAAAGAAGAGGTGATTCGTCAGGGACATGAACGGGTAGTCGTTATTGATTCAGAAAGCGAGACTGAAGCGACCGAGGATGTAGCGGCTGAATCAGAGGATGCACCGGCTGCAACAGAGGACCTATCTACAGCGAAATACGTCCTTGTACCGGGCCATGCCAGAGACTTAGACTTAGAGTGCAAGGTTAGCAGTTAAAAACATCTTCATTCGATCCCGTTGGTTATAGAAGATACTATATCTGATTCAGGGAACACCATTCCGCTACCCGCTAAACTATTTGTTAAATAGTCCCTCCAATCCCAACCAAAATGTAATGATACGTGATTGTTTCCCACATGATGCAGGTCGCTATCAGGTCTATTCTTGATGATCCACATGAGGGGTGGGCGGAAGGGAAAGACTTCTCTTGGGATGACGAGACGGTGGATAGTTTGGTTGACAATCTAGTTAAGCTTGTTATGGAATGTTTTGAATTCAAGAGGGAAATGTTTAAAGGGGGCCTCACTGCAGCTGACATTGCTCGGTTGAGAGCCGAGAAGCAGAAGGAAAAAGAAGCCAAGGAAAAACAGGAAAAGGAAAAGCAGGCCACAGATATAGGTGAAGGGAATGTTGTGAACTCGCTCAGTAGTATAAATACTATAGCCAACAGGGTTGCACAGAAGGTTACTAAAGAACTCAATGCGGCAGAGCATAGGATTTTGGAATCCATTGGAGGCCACGTGGAGTCCGTCATTGGCCGCGCTGGGTTTGAGAAGAAAATCAGTGATCTAAACGAAGCAGTTGTTGCTCTCAAAGGCATGGAGGAGAGGGTAAAAGACAATATCTCAGAGGCTATGGGAACCATACAAGACAACATTGTTCAGGCGATCATTGATTTCCTACGGAACCATATATCATCAACTCCCGCTCACATGTCTGATATACCTACTGCGTCTGAAAGCGAAGAGTCCACACGTGTAGGAGCTCAAGGTGCTCCTCGTGGTCAACATAAGGGGGCTAGGTCTGCCGCCGCAGCTTCATGCAATAATGCTGACAATCTCGACACTACTAACTTTGGGTCTATGCCTAAATCACCTCAAACAGACCAACAGGTAGTTTTTTTACCTTTTGTTCCAAACAAATTTTGTGGTCTCAGTTGGTGATAAATGTGTCCCCCTTGTTAGGCATTTGTACACCCAGAGAGCGCTGAGGCCAACTCACCGACGCACCAATCAGACCAGGTAAACTGTATAGTAGCTGTTAAATATACGATTGTATGATACAATTTCTGATAACAGATAAGCGCCCAATTTCTGCCCAAAGCGTCATGGGGGATCAATGATATTTTTTGTGGTTTGTCAGGCACCCGAAACAGGTGTTCGGCTTACAGATGACACCACTAACGCCCCGGTCCGTCAAGACAACGATACAGACACAGTAACGGAAGAGGTTAAATATTGATATAGCTATTCTCTGTAACAATAACAGTTAACAAATTTGTTATATGCTACTCATAGCTGTAACCGCTACGATGAATCGTCGCTTGTTCAGGTACAACATACTCGCAGCGGCTCAGCAGACCATCAACATGCGGAGAAAGGCCACAGCGAAGCAACTGCCCCATTACCATGCCCTGATGAAGCTGTCAGACGGGTTATCGCCCAACTTGATGCAGATGCAGTTGATCAACGGGTATTTGATATCTTCATCCTTTCTCATTAATGCACCTATATGTCCTCGTCTATGGGTTGGAATGATACCCGTTCTTGATAATTCCAGGAAGTAGGCCCCACCCAACATGGACAGGACACGGCACAAGTCCCTCAAGGTCCCCAACATTCGGATATGGACGTAGACGAGGTACATATTCGAATAAAATCATCACATAAAAAACATCCTTTTTGCACTGCGATTCTCATCCTTATATTTTCTTTCGATAAGATCCCAATGCAGAAGTCGCCGCTCTCGGGTGTTGGTAGATCCGAGAATGCGGATATTCCACCGGCTGGACACTTCCCTACGGTATATTTACATGCTATTTAACCGCGGTCTTATTGTTTTCATTCTACACAATTTTTCCCTTTTTTCCGTTACTTACCTACGTTTCACCCATCGCCCGTAGGTAGAAGATCCCTCCTTTTCTCTTGGGGTTACACAGGAAGGTAGGGCTGAGAGCGCGGTGGAAGCCTGTCCTGTTGCCATAATTCCACCGTCTGCGCCTCAACCAACTGATGGGAACGTCGGTCGGAAGAGTAAAAGAAACCGTGCAGCGCCTGCCGGTCTTGACGACTTTCAGTGCGATCCCAAGATAACTGTTCCATACAAGGTGGCACCGGGCGTGGGTGCGGCTCTTGAAGAAATTGCGACGCTCCTAAACCCCATAGAGTGAGCAAGAACACCGTTATAGCTTCTATATTTATTACGTTGGTACAGATTAATGTTGTACGCTAACTCCTGTCGTAACTGATACGATAATATTTCGCAGGTTCATTATTTTAGGAGGAAGCTCTAAAATTTCGACTCGTGAGTTTATGAACGTTGCTCACAGAACAACACACATGATGCCTAAGGTTCCTTTTCCTCAACTTCATCTATCTTTTATTCCCTCCATGATCTAACATTGTTTTCGTAGGTAATGGATCTGATCATGGCATTTTTGGGCTCAACCATCACTGGACCGGTTAACAATGCCGCTATATTCGACACCACCCTACCAGCAGCGATCAAGGCTATCTACCCCCGTTTTGTGAAGACGGCGGTGAAAGACAGGAACAGGCTAAAGGTCTCCGACGAAGTTATCAAGAGGGCAAAAGCATGCGATGTCGACAGGCTTTATTTCCCGTTTAACATTGTTCAGCACCACTGGATTGGGGTTTGTATCGACTCCAGATCCTCAACGGTCCATGTCCTCGACTGCAACACTGCGCTCACATCGGATGCGCAGTTGAAAAAAGTTGTTACACCAATCGCTAACATGTCACCCTACATCGCCAGGTCAGGAAGAGCAACCACCAGTTCAGAATCACCCAAACCCTTTGGGATCAGTAGGGCTAGATCCATTCCCCAGGTTCTCTCCCCAACGGACTCTGCCGTCATGACCGCGTTGCTAATCCAAACCCATTCTTCTGTTGGTCCTGAGGGATGCAAAGGCATCACAGCAAGTGTTTTGCCTGATGCCGCGAAGCAGTTGGTTGTCTCAATTTATAACAGCCCATATGGGAGAAACCAATCCTGACTTTGTTCTATCCTTATCTCTCTATTACTAGCTGGACTTCAGTACAATTGAACTTAAAAATTCTATTTGCTGGACTTTAATATTATGCTTCATTTTATTTCGACTCTTTTCAGTCCACTATATTACTCTCAATTGGTTGTCACAATTCTACTATCCTTTGATTTTTGTATCCAACATATTGTTTTATTCCCTACTTATAGGTGGTTTCCCTTCCATTCTAATTATATCGGTTTTTAGCGGTTCCATCGATTCTCTACTTCTACTTCTATCGATCGTGCTAATAAACCTTTTAGCGGTTACAATATATAATAAACGCTATTAACTTTCCTAGAGTTAACAGCAAAAGTTTTCACAAAAAATATTCCAAAAGTGGGATGCAGTCAGTAACGAGACAATTGAGGCAATTCCTCTCATACCCATAAATCTCATATCACAATCTCAAAAGGAGGCAATTTTATATGTGAAACGGGAAATCATAAATTAAACTAAAACGGTGAAATTCTGATATTTCATTTGATAAAAATGTTTCAAAAATTAAAAAAACGTTTTTTAAATTTTTTCAAAAAATTCATCAAAACATGATTAAAAACGATTTTAAAATATATTTTTTCCGAATTTTAAAGGTATAGAATTTTAAACTTACCCATGGGTTCACTAATCCAAAGAGGGGGGGTTAGGGTTTAGTTTTGACGACTAGGAAGGATTTAACTTGAGTATTTTTGGTTTGATCAAAAAAGACCCAACCATCCACATATTGCACCGCCTATTAAATAGACGCCCATAATTTTGTTAGAGAGTTAATTGGTTGTGTTATTGATACAAATTATAATAGCTGTAATTAGTTTAATTGACAACAACGTTTTAGTGTTTCAAACTTCTCCACGGACATTGGTATTGTACTTATAAATTGTTCTTGGTTTCTAATAGACTACTGAATCCTTCTACTTCTGCACTAGGCTTTTCTTTCTTCCCTACTTATATAGTTGGTTTTCTTGCTATTCTCATTATATCTCTTTACAGACTGATAGCGATAGTGCTAATAATCTTTTTATCGGTTAAAAAATATAATAAACGCCATTAAATTTCATAGAGTTAACAGCACGAGTTTTCATTAAACATAATCTGAAAGTGGGGTGCAATCTTATTCCCTATCCACATCGTCCTTACATATTTGGCGATGTGGTTAGAGCTTAGGGGAACATGGTATAAATATTAAACATAAGTTACAGGGCCGCCCCAGATCAGACCCTCAAAAGACCAAACCTTCCACCTATTGCACCGCCTATTATATAGACTCCCATTTCCACGATTTATATTGGTTCCCTGCAGGTTGCGCGATTGTGATCTGCGCCCCCGCACCTGCTACACACTCGCTTCCTTTTTGAAACACCAGATCGCTAAAGTTCAGAAACAAAAACATATATATTAGATGCGACAGTTTATTATAACAATTAAAACTAACCGTCACTGTTATAGCATGTTATTACCCTGATTTCTCCGGCTGAAGGGATTCTGGTCTTCCTTGGCCTTCCAGAGGGCCTCCTAGTCGACGGTGGTAAAAGTTTGAAACCACCATATCTACCAACTTCCTCACCACTGGGGACTCTTAATGGGTTCACACTCCCTGTGTATGCCAATAACCAGTACCTGTTACTGTACTCGCTAACTACAAGCGTGTCCACTTTCAAACCATTATTAACCCCAGCAGCTACGGCATGTGTACAGGGAATCCCAATCAAGTCGTACTCCTTGCAAGAACAACTCTTCTTATCAAGATCAACGCGGTTAAACACACCAACTTGGTCACGAACCTCATACTCGGAGTTGATAATATGTCTGATAGCATAGCCAGTAGATACAGCAAAGTTACGCCCAACCATCGCAGTTACTCGAGGTGTTCACGCACTAACATTAGTCATAGCAGAAGTCCTTCTTGTGGAAAACCAGCCCATCACCATTGTCCTAATGTAGTCGATGAGGCCAACTATTGGATACTCCCTTGCTTCAGCTAATGCGGCGTTAAGAGACTCAGCAAGGTTGCTGGTCATTATGTTGTACCTCGCACCTTTGAAATGCGACCTTGCCCAATGCTCGAACCCAACCCTTGTAAGATAGTCAGCGCATGCGATGTCAATCAACCTGATTTCGTTGAAATGAACGTTAAAATCCTCCACGCGGTATGCCCGTGCAGCGCGAGCTATAAGGTATTGGAGATGTTTCTTCTTGTATATTGCTTGCACATTCCTTTGTAGATGCATAAGGCAGGCACAGTGCTGTGACATTGGATAAACCTGCAAAACCACAAACATACCCTAAATATTCGTCTGCTACGTAACCAAAACAATTTCCGTTTGCATGGAAATATAGATACCTCCAACTATATATGACAAGTAACACAGTAGCCGCTATCAAAGTAATTATATGCTAACATCAGGTATACACTAATGAGATGCGATTCATAATTTGTAAAGGGAATATTGTCAGTTAAGCCATACCCTTCTTATTCCGGAGTAGATAGAGTTGTGGCGATCAGAGACAAAGACAAGATCTTCTGAATCAGCTACGACCTCGACGAGTTTGTTGAAGAACCATGTCCATGATTGATCATTCTCGCTGTCCACAATCCCAAAAGCCACAGGGAAAATCTGGAAGTTGCCATCTTGAGCACTTGCTGTCAGGAGGCAGCCTCCGTACTTCCCTTTAAGATGGGTCCCGTCTATGATCACAACCTTTCTCATGTAGGGGTAGCCGAGGATACTGGCACCGAATGATAAGAATAGAAACTTGAATCGTTGTGCTCCATCAGGTCCTGGATCTGTTTCAAGTCCGACGATAGAGCCTGGATTCTCGCTTGAGAGATTTGCAAGGTACGTGGGAAGGGATAGGTATGCACTCTCGGCATTTCCGGCTCCCTGATCCATTGCAACCTCTCTTGCCTTCCATGCCTTCCAGTATGAGATTGGAATGTCATGATCTGCCATCAACATTTCCCGCAGAGCACCTGGCCGTGGTCCTCTACCTCCTCCGCTGCCGTACCGGTTTCGAATCATATCGCCAACAATAGAAGTAGTTGTGTGATTCCTGAATTCCCAACGCTCGTTGACAGTGCAGCTATGAACGTTCCCCATTGTTCTAATGTCGAAGCGGGAGCAGCCCCCTATCTTTGCTGCATAAACTCTCCAGCCGCAGTCTCGCCCCCTACATTCAAGTAGCATCTTACCAGGCTCCGACCTCTTAACCAGGAACCTGAACTTATTAGCAATGGCATACAACGACATGTGCAACTTGAATTCCTCGCGGTCTTTAAAAACCTTGCCAACATAAAGATGACCCGGCTTTGTCATGTCTTCACCGTCTGCATTAGTTAAACGTAAAAACAAATGTTAGCTGTTAAATATAATGTTCGTCGCTAAGATAACAAATAACCAACAATTTAGACAATACCGAGTATGGTGGTCTCTGGGCTATCCCCATCGCTTGGGTATCCTCTTCCAATCCGGATAGCCCGGTCGCTGGAAGTTCCATCGAAATCATTACTCAGGTTGTGTTGAAACAACCCATATAGACTCTTACCTGCTAACTCCCCTGTTACATTAAACCGACAACGTTGGTGAATATTATCATCTATACATGGTAGGAATTGTTGTAACAATTTTACTTTATTTATGAAACCAGCCATTTTTCACCGGTCAATTTAGTTTCTAAATACCTGTTGAGACTGCCAAGGTCACACCATCTCCCGCACTGTCAGAGGGTTCTAAAGAAGCACCAACTGTTGCGCATCCGATTTTGGTTATATAATCCTCGCACTCATACACTTTCTCCTTCCCCTTATTTGACAACGGCACTAGAGCAGATGAAAACGTTCGCGTAGCTGCCATAATCAACTATAATCGTTAACGTTTACGATAAAATGAATGATATATAACATACTATCTATAAGCCATCTTATTCATACCATCGTTTAGGCTTAGCTGTCTCGCCCTCATGTCACTGTTATGATTTTCCCCCAAGCTTATAACCCCGGCTGCTTGAATGGGTTCCTCGAACTGCTTGCTGCTAGACGAAGACCCACCGGATGAGGTGTTGTTGTCTCCCTCGTTTAGCGCAGGGAACGCCATCCCCTTAGGTACTACCCTGGAGGTGTTTGTGATTCGCTCCAACTCCTCAGGCGTGCATATCTCCTTAAGCACCGACACCCTAGCCAGTATGTATCCTCCCCGATGGAATCCTATTATATATAATTGTGATAAAGTCATTTCTAATGCAGATTTATTAATGTTGCCAAGGCTAAGAACCTCACCTTCCGACGGCTCTGTATATGGTCCAGCACCGTCCTCATCACCTCCTCCATCCACGTCTTCCAGTTGTCTCTGGATTCTGTACCGGTCTACATACTGACCTCCGAAAGACACGTACAGCTCGAGGAAAACATGATCTATCCTCACAGACATGAAGACTTCCACGTCCTCGTCGTTTGTTATCTCAATAGGAGCTGATGTGTAGTCCCCTGGCTCTGATATCGAGTTTGGAAACTCGTAAGTCAAGAGAACCGGCTCTGTTGGATGCAGATGCTGATCTAGCTTGTATCTTCCTCTCACCATCTGTAAGAGCGTGTTGTAACTTTCGTTTTCACGCACCACAACATCATATTTTGGCCACGTTATATCAGTGTGGAACCTCCATGCTCCTTGACCTCCACGGTCCCAGTTACCCACCACCATCCGCACCAGATGTCCCATTGCTAAAATGAATCAAAGAAAACCATCAGAGCTGCAGATTAAAATCGGTTTATTGTGCAAACAAGAAAGTCTAATGTAGTCTTTTGTTCAAGAAAATACCTTTTGTTCCAAGTGAAAACGATGTCTGTCAGGAGAGTTTTGATATTTGCAACTCTATATCACAGGTTTCGTTCTCTCTTGCTTTTAGCTTCAACTGTTGAACGAACTGGTAACACGTATGCGATGCATCTATTTAAAACGCTATCTTATAATGTTGAAGATATTTTGCACGAGGTTGTTTCCCAATGTTGCATTGGAGATAGAGTTGACACTGTTGATCACGAATAACGTTGCAATCTTGTGGATGAGAGTATCTCGTAGGCCAAGGGTCTATGACAGCATGAAAAAGGCGCTACGGTATCTGTCAGTAAATCCATCTGATTTGGACCCTGCCGCGGTGAAGAGACGTTTGTGTCAGCTAAGAGACAGTTAAGTCAACCACTGACATTACTTTTCTAACATGGGCCGTAATGGGCAAAGTTTTTTAATGACAAGAATGGGAGAGGTGGGCTTCGGATGCTGATTCTTATTGCTATTTGTTGGTATTTTTCCTTTTGTTGAGATTATCGAAATCATAACCTTTACGACCAGGCAGGTCCAACTCTTTCGAAATCATCTCTTGTATTAAATTCTGGAATTATACGAAACCACAATTAAGTGTATGTATGTTTCAGTTAAACATCCAATTGTAGTTGCTACCGGAAATATTTTCAGTTCCTCATATGTGTAATCCTCAATAACGAACGCTTAATTTTACGGTGCCCATTATATGGGTTGTTCCATATTTATCTGAATATGTTAAGCTTAGCAAGCAAGTCAACATAATATTAATGTTGTCGCAGAAGTCCTTACAAAGTTAGGGTTGGCAATCTTATTCACAAACCCCATCATCCTTACATATTTGGCGATGGGTCTGAGCTTGAGGGAATATATATAACATAAAATTCTAGGCCGCCCCCGATCTGACCTATAAATCACCACACCTTCCACCTATTGCCACCCCAAAATACCAAAACGCTTACTTGATTTATATGGAGTTGGGGTCTCCCGATCCGGGCATGCCACCAACTCCAGATGTAGCAGAGCCAGCATCTCCTTCGACGTCCACGTAGCAGGGGATGTCCTTCACAATGCCATCATCCTGATGTGTATCGACCCTCCCGCAGAGATTGCTCGCTAACAGATACAAGGCACATATATCAATTACAGTAGCAGCTAACAAAATTGATAACAGATATTTATGCGTGAACCTGGTAATTTATATTTTATAACATTATATGTTTGCTGTTACCCTTACCCGAAGCATGGTCATGCTCGCCTTCACGCATCTGCGACGAATTCAAGCGCATTGTCACCTGTGAGACTGATTGTCTGCCTCTTGAATAAGGGCTGTTTTCAAACAGGCTCCCATCGCCATCAATTTCCTCTGCGAGGAACCTTGACGCCTTAACCACGAATTGTAGCTCCTCAGAAGTGCATATTACCCGCAGAACTGATTCGCTTGCAAGGAAGTAACCGCGTTTCGCAATCTCTGGGGCCAATAAATAATAAGAGTGGTTAGCGTTTTACCCTTCCGCATGGAGTCTAATAAAATATGTAACCTCTAAAACAAAGGCTATTCGGATCTGGCCCCTCGTTATCTGCATATGAGGGGGTTTCGTCCTCCTTCTTTTGCGCGATGTAACGCTCTATATTGCCACTCCCTAAGGTCACGTAGAGCTCCACCTCTGCAACATCGTTTGTCGTTGACATGAAATCCTCGACGTCTTTGTTTGTTCTGATAGCTATAGGCGGTCCTGTGTAATCTCCATGTCCCCTCCCAAAATAAGGGAACTCATACGTCAACAGAACAGCCACAGGTGGCTGCAACTTCTTGCTTAGTTTATACTTCTCGCGTATCTTCTCCACCACCGCGGTCTGAGTATCACTCTCGCGGATATCGATGTCATTAGCCGCCCTAGTGTAATCTCTGTTGAATCTCCACACACTCGTTCCCAATCGTTCCCACTCACCCACGATCGTTCTCACTAAATTACCCATTACCTAACCAAAATGTTAACAGAACCACCATGTCATTCACTTATAAATCCAAGGACAACTCAATAACAGCAATTGTAAATATTAAATCCGAACATTACCTCGCCTCGACGATAGACTTGAAGAGGTTAAACTGGAGATATTTGTGAAATGAAATAAATCTGATTGAAAATGCTTCTACTTTTAGGTCTTCTCATTAAGAAGCCGAACTTGATGATCTCCAGAAGGTTTTTAATCGTGCGGTTGTGATAATCCAATAGGTCTTAGCTGCCTATATCCGAAAGTAATGTAGCTCAACAGTGTGTCAGCGTCTTCACGTGTTATGGTCAGACTTGCAGACGCAAGTACTCGTCTCACCCGAAGGGCCTTTTCGTCACATAACGGACCTCATTGTAATCGATCCGCCACTTACGTCCATCAGTGTTTACATTGCCAATTTAGGCTTCTAATAAGGGTAACTCACTAGTTGTCCCTAAAAATAACAACTTCATTCAGCACAAGAGTCTTATCTTGGTAAAGAAGGGAAATAACGTTATGAGCTTTGAATCAATTAAAAACGTGGATAATGATAAAGAAGATTCGAGGAAAGAGGACAAAGCATCTAGAAAACAAAAGCGTGGGTGGGCCACGTAGCCGACGCGTTCGACTTCACACACACTTTGTACTATTCTCTATTTAAACTCACCCATTTCCATTTTCATTTGCAATCCCAATTCTTGGTTTTTCACATCCGCTAAAACAAAAGTTTATTGATTTTGCCCTCTGGAAATTTCTGTTTATGTCCAATCCTTCTCCGAGTAAACCGAACCGGAAAACCAGCTTCGGAGACCGGTGCTTGCTCATGGCTAAGCAACAACGAACTCGCCTCTACATCCTCCGACGCTGTGTTTCCATGCTCCTCTGCTGGCACGACCACTCTATTTCTGACTAGCTCGTTGTCTGGTTTTCTGACTCAATCAAAGTCTGAATTATGAGCCGGACCAAGAATTAGAAATCTGATTTTAGAGAAAGCAAGAAGAATGTGCTGTGATTTTAGGACTTTTTGTTTAATATTTTACATTTTTACTTTTAGTTTTGTAGACTGCTTTTATCTTTTCCCGGAATCTCTATAACACGAGGAAGATTTGGGCTTTGTGTGCATACTGTAAATAACTTGCGCTCATGTTTGTTTTCGATTATAGTGATATAAATTAAGAATATACACATTTTTATGTAATTTATCTTGGTAACATAAAAATTTCATTAAATAAAACTAGTTTAACCAATATAAAAAATATACAACATTTTATAATTGGTCACAAAAATCAAATGATATTAAATTTTACCTAGATTAGTGAGAAAACCAATTATTTTGGGACAGAAAAAAATTCTTTAAACTCCACTTAAAATAGGACGGAGGGAGTATATGTTATAGTAATCACATATATGAGATATGTAAATTTAATGTTTTTCAAACATAAAAATATTAGAGTATACTTGTTATCATCAAATAAATTGTTTCAAACTTGCACATGTATTTGTTTCTTTTTCTTTATTTTTTATTTGTTACATTAGTATTTCATTATTAAATAAATAAATAGAAATAGAACTTGATAAAATATTATAATTTACAAAGATAATGTACTATTTCACAAAATAGGATAGTTAAAAAAAAAACTAAACTGATAGCCTCATATATTAATATTATAAATAATTTAATTAAACATTTAATTTATATGTATATATATTTATTTGGATCATTATTTAATTTTAATCATATATTTAAATATTTCTTTAAATATTACAGTTATAATAATTTATAGTTACATGTTGTAAAATGTTTAAAACCATGACATGTATTTATTTCTTTTTATTATATATTTATATTATTTTATTTATATTTAGTTATTAAACACATTAATGAGAAGTCATGACTTCTGTTTTAATATAATAGATTGACGAAAACATATTTTGGAAATTTCATAGATTATAGAAATATTTAGTTATTATACAAATTAATATGTACATAAAAAAGTTATTTTGTAATTATTTTTTTATTTAATCTATGTTAAATTTTTACCCGTCATTTAAAAATGGATTTTATTTTAGTAATATCTTTAAATTTTTTCATTTACATAATATATTATTGTATATACAGAAATCTAAGATATATTTTTTTATACATGTATTGTACACTGTCATCATATTATATTTTTAACATAAATATTTTATATCTATGAAAAATAAATTTATAATCTATTAATTTAATATAACTTTATCATATATACTTCAATATAATAATTTTATTTTAACATGATTAATTATGATTATAAAAAATATAAGTGTATGATAGAATTTTTATTTCAAAATTTATAAATACTAACTGTATATATATTATTATGCAATAATATTTAATTGCTAATTACCAAATTAGTGAAATATTTACATGCATTTTCTGAAAATTAATATATTGTTAAAATATATAGATCAACATAATAATTTTCTTTTAATATGATTTATTTTAATTATATGGTTGATAAAAAGATAGAATATTTATTTTTCATTTTGTAAATGTTAACTGAATATATTAGTTTATAGTAATATTTCAAAACTAATCACAAAATTAGTTAAAATATTTTCATATAATTTTTGAAATATAAGTTCTGTTAAAATATTTTTAAACATATTTTCGAAATTTTAATATATATATGATTTAAATATAAGTTGGATTTAATATATTGTTGTTAAATCCCTAAAATATTAGAAGGTTATTGTGTTTTATATAATATTGGTTATGAATTATTGAATAATATAATGTATTCTATTTAATACGAAGATTAATGATGATTAAAATATAATGTAACCAACTCTAGTAGATAGTCCATTTTATAAAAAATCACACATGAATGAGAAGTCATGACTTCTGTTTTAATATAATAGATGTGGGCTTTTAATAACATCCTTAACAAGCCCAATATGATCTGTTTGCATGTTAGTCCCAGTGCTTATTTTTTTGTTTGTTAGGGGTAGCAAGTAAGGGCATGTACATTGATAAACTTTGGGAAAAGTTTATAAAAGATGTTTTTTTATTATTATTATTATTTTACTTTTTTCTGTCTGATTAAAAAAAATTAAAAAGTCAACCAATCGTGGGCCACCACGTGGCGTGGAGCCCACGAAAAATGATGTACCGGTTCAGCGCAGAGAGACTTTGCAACTTGAGTTCATCAGTTTTGTAATTTTTAATTTTTTTTTTCTTAAAAGGTGTGTGAACTTTTACTCTTGAACCTTCAATATATTTGTTCTAACAACTCCATGTTAATTTTACAACAACAAAAAAAGTAACAGCTTCTTAATTTGGTATCAAGTTACCATCCTTAAGGTAGATAAAGAAGCAGCAGGATCATTAGACTATAGTGACAAAACAAACAAAACTATAGAAAGTTGAAGCTTTTCGAGGACTGATTTGAAATTTGGTCTCTTGATTGATTAGAGTTTTAGATGGTTTATTTAGTTGTGATGAATATATAAAAAACAACTTTGATGTAAAAAATTTATAAGCCCAAACAACAAATCCAGGCCTTTTTGTAGTTGACAAGTAAACATATAGCTACTTAGAACTTAGAAGTGGTTATCAAAATAGTTACAAGTACAGTACTTCAAATATCTTTCTTTTTGATAGAATGAACTTTTGATAAAGAAAAGGTTAGAATGAACAATACGCGCTAGACTTGTATGAAACTTCCCTAAAACTACTAATTGGAGATATGTGTTTCTCACGTTAATTAGAGAACTCTGGTGTCTCTGAACTCAAATTGAAGCAGACTTATGCATTGTTCTTATTGCTTCATTCCAATATTTCCTTTCTTTTTACAAAATTTCATTTAGCAAAAAAAAAAGTATTTCCTTCCAGATAGCTGGTCAGTGAAAAGTTAATACGTCCATCTTGCTATGATACTCATCACAAATTTTAGAAGTGGTTGCCTTGATGAAAACATCACTTCGTCTGAACTTTTACTGAAGGAAGATTAACTATTCAAGCTTGTACCTTCTCTTTCTTTTATTTACTGACTTTCTACTTTTATAAGCTATTTGTTTCAATATAAGTATCATCTGAGACTTTTGCACAGAAATTAAGAAATTATTTAATTTTACACGTTTTCATATAAAATATAATTACTCATACATCTATTCATATTTTAACCAATAGACAAATAAAATGCAGATTGAAGTTAATAAATTGTGCATCGAAATGCTAAAACGATATTTATTTTGAATTTTTTTTTTCTACAATAACACTTAATATGAAACGGATATAATATATTTTTCATTTTATGAAACAATAAGTTAGAGGAAATGACATTTATTTCTTATAGTGCAACACAATCAGTGCAGTGACTCCACTACAAAGCTCCTCAGTCATACTAGTTCTCCAATTACATTTGTCACTACCATATACACAGCCCCAATATTTGATCTAGAAACAATTTTGTGCCTCTAACTCTTTCAAGTAATTAGCTGTCTTCCAGCAAAGTTGCAATAGTTTTTCGTGAATTTTCTATCCACTTTATTACATATCCAATCTGCATCACAATATTCAATAATGTCATTCACAGAGTTACAACCCATCATTCTACCTTTCATAGTGTACTTTAGGGTTTAAGATTTAAACTTGTGATTGATTTTAGGGTTTATTACATAACCCAGTTAAATACAATGAGTCGCTAGAATGTTGGATTTTACCCTAGTTCATTATTTAAATATCATGACTAGTCAAAATTTCAAAATAATTTACGTCTATTTAAGTATAAAAAATAAATCAAACAAAATTAAATTAGAAAGAGAACATTTTAATTTTTCATTTTGGATATAAAGACATACGAGACAAAACTAAATAGAACTAACAACGTGTTTTAAGAAATGGAGTAAGGATATAAAAACATTTGTATTTTACAAAACTAGTTTGTTACAGTTCATAATTTCAAAAAGAAAAATTACCCCCATCAGTGTAATTATATTTAACTTGTCTCTCTAGTCATGATGCACATTCCAAGACTTAACATGTCATAATATACAAATTACAACAAATCAGCCTAGCTTAATCTCACACAAACATTTGTCTGTTAACAAGTAACCGTTATGCAGAAATAACAATTAAATAAAATAAAATAAAGAAATCATAATTTCAAAATTTGAATCTCGTAACGCCAAAAGCTTTCAATAACTTCTCCTCCTCCTCGTCTATTTCAACGTCGCTCTCTTCAATACCTCTCAACCCCAAAACCAAAAAAAGAATGGCGACTCTCGCACCAGGCATCCTATTGAAACTCCTCCAATCCATGAACTCCAACACTCGCCCTACCGGAGACCACAGATCCGCCATCCTCCAAGTCACCGGAATCGTCCCCGCCCTCGCCGGCTCCGATCTACGCCCCAACCAAGGCTTCTACGTTCAGATCTCCGACTCCCTCAACTCCACCTACGTCTGCCTCTCCGATCGCGACACAGATCTCATCCTCACCAACCGTCTCCAGCTCGGGCAATTCATCTACCTCGAACGCCTCGAATTCTCCACTCCCGTCCCACGCGCCGCCGGAATCCGCCCCGTCGCCGGCCGTCAAGCCTTCGTCGGAACTCCCGAGCCGCTGATCGCCCGCGGATCCAAGCGAGATTTCGTTATCCAGCCTGTTCCCGCTTCCGAGTACTCCGTTGATCCAATCGCTGTTTACTTAAACAACAAACGGCTGGATGACTGTGACTATGATAATGATGACGTGGCGGTTACGAAAGAGAGGCCAGCGCTTGCTCCTGTGAACCAAAACCGCAACGAGAAAAGTACTAAGCAGACGCCGCAGAGATTCTGTTCGCCAGCATCGGCTAAGCAGCGGTCAGTCTCAGCTGGGAGGAAGAACAACAAAGTGACTGTAGTAGAAAGAGATCCATCTCCCGCCGCGAAAGGGAGGAGATCCGCTTCTCCCGTTCCGTCCAAATGCGTAGTGCCGAGTCTCGCGGCGGCGCGTGAGGAGAATAGGAAGGTTGCTAGAGAGGCAGCCATTGTTGTGCCGTCGAGATACAGACAACCATCGCCTAACGGAAGGAAGGTGAATCCATCTCCTAGTGGAAGGAGACTGTCGATTTCGCCGGGGAGAAGGCTTTCAGGTGGTTTGAAGATGTCTCCCATGGTTGGAGAGAAGAAGATGGCGGCCATTGCTGCCGGAATCTCCAAAGTCTCCGAGGCTCTTGTTGGATCTTCGGCTAAGAATGGTAACCGAAAGAATTGGGATGAACCTGATGGAAATGTTCAATGTGAGCTGAAGGAGAAGAGTAGTGTGAAGAAGAAGACTGATCTTCAAGGGATTTTGCGTACTCAGGTAACAAAGCGAATAAAAGTTTGATACTTTGTGTTTTGTATGATGAACTGAATTTGAGAATGTACAAATTGTTTCAGGCTGCTATGACGAGACGTCTTAGTGATGCTAATAGGCGAAAGAGTGGTTCTTCATCAAGTGAAGAGAAAGCCAAGTCTTGTTCATCTGCGAGTAGTGTGGTAGAAGAAGAAGTCTCAGCTTTTGAAGGACTTGGGATCACTTACCATGATAAGAAATGGACAGATGGTAGTGTTCCACTGGATAGCATCTCAGGGGATCTCGCGAGACTTGCAAAGGTGAACGAGACAAGCGTTTCTTGTTTTAGTTGACTAAAGACACTTGATGTTTTATGTATCCTCATACGATTGTATATTTGATTTATTTAACAGGAGGCTGCTCAAAGAAGAAACTTTGCTGCTAAGGCCGCAGCTCGTGCATTGGAGGAGGCTAATGCCAATGAGTGCATCATTAGATGTTTAAGGTAAAAAACAAAACAAATTTAGAAACTTTTGGCAATAAACTTTCATTTGGTCTTTGACACACCATTTTGTGGTTAATATTTCAGCAAATTCGCTGAGCTCTCTTCAGCCTCGAAACTGGAGAATCCATTGCGAATCATCAACCAGTTTTTGACAATTTATGGAGACGTTACCAAATGCAGTCAGATTGTTTCTGAAGATAGTTTCTGGTCGTCATCTGATCAACCAAGCCCAGTCTCTCTTTGGGTTGAAGCTGCATTAGCTACTAACCTTGAGGTGGTCTCACTAGTCAAAAGCCAGAACAACCTCGAATCACCATCTTCAGTGAAGAAACCAACGCCTACTCGCCTCTCTCCCGGACCCTCTACAAAAACAGGTTTGCTCTTCAACTGAAACAAAATTGTCATCTTCATTCAACAGAGCAAAATATTAAAAGAACTTGCAAATCTGTTGATTTCAGACAACATTGTTGGGATGTGGACAGACAAAGATGGCATGAAGGAGACAGCTAAATTCGCAGTGAATGTACAATCCGAAATGCAAATGTGGTTTATTGGGTTCGTGGAAGAGTCGTTAGACAACAAAAATGCGCGGCCTTTAGACGGTAGTTCCATTGCTGCCGTTCTGTCTCAGCTGAAACAAGTCAATGAGTGGTTGGACCGCGTTGTCGTGTCGGACCAAGAAAACCGGATCACAACAATGCAATTAACGGACAAGATTGAACGGCTGAAACGCAAAATCTATGGATTCGTAATCCACCACGTCGGTTCTACTTTTGACAACTCTGCTTCTTCTTGATTTTCTTTTATCTTTTGCTTTTGTCCCCAAAATGCTTTCACGTTTCAAACTTTCCATACAATGCTCAAAGGCTCGAAAGTATTTATCAAAAATGTATGACGTGAAGCTATTAAGAGTAGGAGGCTTTTCTTTTTTTGCACAGAAACTTTGAGCAGAAAGCAAGTGAGAATCAGACCTTTAGACTTGTGGAATTAATGGTTCAAAGAGAGCTTCTTGTCACAGCCCGTTTAAAAGTCCAAAACGTCCATGGAGATAAGCCAAATATATCGGGTTGGACCAAAGGAGATTCAAACCCACTTTACTTGTTTTTTTTTTAAGAATGAAATCTTATGCAAAATATCTAAAGTATTTATTACTCCTGTTTCACTTTTCTTGATGTTTTAGAAAAATTTTGTTGTTTTATAATAGAAGATGTTTGCACAAATCTATGTACTTTTAATTTTATAAAAAACTGTCTAACCAATTAAATTTTTACTATTTCTATTTATGATTAAATAAATTAATTTTATATTGTAGTTTAGTAATCCTTTTAATAAAAATTATTTTCCTAAATATTTGTGCATTTGAATAAAACATCTAATTAATATGAAACATAAGGAGTAACTCTTAATGAAATCTGATCATTTGTGAAAGAAATCTCACCCTCTATTTTAGACAAAACATAGTAAGTAATTAAACAGTGAAATCAATTAATATATAGAAGATGAGGATTTGATTAGCAAGTTACAATAAATATGCCTTAATCACTAAGAGAAACAAAAAAGGAAAGAGAGATGTCAGGAGCAATGTCGTATTGGGCAGTGACAGATAATGGCTATGTAACTAATGCATACGCTAAACTAACTCTACTTTTTTTTAGTCGCAGTCAACTAATAGAAGACAGTGAGACCGCCGCCGTCAACCTGATTTCACAGCTAACGCCGTCAATTTCTCCGTCCAATTTCCTGTCTCAAATCTAAGTTGTACTCTCTCTCTCTACACAGCCTGTACAAGATACTTTCTCTCTCTAGAAAGAAAAGAAGGAAGTCATATCTACGTGATTCATTGAACAAGGAGAGACAGAAAACTCGTAGATCGTCGTCGTCGTTGAATCGTCAAAACTGAGAAAAAGCATAATCCCTGACCAGGTTCGTCCTTCCCTACATTTTCTAGATCTGTTACTTGTTAGGAGGCTTGGTCGATTATCTAGAATGTTAATGGTCAAACCGAAGTTGAAATTGGTGTCTTAGATGAATCGAATATGAATATGTAATTCCTGATTTGATTGATCCTGTGTTCCTGAATTGATGATCGAATAGAATCAGATGGGTGGTGGAACGAAAGAAGAGGAGAAGAACGAGCGGATTATCAGGAGTCTTCTCAAGCTTCCTCATAACAAGAGGTGTATCAACTGTAACAGCCTTGTAAGTCTTTTTCTTTTATAAATCTCTTCTTCTTCTTTCACCAACCAACAACAAGATTGTGAATCTTCTTTCTCTCGATTTTGGTTAGGGACCACAATATGTTTGCACTTCTTTCTGGACTTTTGTTTGTACCAACTGCAGTGGAATACAGTAAGCTGCTTCTTTTAGTTTCATATCTTATTCTTGTGTATAGTCTTTGATATTATCTTTGATTCTCTCTCAGCCGTGAGTTTACTCATCGTGTTAAGTCTATATCAATGGCTAAATTTACTTCCCAAGAAGTCGCTGCTCTAAAAGAAGGTGGCAATCAGGTAAACCAAGCTAAGCTAATCATTCTCCTCTCTTCGTCTCTCATGTGTTATTATATTATTCTTGCCGTTTGTGATTTAGTCCTCTCGTCACATTCTTGTAACAGCATGCTAAGGATATTTATTTTAAAGGACTGGATCAACAGACACCTGACGGAAGGTATCACAAATCTCTCTTCTTCTTCTTGTGGATATATATATATATATTATTCAGTCTTACATTCCCTGATTGGTTATTATTGTCTGTCCAGTAATGTAGAGCGATTACGAGACTTCATCAGACAGGTGTATGTAAATAAAAGGTATACCAATGATAAGAATGACGACAAGCCTCCAAGAGGACCGATGGTGAGAACCAACCATGTCTTCTTTTTTTATATCAATTTTCCTTTAGTTAAGTCACCTAGAATAATGATTCCTTGTAATTTAATATTCTGCAGGGTGATAGTGAGACACGAAGCTCTAGTGGGTCTCGAAGTCCACCATACGATGACCGTCGTTACAGCAGCGGCAGATCAAGTCCTAGTCCAGGGTTCGATCAAGCTAACAGAAAAAGCCCTTCCCGTCCTGAGGTCATAAATGATTGGCGCAGAGAGGATAGGTTTGGTGGTAAGAAAAAAACAGAAGAGGAGTCGTCTCATTCACCTGAGCAAGTGAAAGACTCGGCGGGTTCAGCTAGCCCCCCTCCTGTAGCTCGACCCGTTAGGGAAATTTTGGGTGACAGTTTTATTCCTCTTCGTGTGGTAGAGCCTCCAAAACCCCAAGTCAACCAAAATACCGATGCTTCAGCCAATGCAAAGGTTTGGCTTTATCGTTGTTTTAAGAAAATAAAATGCAATCTAGTTCTCAAGGAGGATGCTTTTTGTCTGCTTGTTTAATTCCAGCCTGCTGCATTATCGAGTAGTGTAACCTCCACAAATGAGAATCCACCAGAAGTGAAGTTGGAGACTGCTATAAGCTTGATAGATTTTGATGCTGATCCTGAACCTCCAGCAACTCCATCTGTTGCAATACAAGCACCACATCCTGCTGCACAGCCAGAAAGTGCAAGTAATGATAACTGGGCATGTTTCGGTGCTGTGCCTAGTGCACTGAGTTCAAATGCATCTCAGACACCACCCAGTGGAAACACAGTGGATTCACTTCTCTCTCAGTTGGCAGCACCTTCGTCCGTGCCTGTTCAGATGTCTAGTGGTCATTCCTCATCACAAATCTTTGCACAACCTCCAAATGGGCATTCAAGAGAACAGGTAGGGACTTCTATTACTTGCATGGTCTCTCAAAGAATTGCATTAACAATGCTTCTTGGTTTTTTGGTTACAGCCATGGAACACGGGACTTCCATCTAATGTACAAAGGTCAACGAGTGCACCGTCATTTCAACCTCTTCAAGGAGTTCCTCCTGGTGGCCTGCAGTCTTCTGAAGTTAAACCTTCCGGAAGAACAGAGTTACCTGCGGTATCTATATAACCATTTACTCTGTCCGATACCTATATTTTACCATCTGCTATACTGTCAATAACGCTCTGACTAATCTGTTTGCAGGATTTATTCGCTGTAACCTACCCATCATACCACGCAGTAGCGCCTGCATGGCATGCCGGCCCACCACATGGTATGCACTATGGCATGCAGCAGTATAATAACACAGTGGTAACAGTTTTTTCTGAATCTTTTTTTTCTTACGGAATCCATAATGAATATCAAGCACAATGAAATCGGAGCCTCTTACTTTCTCGTGATTATTCTATCTATATTTTGCAGCAGCCTTTCCAGAATGTTCCACAGCAAGGGAGGTCAGTGAACCCTTTTGACTTCACCTCTGAGCCACCTTCACAGACACAACCAGTATGTCTTCCTCTATAGATCCTTTGACTTATAAAAATAGAGTTACTGAAATTAGCTCCAAGCAAAGAGAAGCTAATTGGTGCTAAGTTACTAAATATTTATAGAATAATCAATTTGGCATTTGATCAAATGTTGATTTTATTGGCAACAACATTTGAAGTTCCAACCGCAGAGAAATTTGCTTATTGGAATTTGATCAAATGTTGTTTTTGACTACTTAGTCAAATGCTTACGAAAACTTAGCTTAAAACCTTTCCCGAAATTACCAAATAGTTCTGGAATAATCGACTGGTGATGAGTTACGTGTTGAATGATACAGGAAACCATGTTCCCTTCCATGGCGCCTCTACAAAGTGCAGTACCTCCTTCTTCAGGCATGATGCCTTCTCAAGGAGTACACAATCATTTCAGCATTCCCTCTCAAGTCTCAGCCCATCCATCTGCAATGCCACCAAGTAAGTAGTGCCTATATATTCATTTTCTTTTTAGTTTTATCTCTGCTATTTAATGATGCATTGACTAGTATGGATTATTTTTGCTCCCAAACTCTTCAGGGTTTATATCTCCTCAAATGCCAGGAAACATGCCACCAAGGTATAACCTATAAATTCAATTAGTCCATTAGTTATTCCTTTACACACACCGCGTATTGTTGGTATCTTTCCAGTCATTTTTAAAGCCATAACCGTCCGTTTCTTGCAGCAATCTAAGCCCAGTTGGGAACATGGGCGCTCAATATGAGACGCAGCAAACATATCAGAATTTCGGAAGCCCATTTGCATCTGCAGTTCCTTCGAATTCACCACCTTCTTTCTCTTCTGGAGGAAACCCGTTTGGGTAAGAAGAGAGAAGTCATTAGCTCAAATCTGTAATGCTTTTGAGGTATTGATTGCGCTCTTGGAAGTTTTGAGTTCTAAAGTGTGTCCAACCATTCATTAATAAGAGTGGACGAAAAGTGTGAGGCATGAACGTGGAGTCTTATTTGGGGTTTGTGTTTGGGGTGTTACATCATATTTCTTAAACGCATTATTTTGAAATAGGCTCGACTGTTATTGTTATTTTTATTCTTTGGTTTTTTATATTTTTCATTTTTCATCTCTCTTTTGATGATGATGTTTCATAATAAGCCTGAGCCTTGAGGGTGGGTTCCTTTTGGAATTTTCTTGAGGATCCTTTGTGCTGTATTACTTTGTACAAGAGTTTTCACGTTGATCATCAATGCCTTGTCAAAACTGAATATTGGGTTTAAGGACTTAACTCATCATCGTTTCTTTTGTGTTTTCTTTGAACACATCATCCCTCTTGAGTTTGAAATTTGCTTTAAGCTCGCAATTTTCTTAATATTAAGGGACATTTGCTAACATAATCTTGGTTGTAAAAAATGCAGTTGAAGAATGATATCTCCACTGTATATTAGTGGAGAAACATTTAAAAAATTGTATCCATAATTTTGTAATAATTAAAAAAGACTTGATGTTTAGGTGTCACTCAATTAGGTAGTCAGTTACATTTAATTGAAAACAATTAGGTCTATATTCGATTTTTATTTGTTAGATACATTCGTGGTCAAATTATATGATATGATATGATATTTACGAATAATAATTTGTGATTGTTCCGTTTGATTTAATTACAAATTTTTTTCTTAAATAAAACCTAGAACATATCATGAATGACTAATATATATATATATCAAAACCCTCGGGTTGGAGACCACTCGCGACCTCGAAGAAGAACAACGGTTCGACCATTGAAGAAAGAAACGACGCGTTTTGAGTAACTTAATCTATTTTCAAGTTGGGCTTTTCAAAGCTCTTCTAAAATCCGTGTAACCCAAAACCCAAACGAAATATCAAATGGAATAAATGAAACACTGAGTATTGGCGGAAGGGACACGTATCACCGCCAGAACACATGAATTTGATGACGTGTCATGTCCTGGAGAGAGACAAACCTTTTTTTATTATATACTAGGGTAAACCCGCCCTACGGGTGGGATTGAAATAAATTAGAAATATAAAATTATTTTAAATATTTATACTTTTAAGTTAAAATATTATTAAGATTCATAATTGGTTTAGAGAAATAGATATGTGTGTTTTATCCTTCATTTTATAAATAATAAAATTTTCTAATTATAATAAAAGTTTAAAATATAATTATTTACTTTATCTCAGTCTTTATTTTATTTAAGGAAAACTCTATTAAAATAATCCAACTAATTTCGTTAATCTTTTTAATACCTAAACTTTTTTGCTATCCAGTTTAATACCCACAGTAAATATTTTACTCATTTTAAAACACTTACTTGTATGTTCATTTTAATAATAAGTTTCAAACAAAACTTAGAAAATATCTAATATTCATAAAACATCTTAAAATTTTCAATTTCTATTCAATTTTTTTTAATAATTTTTTTTGGATAATCTAAAATTGTTTATAGTATTATTTTAGCTTTTATTTAAATCTAGTTTGTTTTCTGAAGTTTTGAAGTAATTTATTTATTTTAATATAATTATTGTTTCTTAAATTTTAATTATTATATAATATTAGTTACTTTTATTCCTTAATGAAAAATAAATTTTAAATTTAAAGATTTGTTTTTGAAGTTTAGAGATTTTTAAATTTTTTTTTGAAATTTATTAATATTTTGGGCCAAAATTAGCATAATTTTGGGTATTAAAATGAGCAAAATTTAAAATTTGGTGTATTAAAAAAATTAGTTTAGTTATAAAATCGGGTAGCAATAAATTTGGGTGTTAAGAAGCTCAATGAAATTTAGTTGAGGTATTTTTATGGAATTTTACCTTCTATTTAATTATGCCAGTAAGTAGAATAAAATTATTTTCTTTCTTAGTTATATATTTGTTTCATCTATTATTTTTTTTTCTCTACATAATTTTTTTGTCACATATCTACATATTTTCTTTTAAAACTAATGATTTACGCGATAAAAAATAGCTTATTCATTATATCTAACACTATTTTAAGACAGATAATAGATAATATGAAACTATCATTACTATTTATACATATGCATGTTTGTTAAAATATTACATATTGTTATTTACGACAAAGACGTTATCCATTATTTGGATTAGAATTCTTGAAATAAATATTATTGACTAACTTATAAAATATAATTCTTACAATTATTTACATACATTGTTAAATTTTAATATATTGACTGTATTTTATTGAATAAAATTATTATTTTTGTTTATTGGATATTTATATGTATTATATATACATAATATGAAAATGAAGTTAACCATGTTACCAAATATTTGATTAGAATTTTTGAATAATTATTACTGAATGGTTTCATTCTATTCTCCCTTTTCCCTTTTGATTGATGAAAATAATATGATCTATACTAAAAATTAAAATATGTGAAGAAATTGAACGGAACATTGCTCTCTTTAATCTTGACAAAGAGCAACGGCTTTTTGAAGCATCTACATACATAGATTTATCTACAAATGTATAAATCCAACATTAAGTCCTTAGGTTACTATATGTCGTTGGCATCTTGACCCTCTCACGACAATGCACCCCTGAACACAACAAAAACTCATGACAATAGACATTGTGTTTTGACCTCTACCCCCTCTCATGTAAGGAGTCGCAAAGAAACCCTTAATCTAATTATTGTTTGGGTTCCAATCTGAATCTTACCAACCATTCTCAAAGAAGATGATGGCTGCAATAGAATTGATACTGGATTTTTCAAAATGGCTTCCCACTCTCCTGAGGCTTGAGCTAGAAGCAACCACTATTCAGATGCCCGCTTCGAGGAGACAGAGCAAGTCACCTTCTGACTCTCCAAATGTAAACAGTAAGGAGGATATTTTATGGTTGTCCATATCTTTGTTTTGTAGCTTGCTTTAGAATTGTTGAGCCATCGGTGTCTCCATTGAATTGCATACATCAATCTCACCAGTAAGATCAATCCACTATTATTTTTCTCTGTGTTCCCTATTGCGAGACAAAATATAAGCAAAGACATGTATCATGGCATCATACTAAAAATTACCAGAACCAGTGTAATGTTAAAGTCAAAAGAACCTTACTGAATGTTGCTGACCAGTGCATGCAAGTCCATGAAGTAAGTGCCACAACGACATAAGAGTAGCTTTTCTCATCAGCCTTTTTTGCTATTTCCTCACCAACTCTGGTTAATTTAGTATGTTAGCTACCAAAATGAATTACAGACACAGGGTAAAATGGATGGTTTAAGTAACGTACATTAAAAGCAGCAGTTTGAGGAGTATGATCTTCTACATGTGTTTCAGAGGAAGAGCTTGTATCTCCCTTATGAGAATCACCATAGCATGTACCTCGGCGGCAATGTCATCCCAAAAAAAAATGAATATGAAGTGAGTCAGTGTTTCCATCAAAACATGCCAAAGAATTGAACTTCCTCACGCTGCAGGTGAGTAAGCCAAACACCACGAAAGCTCTTCCAACAGGTTCACCAGCGCCAATGGAGTAATTTTGTTGAACCATCGAATAATTTCTTTAAAGAGAAGTAAGAACTCTCATCCTCATCTCAACTCATCTCCTCACAGAGAATCTTCTCCATAGCCTTCCGACAAAGCCCACTTCACAATAAACGGCGGCAGCAAAGATCTTCAACCACCTTGTGGTTTGTGCCAACTGTAGATAAGACAAAACGATCGAAGGCTATCCGAAGAGTCAGTAAACGATCTTGGGGAGAGGAAAGAGATAGACAAAAAGGCAAACAAAATCTACCATTTGATAAACACTAAACAATAACAGAAACTACTAAACACATTAAAAGCGAAGAATCAGTAAGCAACAATTAAATGAAAACAAAGAAGGCACTTGCTTGGCTGTTTGATCTAGTATGGATCATTGAGACTCTTTGCTACGTGACTACGTCATGCTCACTCGTGGGCTACTTGGTCACAGAAACTATCATCTGAAAAGATCAATAGCCATCATAAAAAAGAACTCTTTAGTCAGATACAGATTAAAATCGAAAACATACAAAGAGAGACCTAGGAGGATGTGAACAATATAACAATTGTTCGGCTCAATGATAAAAAAAAGTCAACATCTGACCAACAGATATCACCCAAAACAGAACGCAAGCACATAGTAAAGAGGAATTAAAAATAGAATCATGTAGGAAATCTAAGGTGGAAAAACTACACTGATGAATGTCATTGGGTTTGTAGATATAGAGGAGAGGAGAAGAAAGTGTTAAATCTAGCGTAATTAATCAAAAGGAACAATCAAAGGGATCAACAATGTGAACCAAAATCAACAAACATAGTCAAAATCTGAATCACCACCATTACACAAAAGCTTTGAAATAAAAAAAAATGATAATCTATACATGAACAATGTAAACAAAGTTAACAAACTAACCAAAATTGAAACAATTTCCCAGGAACCAAAATCGAAATCATTGTTATCACTGCGATTTTTGATAAACTAATCATTGAGAGGATAGTACTGATGAAATCCAGGAGATATGATATACCTATTTATAGTCAAAGATTCTGAGAAAGGAAGTAAAGGGATTGCATTCAATGATACCGTGTGCGGAGTGGCGAACTTGTTAATGAACCGTCGAAGGTGACGATTCGATTCAGACTAACAACATTACTTTTCCAGATTTTTCTACCGGTGAGTTTGTACGGAGTCTCCAGAAGCCTACCTTGTCTACAAAATTTCTAATTTCAAGCCCAACTCAGATCTTCAAATAATTAAACACATGACCGTGAAGCCCATGTGAAACTCCCGCAGAATATAAATGAAACGGAACGTTTTCAGAAAGAGGAACAGGTGTCACACACACAGCCATCGAATTGATGACGTGGCAGCACCAGGAAAGAGAGAACACTACTTTATATATAAAGATATATATATATATATATACTATTAAAGCAGAATCCTATGGTTTTTTACCTATATATACCATTTTCTTTACTAACATTGCAGGTTTCATGAAGGGTAATCAAGTAATATAAATAACACATCTATAATAAGATATAAATGATCATAAAATTGTATTAATATGCATTTTTATTTAATAAATATTCAAATTAAATAATATAAAAATACTAACGATTTAAAACAACAAAATTGGCTGCATCAATTTAGTCGTCCAGTTGAAATCTTACAAAACTATGTGGAAGACTAAAGTCAAATTAATTCGATTTTGGAAATAATAAAATGCTGGTTCTAAATCATTAAAATGGTTCTTAATGATGTAAAAATTAAATATTAAAAACTATAAAACCTCCTGTTTTGTAATAAAAATCACTTTTTGACCACATTATAATTTTTCTAGATATAAACAGGATAATAAAAAACTGAAGCCCAGATCGATCAGACTCATCATAAATTCAAAATAGATTTGAGTCTACAATTACAATGACAAATGTTCAGCCCAACATATCTCCTATATATTAAATTAAGGAAAAGCATTCTAAGAAATATATTCACACTATAATAGAGACGTGACAGTCTCACAATGATTTGAGAATGAGAATTCACTGTCATAAATATTTTCAAACTCCACATAAATATGTTCAAACTATGTATTTTATGTTTTAATTTTTAATATAAAATTCACATGTAAGTTCCAAAAAAATATGAATTTAAAATCTAATTCTACAATAGGATATTAAGACATGATAAAAAAGAATACAAAACCAATTAATATTCAAATTAGAGCTGTTCAATATGCTAAAATCGAAAAGTACATAACCGAACAGAAATAGATAGTATGGTTTTGTTTTGCTGTATACCATACAAACCGAATGAATGTGATTTTATAGAAACCATAGGATTTGGATGTGGTTTGATTTATAACTGATTAAATTGAAACATGTAAATATGTATATATTTATAACGACGCATGAATATCTATTTGTTATATGAGTCGAACTATAATTTATAAATCAGTTGAATCATTTGAACTAAAATTATGTAACAATTTACTGTAACTGAGACTTCTTATTTTCTTAGTTTTTTTCTTTTGATATTTTTGCTTTATTTTAACAGTAACTAAATTGAAGTAAAAATTATAAATTTGATGGACAATAATTAGTTGAAATTCTTTTACAACTTTTTTTTTAATCTTTAAACAAACAGAGTTGTGTTCAATCAAATACATATTAATTTGATGAACACTTAATATGGAAAAATAGAAAAACTTTTCTTTCAAGTTTCAGTTTTGGTTTTTATTTTTATTTTCAAAATTTAGAGCTTTGATACTAATTGTAGATTTGATTATTTTAATAGATGATAAAAGCATTTTGTTTTGTTTTTATTCTTGTAGTTAAATATATTAATTTTTTTTAATAATTGACTTTTTTGACAACATGACTCTAAAATTCGTATAATATATAATATGATCTCAAACTAAATAATTATGTTTTTTGGTATAAAACTGAATAAACTGAAAACCGAAAATATATAAACCAAATCGAACCAAAGTAAATATGGATCTAGAATAGTAGTTATAATTTAATAACCGAAATACCAAAAAAAAACGAAACAAAACCAACCCGATATCCGGATTGAAACCAAACTATTGTTAATTCTCCAAAACATAATAAAAATAACAACTTCATTCTGCGCAAGGCGCGAATCTTATCCTAGGTTAAAAATTATTAAATCAACCTTCTGTAACTTTTATACCTTTTTGTTGACAAAACATATTTTTAAAATATCATTTTCATGTTAGGAAAAATTGGTAAAATATTTACTTGAAAACAAATCACTCTATCACACAAATTTATTTTATTTAATCATTTTATTATTATTAGAAATCTATGCGAGCATCATAATAGTTGGTAAAGATTTTTCATACGCATGAAGACTTCAGCTCATAAAGTTAGTGATCACTAGTACTGCAAACTTTTGGTGTTCTACTTTTAAATTACCTAATGGCTTTTTGAATCGAATATAACAAATGTGCTCGGCTTTATTGTGGTCTGGATCTCCTAAGTGTTGGGCCCAAATATGGCACCCTAGCTGACAATAATATCAGTTAAATAATAAAAACTGATAATGGGCTGTGACATGCCCACACAGATTTATTCCTTAAATAAAGCTAAGACGAAGCCGGAGACTGTTAGCTGAGAGCAACCCTCGAAGAGGTCACAGAAAAGAGGCAGCTCACATCACGAAGAAAGAGGCGCATGACCCGGTCAAACGGAAGCTGTTGCAAATCCCACAACTTACGGAGGATATCTCGGGAACCTGTTAGCGCCGGTCAAAATGGAGCCTGAGGCTATTTAAATAAGAGGAGGATCAAAGAAGAAGGGGATCACGTCATTCAATCCTATTTTCATAAGTTCGAAGATATCTCTCTCATTTTCTCTGTAATCGTTGGTTTACACTTCTTGTAATACTTTCCATTCAAATCATCAATAAAAGCATATATTCATTCTTAAAGTTCTTTATGGGATTCAGCCCACGAATATTCTTGTACCTTCTTTGACCTAACCTGAAATCCTAGGGTGAATCTAGTCCCTCACAATTGGCGTCGTCTGTGGGGACGAAATAATTGAATCCCTTACTCTAAAAACTTAAGGATGAATCCAGTTGATCGGACCACGAATCCATCTAACCTCGATCCTCCGATCCAGAGCGATAGCTCACCGAACCAAACTTCCACTGGAGTAACTAACCCAAGATCGTCCAGTGGGACTAACTCTGGGCTTCCAGCCCTCAATAATCCTCAACTTTCTGAGATCTGATGGATGATGTTACAACTAGTAAACAGAGCTCAAGAGATTGAGCGTACAACGCAACAGCTAGCTGTTCGACAGCAACGATTCGAGGAGGTCCGGAAGAACAGGGACCTGCTTTCCAGACACCTCATGTTAGGACAGCTCCCGCGTTTAACCAACCTATCACTAGTGCTATGGGAAGTAATGTAGCAACAACCAGCTCTATGCATGATCAGGTTATTGGCCAGAGCACTCGCTTTCCACCTCCACCACCTATTTTTAGGTCCGGAGCAGGAGTAAGCATCCCGTTCGGGGGCAGAACATCATCTTCAGGGTATCAGGCCAGAACCTCAACCCCGAATCCGGACGAATATCAAAGGACGGATGCTGATCCTGCAGCTCTCACCACTAACCTTGCTCGTCAGAATAATCTGAGGGCTAGTGAGCAACTTAGCCCACCAGCTACCTGGAAAAACGGTCGAGCTCGGGTCCATCAGGAACCTATCCGTCAGGTACCTGACAATGACCCAACTGTTCTTCCTTTCGAGGGACCTGCTTTCCAAACGCCTCGCGCTAGGACAGCTCCCGTGTTTATCCCACCTATCACCAGCGCTATGGGAAGGAACATAGCAACGACTAGCTCTATGCCCGATCAGGTCACCGGCGAGGGAGCTCGCTAGCCTCCGCCGCCACCTCTTTTTAGGTCTGGAGTAGGAACTATTATACCGTCCGTTGCATCAGCTTCGGTGTTTCAAGCCAGGGTTTCAACCCCAAATCCGGACGAGTATCAAAGGACGGATGCTGATCCTGCAGCTCCCCACACTAACCTTGCTCGAAACCTGAGGATTAGTGAGCGACTTAGCCCGCCAGCTACCTGGGAAAACGATCGAGCTCGGTTTCGTCAAGAACCTATCCGTTAGGTACCTGACAATGACCCAACGGTCAACATCAGCTTCAGAGTATTAGGCCATAACCTCAACCCCGAATCTGGATGAATATCAAAGAACGGATGCTGATCCTGCAGCTCTCCCCACTAACATAGCTCGTCAAAATAACCCGAGAGCTAGTGAGCGACTTAGCCCACCAGCTACCTGGGAAAAAGATCGAGCTCGGTTCCGTCAGGTCCCTATCCGTCAGGTACCTGACAATGACCAAACTGTCCTTCCTTTAGAAGGACCTGAGGTCATTCGTAGATATATGGAACAAACTCACGCAGCTCTCCAAAAATTGAATGCTCAAGTCTATAAGGCAACGAGCTCAGCTCCCGAAATTGAGAGTTTGATCGAAGAAACCCGTGGGACTCCATTCACTGACAGGATTCCCAGCTCTTACATAAGAGACACCCGAAAAATTAGGATCCCCGAATACAACGGGACCTCAGACCCAAAGGCCTATTTAAGAGCCTTCCGATTAGCTATCGTGAAATCTCATTTTACGAAAGAAGAATGTGAGGCAGGATACTGCAGGACATTCGCCGAGAACACTGGTCGGAACGGCCCTCGAATGGTTCTTTGGCCTTGAGCCAAATTTGATAGAAAGCATCGATCAGTTAACCAACGCCTTCACGAAGCAGTATTCGACCCATATCTTGAAGCAAGCGTCCGAGGCTGACCTCTAGAAGATCAGACAAGGATTGGGAGACTCATTGCGAGTCTACATCGAGAAATTCAGGGCAGTGAGAACTAAACTCTCAAACCCCAACGATCTGTGTGGGAACCGAAATTCGCACCGTCAAATATTACTAAGTAAAACGTAGGAAAACTAAGTTGACCTAGTTTTCCCCGAGGATCCCGGCTATCTGCTGGGCCACGCACGACAAAGTTAAAACAGGCTAAGTTGAAAATAGATGCGTAAAATAAAGAGAGCAAAAGAAAGAATTCTATTTCCGAATTCGCGGAGAGCGTTGGAACAATAGGTCGAGATCGCGGTGGTAAGAGCTGTCGATCGTCGCTAGTCTCAAAACCCTAGATCTAACCTAATTGAGTCGCAGCTCGCTAAAAAGGAAATAAACGCCTAAGTTCTAAATTGCTCTGAGAGTAGTTTTTCTTGTGATTTTCGGATCCCCCTTCCTCTGCTCCTAGACTTACTTATATACTCCCATATGACGGTCTATTCCTGATGGGCCGCCGCGAGCTGGGCTTTTTCCATATTCGTCGGCTTTAGTATTTATCGGGAAAATTGACATTTATCTTTTTGGAAACTTGATGTTTATCTCCTGGAAGTTTGACATTTATCTTGTTTAGGAGGATAATCGGAAGCTGTCGTATCTATCTTTTTAGAAAATCGTAAAATGGTTATCCGATCATGTTTGGTCCCCTTTGGGCCGTATCTCGGATTTCCGCTATTTTTACGATTTCTTTGAGAGAACGCTCCTACTCGGATATTGGATCTTTCGGAAGATCTTCGGCTATTTTGTGAGGCAAATGGTGTTTTTAGATAACCATCGCCGTTTTCTACGAAGTTTTTCCATCCGTCGACGTCTTACGGGTTTTCCGAAGGCTAGGAGAAAGAAAAGGAGTTTGGTTTGCGGGATTTCAGAAAGTCGCAAAACTTGGATTTCTGGCGGTTTGAGAACCTGGAACTTACGCACGAAGACTAGCCGTCCGACAACTCGAGCTAGCATGGCGTTAGGCGTTAGGCGCCCGGCGCCTAGAGGCAGCACGGGCGCTAGGCGCCCGGCGCCTAGAGGCAGCACGGGCGCTAGGCGCCCGGCGCCTAGAGGCAGCCCAGGGTCAGTCACTCGTTTCTTTCGGTTCGTGCGAGTTTTTTGCGTTCTTTTAGCTTTCCGGAGATTTTTATCGTGTAGAGAATGTTTCTAATCGTTGATTTCGGAACAACTTAACATCTTCTCGAGTTTTCTAGATTGAAACTTAATCTCTTAAAGCTTCTCTAACGTCTGTCGTGTTTAGTCCGAACTTTTCGGATATCGATTTCGTCTTGACCGATTTTGACCCCAACAGTTAGCCCCCCAGCTAGCTAGGAGCCGTAGCGGTCGTAGGTCCTAGCTTGCTGTATGGTTCGTGAGGATAGTATGGAGACGAAATCGTGTCGAAGGTCGGGGTAAATAGTTAAATCCATGCCTATAAAGACTTGTGAATCCTTTACCATTCTTATTTCACCCAAGAATCCTAAGTCAATCTCTCCCTTACAGATTCTCTCTCTACTTTTAAGAAAAGAATGACTTCAAAATCAAAATCCTCGAGGAGACAGTCTCGCTCTTCTTCGGATAGTTTCCACGCCGAGGAGGAAGTTCCGAAGCCCGAGGTTTCAGAGATTGAGAGGAATGCGTACTGTGACGCCGTCTTCGGTTCTGATCCCCCTCTTCCTGTGATTCCGATTCCCCGGCGACCTGTGAAGGCGCGTGTGGAAGCTGATTCGCCGAGCGACGTATCCCCCGAGTATCTTGGAATTCTTCGAAGGTTTTATAATGTTCCGGAGGGAGTCGTGTTACGCATTCCCCGTGGGAATGAGAGTCCAGAGCGCCCTCCAGAGGGTTACTTTACTTGTTACGAGGCATTCTTGACGCAGTGTCGACTATGGTTCCCGATCCCTGGGGTCATTGTTCAAGCTCTCGACCGTTTCGGAATTTCAATCAGCCAGTTGAACGTGCCGGCTTTAGAAAGCGGGCTTGGCGTTGTGATTCTAAGCTACGAGTTAGGAATGGATCTTAGCCCTTCGGACTTCGAAGGGTTGTGGATTTCCAAGAGCGTGAGCACCAATGGAATATTTGCCATGAAATCAAGGACCGATTTTTCGGTAATTCGTGGACTTACCTCACATGCTAAGGATTTCGTCGATCGTTTCTTTTTTGTGAGGATAGATGGAGAGTCTGTTGAGGAAGGCTTTCTTCATCTATTCCCGACGGAGTGGTTGTACCGACGTGGTAAGATTATCGTACTCCTTTTTTTTTATTTTTTTTATTTTTTTTAGAATCCGAAAGGCGAACTCTGAACGCATATACGCATTTTTTTATTGTTCAGAGAAAAGGTGTCTCACGCATGTCCCTTCCGATCTTTCCATCAAGAGAGACATATTCAGGTCAAGGGCCTGTTCCTGGAATTCTTTTGATCTTGACCGGATTCGAAAGGCGGTCGCGTTTCACCGATCGCGAGGCGGCACGCGACCTATCATCAATGATGGATCCTTCGTATTTGCTCCTCCGAGGCGGAGGGGGAAATCATCGAAGGGCAAAGGGATCGCTTTCGAGGCCTCGTCGGGAAACGACGAGCCGTCGAGGTACGATCCTGACTTTGTCGCAGAAAACGGGGGTGCTCCCGGTCCGAACCCTCCCCCAAATGACTTCTTTGATGAGCTTCCTCCGGCATTTATCCGTGACGAGTCTTTGGGCAACGAGGAGAGGGATAAGGTGACCGCGGAGGGCGCTCGTTTGGTCAACGAGGTTTGTTTCCGAAACTTGAGCAAATTCTTCATATCCTTTTATTTGACCTTGACTTCTTTGTAGGCCGTGAGAGTATGGAACGCGTCAATCGACGGAAGTTTCCGCACTGCTCGATTGGCCCGCTTCAAAGCGGAGGAGACCGAAAGGGAGTTTGCCAAGTATCGGTTGGAGGTTGAGGAGCAAAACCGCCGGCAAGCCGAGGTCCAGGCTCGAGCCCTCGTCCGTGCAGAAAGGAGAGGGCGGAGAAGAGCTGCTGCCGAATTGAACCGAAGGGCGGAAATCTTTTCTACCGAATTTGAGGCGTACAAAGAGGCTCAGGACTTTGTAGGCGATTTTCGCGAGTGTCGTGGTTCAGTCGGTACTCTTCACAAGATGCAGCGTGAGGGTTTCTCGCTTTCCAGCGAACTTGCCGCGATGGATGGTTCGATGAGAGTTTGTGCTAACGCCGAATCCTCTGTTCCTCCGATCGAGGGGAGAATTCGAGAGTTTTGGAACCCTATTCAAGTCTCGGAAGATACAGCGGATGCCGGTGCAGATGCGAATGCAGGTGACGGGGGCGAAGAGGTCGACCAGCCCGATTCCTCGTATGGAATATCTTTTACTGATTGTCTTGCATTTGATTATAATTTGTGATAAGCCAAGTGGGGCTGTTTGTATGTGTTGCGACCCTTAGGAGGTTGCGTGACTTTATGTTTTTCGGGATTGGCCGTTGGTGGCCTTTGAATCCTTATTATGAATGCTTTTATGAATTATGCATTTTGATTTATACTTTCGTCAAGTGTAGAGGATTTTGAATACGCGTAGTCACTTCGTATTCAAGCTCTTTTTTTGTCGCTTAACCTGCAGGTTACTTTGTAGCGAACGTTAGGTTTGTAAGCGGTAAGAGGCAAATTTTGGAATCTCGTATCCTGGATACTTATGCCTATGAGATGTTTTAGATACCAGCAAGGCTGGGTTTAGGGCAAGACCTAGGTCTAGTTTCGGACTAAAGCTATGCGATGACAAATCGGCTTTTCGTTTTGCTTGTTCGCGATTTCGACCTGATTTGTACCGTTTTAGAATCCGCGAAGTGCTTATCGGCTTATATGATTCGTTTGGGTACGAGTCGAGCTACTTCCTTTACGAAGAGCTAACCAAAATTTGGATTTCTTGTATAGCGCGCTATGATATCCTTGTCGGATGCAAAAGGACTTAGTTGGAAGCCAGACTACGAATTTAATTAAGTGAAACGTTTCTATGTTTTTCCGTCGGGGCCAATCGACGGAATGGGATTTTTAGAGTCGCGGAAAGACTGTTTGATAGAGTTTTTTGGAGGAGAATAGAGAATCAAAACTGGTCAGGAACTTGCGACGTCTCGCGTTCCTTAAAGATACGATTTTCGTTTTCCGTAATGTTTGTGCGTTGGATAAGCGTTCGAATTTAAGACTTTATAAAAAGTTTCAAGAATGTAGAATACATGTAAAGAATATTTTTGCGGGAGTAGGAGAGTATTCGTTCCCTTCTCCCCCCCACCCTTTTTGGTGAGGGGGATAGCTGAACTCGTCGGGTTTTGACGAGCTGCCTACGTACCTCTTGCGAGGATCAAGCCATCTCGTAGTTCTGTTTATATCGCGGATGCTATTACTCCACGATTTCCGGTGCCTCGACTGTCTTAGCTAAGTCGGTGGCCGCGTTCGGAGTTGGGTCATCCGTTCCGTCGGCGATGGACTCGAGGATTTGCTTATCATCCTGAGTCGTGGCCTTTTTGGACAAGTCCGAGTCGTCCTTTGCCGATTTCTCGGAGATACTCGGATGCTTCTTAGTTCGCTTTGGGTTAGCCACTGGAGCGTTCCGATTGCTGCGCAATTTATGTTCAGCCAGGAAGCAGAGTCGCGACTGTTTTTGGCTTCCCCAGATGACCGCCGTTCCAGTTGGTGTTGGAAACTTGACGCTGAGATGGTAAGTGGACGGGACTGCCTTCATGGCGTTTATCCAAGGAGTTCCCATTATGGCGTTATAGATGGCCGAGTTATCCACTACCGCGAACTCGACGATCTTCGTGATTTTTTTTGCCATAACTGGGAGCCTAATTTTTTCGAGGGTCATGGATGTGACGCCCGAGAATCCAGTCAACGGTCTTGGTTCTGGGACGACTTCTCCGAGGGGTATGTTCATCCTCTGGAGAGTATCGCGGAACATGATGTTGAGCGTGCTTCCTGTGTCGATGAGGATGCGGCCGACTTCGAGATCTTGAATCACCAAGTCGATGACCAGAGGATCGTAGTGGGGTTTATTGAGTCCGGCCGTGTCCTGTTCCTCGAAAACGATCGTGTGATTGGGAACGTCGTCTTCTGGGCACCATCCGGGACTTGTTTCGGCCTTACGTCCGTAGGCTTTAATCGACAAAACGGAGTCCTGGTAGAAGTGCGATCCTCCGATGATCATGTTGATCCTCTGGCGATTGTTGTTGTTCCCTTCGCCGTCTTGCTTTCGTCCGCGTTTTTCGCCCGATTGAGTTCCGGGGGTGTAATTCTCGGGGTTGGCTCCGTCGGTCTTCGGCGGACGGTCAGAATCTAGGAGCAGGTTTTTCACGCTTCTGACCGTTGCTAGCTCGCCGGCGAGCAGCTTTGTAATGAGTCTAGCGCCGAGAACTTTGCAATTGGCGGTAGAGTGACCTCTCGTCTGGTGGAACTCGCAGCTGGAGTTGTCCTTGTACGAGTTCCGCGTCCAAGTGTTTCCGGCGGTCCTCCCTTGCTCGGAGTTGACGGCGTAATTATGCTCGCCTTGGACGTCTTCCCCCTCGTGATGGACGTACTTGTCGTTACGTGAGGTTTTCTTCTTGCCGGACGCTTTCTGCGGTCCGTGCTTTTGCGCCAGGACTTTCATCTCTTCTTCCATGATGATGAAATTCGTCGCCTTGTGGAGAGTGTCCTGGATGGTGCGCGGTCTCTCCAGAGAAATCCACTTTCGGAATTTCGACTTGTACCAGAGGTGTTTTCTCAGGGCGTCGATGGCGACTCTATCGCTGAGGCCTGTTACCCTGGACATTACGAGTTTGAACCTCCTTATGTAGTCGCGGAGCGGCTCGTCTTCCTTTTGAATCAGGCTCCAAAGATCTACGTCGGAAGTTTCCCTGTCCATGAACATGGAAAACTGCTTCAGAAAGGCTGAAGCCAGCTGGCGGAAACTTCCGATGGAGTTTCTTTTCAAGTGCGAGAACCACTCGAGTGCAGCACCTCTGAGGTTCTCGACAAACAGGAGACAGCAGCCGACGTCTTTTTCCCGCTCCGGAAGTTTAGACCTAGCCATTGCAATCTGAAAGGATTGCAGATGTGCCTTCGGGTCTGTGGTTCCGTCGTAGGTGGGAAGCTTTATTTTCCCGGGATCCAAGACTCGTGCGTCTGTGATTCGAGACGTGAACGGAGTCTTCCTCGATTCTTCGAGGAGCAGGTCGATCTCGGGAGCGGTGCTGGTTGCGTGGTGAATCTGCGATTTTACCGCTTTCACCTCGGCTGCAGTCTTCGCGTAAATCGTGGATCTCATTGGCGCCGTTTGCGCTTCTTTGTCTACGTTGGCTGCGATAGGCCCGAGTCTGGTCTTCGGCTAGCCTCTCTTGCTCTGACCAGTAGAGGTCTTCTTCCTCTTCTGTCATCGGTTTTTCGAAGGCTGCCGCCAGTCAAGCCGACTGACTTCGGGTCCTTCTGTGGTGGACGTCGGTGTCTTCGTCGGATGGATCCGATTGATCGCTGATATCCAGGTTGATTCTTTCGACGTTGACTCCTTCGTTTTCCCTCGCGGGAGGTGGAAGGTTATCCGTCGTTTTCTTCTGCCCCGCCGGAGTGGTATCGTCAGGGATGAGTTCCGGGGATTCTCTCGGGGCATCTTTTTCTTTGTCTCCGGAAGTTCCGAAGTCAAGCCTCCTGACACGCCTCACCTTGGTGGATCCGCGCGGGAGTTTGCTTTTCGCTGTTAAGGTACTGACATGTTTAGCGAGTGAAGCCATTAGTTTCTCTTGTTCTTCCGACCGTTTCTGGGCGGTGGCGAACAGTTCCTTCACCTGGTCCAGCATCGCGGTGTTTGCCTCGGCGGGAGTCTTCTCAGCGTTGGCATCGGCGGCTGGTTTGTCGTGCGTTTGCTTGTCTTTTTCCGCGTTAGCAGACATGTTTAACTGGGCGTGCGTAGTTGCGAGAAAGATAATTCCGATATCCCCCTCCTTCTAGCGCCAAACTGTGGGAACCGAAATTCGCACCGTCAAATATTACTAAGTAAAACGTAGGAAAACTAAGTTGACCTAGTTTTCCCTGAGGATCCCGGCTATCTGCTGGGCCACGCACGACAAAGTTAAAACAGACTAAGTTGAAAATAGATGCGTAAAATAAAGAGAGCAAAAGAAAGAATTTTATTTCCGAATTCGCGGAGAGCGTTGGAACAATAGGTCGAGATCGCGGCTGTAAGAGCTGTCGATCGTCGCTAGTCTCAAAACCCTAGATCTAACCTAATTGAGTCACAGCTCGCTAAAAAGGAAATAAACGCCTAAGTTCTAAATTGCTCTGAGAGTAGTTTTTCTTGTGATTTTCGGATCCCCCTTCCTCTGCTCCTAGACTTGCTTATATACTCCCATATGACGGTCTATTCCTGATGGGCCGCCGCGAGCTGGGCTTTTTCCATTTTCGTCGGCTTTAGTATTTATCGGGAAAATTGACATTTATCTTTTTGGAAACTTGATGTTTATCTTCTGGAAGTTTGACATTTATTTTGTTTAGGAGGATAATCGGAAGCTGTCGTATCTATCTTTTTAGAAAATCGTAAAATGGTTATCCGATCATGTTTGGTCCCCTTTGGGCCGTATCTCGGATTTCCGCTATTTTTACGATTTCTTTGAGAGAACGCTCCTACTCGGATATTGGATCTTTCGGAAGATCTTCGGCTCTTTTGTGAGGCAAATGGTGTTTTTAGATAACCATCGCCGTTTTCTACGAAGTTTTTCCATCCGTCGACGTCTTACGGGATTTCCGAAGGCTAGGAGAAAGAAAAGGAGTTTCGTTTGCGGGATTTCAGAAAGTCGCAAAACTTGGATTTCTGGCGGTTTGAGAACCTGGAACTTACGCACGAAGACTAGCCGTCCGACAGCTCGAGCTAGCATGGCGCTAGGCGCCCGGCTCCTAGAGGCAACACGGGCGCTAGGCGCCTGGCGCCTAGAGGCAGCACGGGCGCTAGGCGCCCGGCGCCTAGAGGCAGCACGGGCGCTAGGCACCCGGCGCCTAGAGGCAGCACGGGCGCTAGGCGCCCGGCGCCTAGAAGCAGCCCAGGGTCAGTCACTCGTTTCTTTCGGTTCGTGCGAGTTTTTTGCGTTCTTTTAGTTTTCCGGAGATTTTTATCGTGTAGAGAATGTTTCTAATCGTTGATTTTGGAACGACTTAACATCTTCTCGAGTTTTCTAGATTGAAAATTAATCTCTTAAAGCTTCTCTAACGTCTTTCGTGTTTAGTCCGAACTTTTCGGATATCGATTTCGTCTTGACCGATTTTGACCCCAACAATCTGGTAGCCATTGAGACCCTCAGAAGAGGTCTCTGGTACAAATCAGGCTTTTTCTCGGAATTAACACTCAACACTCCTCCAAATATCAACGACACCCTTCATAAGGCCTCTATATACATCATCTTGGAAGAGGAAACAACGGCATTAGATAAACTCCACAAGAAACCCCAGAATCACTCAAAAAGCGAAGCTTCCGATGGAAAGGGACCTCATAAAAGAGGAGGTTCCCGAAATCACCAGACTCAGGGAGAGCACTCCTACGTAGTCAAGGAAGATAAGGAAGAAAAACCCGTCGCTGCGACAGCTAAAGCTCCCTGGTCAAAAGGCTACGACGAGAGCAAACATTGCTCTTACCACGATCGGAAAGGACATTCAACCGAAGAATGTTGGGACCTCCAACGACAACTGGCTGCTAAATTTGCAGCTGGAGAAATAAAGGACGTTGACCTCAAAAAGCCACAGCCTTATCAAAAAAGAGGTCCCAGAGATAACTCTCCGAAACGCGAAAGATCACCTGAAAAAGAAACAGACTCACCACCCCCAGCTCCCAAAAAGAGAGTCGATATGATCCTTGGAAAATTCCCACAAGGAAAAAGCCTACAAATCGAGGCCCTCTTAAGTAAACCACCTCCCCAATCGAGCCCTAGCTCAAGGGTCGATTACATCCTCAAAGGGTCCGACGTGTGTCAAGACTCCGTTAACTCTATCAAAAGTCACGTACGGAAAGCTGTGTCAAACACTCAGCCCAAACCGACCAAACCCGAGTCTAACACTAAAATCTCTTTTTGGGAAAGTGAGACATCAGATCTCGACAGACTTCACGACGACGCCCTTGTCGTAACGTTGAATATAGCAGGGTACAAGGTACCTAAGCTCAGGATCGACACCGGAAGCTCCGTCGATCTCATTTTCTACAACGCATTGAAAGGAATGGAAATTGACGACTACAAAATCATCCACCAGAAATCCAACCTCGTAGGTCTCTCTGGGGAAACAGCTACCTCATTAGGAACAATCAAATCTCAATTGTAGCTGGCGGAGTCATGAAGATGACAAATTTAATAGTCGTCGATAAACCTTCCCCGTTCCATGCCATCCTTGGAAGGCCTTGGATCCACAAGATGAAAGCAGTAGCTTCAACCTATCACCAATGCGTAAAATTCCCGACATCTGATGGAATAGCTACAATATGAGGATTCGAGATCATAAAATAATCCCCCCAATAGCAATTATAGATCCAGGAAAGTCGTGAAATGCAACAAAATATCTGAGGTCCCCCTAAGAACCTCACCGAAAAAGTTAGCATCGACGACTCGAATCCTGTAAAACAGGTAAGTATCGGATCTGAGTCACCTCTTGAAACCAAGAAGGAGCTCATCGAATTTCTAAAACGCAATGTCAAAACCGTCGCATGGACCACCAGCGATATGAAAGGCATAGACACAAATATCACCACTCATAAGCTCAATGTAGACCCTACTTTCAAACCGATAAAACAAAAGCGTCGTAAGCTAGGTCTAGAAAAGGCCCAAGCTGTTAATGACGAGGTCGATCGACTAACGAAAGCCGAGTCCATCCGAGAAGTGCAATACCCCGATTGGTTAGCGAATCCAGTGGTAGTAAAAAAGAAAAATGGGAAATGGAGAATCTGCGTAGATTTCACTGACCTAAACAAGGCTTGCCCTAAGGACAATTTCCCTTTACCTCACATCGACCGACTAGTCGAAGCGACAGCTGGACATCAGCTCATGTCCTTTATGGATGCCTTTTCAGGATATAACCAGATCATAATGGATCCTGAAGATCAAGAAAAGACCGCATTCATAACCGAGCGTGGAACCTATTGCTATATGGTCATACCATTTGGTCTGAAAAATGCAGGAGCTACCTATCAGAGGTTAGTAAACAAAATGTTCGCTGGACAACTTGGAAAATCCATGGAAGTTTACATTGACGACATGTTGGTCAAGTCTTCAATTGGAGAATACCACATCTCCCACCTAAGAGAATGCTTCGACATTCTCAACAAGTACGACATGAAGCTCAATCCAGCTAAATGCACCTTCGGAGTACCTTCCAGTGAGTTTCTTGGTTACCTCGTGACTGAAAGAGGCATCGAAGCCAACCCGAAACAGATAGGAACATTCCTAGAAATGCTGTCACCTCAAAAACGACCAGACAGGTACAAAAGATTGACCGGACGGATCGCAGCACTAAATCGATTCATATCCAAGTCCACCGATAAGTGCTCTCATTTTATAAACTTCTGAAAAATAATAAGAAGTTCATGTGGGACGAGAAGTGCGAAGAAGCCTTCAAACAACTAAAAGCTTACCTCTCGGAACCTCCGATACTATCTAAACCTGTAGTCGGAGAACCACTATATCTGTACCTCGCCGTATCGGCAGTTGCAGTCAGCGGGGTGCTAGTACGAGAAGAACAAAACAAACAAAGACCCGTCTATTACACTAGTAAAATCCTAATAGACGCCGAGACGAGGTACCCGACCATGGAAAAGCTAGCCCTAGCAGTCGTAACAGCTGCCATGAAGCTGCGACCTTATTTCCAGTCGCACTCGATTGCCGTGATGACTTCACAACCATTGCGAACAATTTTGCATAGCCCTATCCAATCCGAGCGATTAGCTAAATGAGCCATAGAGCTCAGCGAGTACAACATCGAGTACAGACCCCGAGCAGCAGCAAAGGCTCAGGTCCTCGCCAATTTCATTATCGAGCAAGCATCCGAACACCTAGACCTAGAAACAAAGATTTCGAAATGGAGCATGTATGTAGACGGAGCCTCATCAAGGCAAGGCTCCAGTGTCGGTCTAAGACTAACCTCTTCAGCTGGAGAAACCATCGAACAATCCTATAGGCTCATATTTAATGCTTCCAACAACAAGGCCGAATCCGAAGCACTAATCGCTGGTTTAAAACTGGCCCTGAGCCTCGGGATTCGGGAGCTAAACGCTTATAGTGACTCGCAGCTGGTAGCTAGCCAGTTTCACGGAGAATACAAAACAAGGGACGAAAGAATGGGGGCATACCTCGAAGTCGTCCTAAACCTCACAAAGCAGTTCGACAAATTTGAGCTAACGAGGATCCCACGGGGAGAGAACTCTTCAGCAGACGTGCTCGCCGCGTTAGCTTCCACATCCGACCCTCTCGTAAAACGGATTATACCCGTAGAAGGAATCGAGAAGCCGAGCATCGACATAGCTACCAAGGCTGAGATGGATAGCAAACCGAAGAAAGAAACAGAGGATAACAGCCCTCCGACAGTAGCTACCCAAGTTCTCACAACATTCTGGTTCCCAAAAACCAGAACACGCAGCGTTAGAAAGTACACCTTCAGGAACGCAACCCAAAACCAGGAGAACAATGACAAAAGTGAAGGTATTCCCCGAAGTTCAGACTCCCTGGAGCCTAACACTACGAATACCTCCGGGGGCACCATCCAGACCTCGGAATCACTTGTCTACAAAGTCCAAACGAGAAGCCGCTCCGCTCTTAAAAACTCATCTGGGGATGCTATACAAACCCCAGGAGACAACGAGGAAATTGGAGATATTCCTCAGAACCTAGATCCTCCGGAGCCTACTCCAACGAATATCTCCGGGGGCACCACGACATCAGGTCCCGAACAGGAACCTCCCTCCTCTCTTCACAACAAAGTTGTAGGGAGAGAAGACTGTAGAATACCGATCATGGAGTATATCCTAGAGGGAAAAATTCCACCCAATAAATGGGAGGCTAGAAAACTCAAAGCTTTAAGCGCAAGATATTGCATAATCGAATCAGCCCTCCACAAACGAAGCATCTCCGGACCTTACTTAAAATGTGTTCATGGCCTCGTAGCTATGAAACTCATGAAGGAAATGCACGATGGTTCCTGCGGAAACCATTCCGGAGGCAGACCCCTAGCCATCCGAATAGAAAGACAGGGCTACTTCTGGCCTACCATTATGGCAGACTGCGAAGTCTATTCCTCTTCGTGCGATAAATGCCAAAGGCATGCACCGATCATACACCAACCTGCAGAAAAGCTATCCAAATATCAGCTCCCTATCCGTTCATGAGGTGGTCTATGGATATCGTAGGGCCACTAGTACCTTCAGGCAAAGGAAAGAAATTACTGAACCTCCTGGTCCTAACCGACTACTTCACGAAATAGATTGAAGCTGAAGCTTTCCAACAAATAACCAGGTTCGAGGTCGAAGGATTTGTATGGAAAAACATCATATGCAGGCATGGCGTCCCATACGAAATCGTAACCGACAACGGAGGACAATTCATTTCCCACGACTTCAAAGCGTTTTGTGACAAGTGAAACATTTGCCTCACCTTTTCGACACCTCGAAGCCCTCAGGGAAACGGCCAGGCGGAGGCTGCTAATAAGTCAATATTAGCAAATCTCAAGAAACGCCTTGGAACCAACAAAAAAACCTGGGCCGAACCACCCCACGAAAGGCTACAGAAGAAACCCCTTTCTCCTTAACTTATGGGATGGAGGCTGTCGTCCCAGCCGAAACCACCACTGGGAGCCTCCGCCTGGAGCTCTGTACGTCTGATCCTGAAGCTAATAACCAGCTCCTACCGGACAGCCTTGATTTAATCAAAAAACGGCGATATCAGGCCTTACTTCGCATTCAAAACTATCAGCAGGCAATGGCCCGACATTACAACTCCAAAGTCAGGCCCCGACAATTCGTACAATTCATCGTAGGTGATCTAGTACTTAGGAAAGTTTTCGAAGGGACCAAAGAGCCAGGCGCCGAGAAGTTAGGAACTAATTGGGAAGGTCCTTACCGGATTATCCATGTGGTATGACCTGGCGTCTACAAGCTCCTGAAGGTACGAACAAGGGCACCTGAAATTCGATCGTGGGATACCACAACTCTCAAGAGATATTATCATTGGGTACCTAAACACCTTGAACTACATTAGGCTTGATCCCTTGACTGAGTACGTAGGCAACTCCGTCATGAGTGCAGCCCCAAACTCATTTCAACGCTCTTTTCACTGTAGCCAAAGGGGGCATATGTTGATCAGGAACACATAGCCCAAACAGCAATTGTATGACTATTACAATACCTTGTATTCTATAAGAATTACCAATGAAACAGTTGTCTTCGACATCTTGTGTCTTTCAACACCAAAGGTCATAAAATCCTTCGAATAAATTCAGGTCGCCATAAACCTGAACCTGAGGTCTTAAAACCCTTATTGTCAAGGTCTTAAAACCCTTCGAAACAATTCAGGTCCCCATAAACCTAAACCTAAGGCCTTAAAACCCTTAGGTAATGTCAAGGTCTTAAAACCCTTCGAAACAACTCAGGTCGCCATAAACCTGAACCTGAGGTCTTAAAACCCTTACTGTCAAGGTCTTAAAACCCTTCGAAACAATTCAGGTCCCCAAAAACCTGAACTTAAGGTCTTAAAACCCTTAGGAACCATCAAGGTCTTAAAACCCTTTGAAACAATTCAGGTCCCCATAAACCTGAACCTAAGGTCTTAAACCCCTTAGGAACCATCAAGGTCTTAAAACCCTTCGAAACAATTCAGGTCCCCATAAACCTGAACCTAAGGTATCAAAAATCCTTAGCTACCTCGGAGGTCTTAAAATCCCCCAAGCAAATCCAAAATTCAATAAACCTAAGGTCTTAAAATCCTTAGGAATCATCAAGGTCTTAAATTCCTTCAAATTCAAAATTTCGACAAACCTAAGGTCTTAAAATCTTTAGAAACCATCAAGGTCTTAAAATCCTTGGAAACCATCGAGGTCTTAAAATCCTTCAAAGCAAATTCACCACTTCGCAAACCTAAACCTAAGGTCTTAAAATCCTTAGTAATCTCAAAGGTCTTAAAATCCTTCAAACGAATTCAAGTCACTCCTAAACCTAAGGTCTTAAAATCCTTAGTGATTACAAAGGTCTTAAAATCCTTTACAAATATCAACAAGGTCTTAAAATCCTAAAGAATCAACAAGGTCTTAAAATCCTTAACAATCAACAAGGTCTTAAAACCCTAAAGAATCAACAAGGTCTCGAAATCCTCCGAACGAACTCAGGTTCCTACGGACCTAAAATCAGGTTCCTACGAACCTAGACTCAGGTCCCAGAACCTTTCAAATCAGACTCAGGTTCCTAAATTCCCCGAGCTAATGTCAAAGACTCCTCTTTAGGGTCTTCATAACCGAATGTATATTAAATCTAAACGCTTATCACAAATAAGAACCAAGATCCTGATATGATCCAACGAATACGACACATGTTTCATCAAGATTCATGACCGCTATGTCTAAACAAAACAAGATTAAGTTAACAAAAAAAAACCTTCAGAGTAAACTCAGATTCCTAAAAACCTTAAGCTAATCTCAATATATCAGGAACTCCTTTTGAGGACCCTCTTAATCGAATACACTCAAAATCCTCGAGACCTGATTCCGACAAGTCATTGGACGTCATATCTAATGATCACGATACATGTCCCATCAAAACTCTTACTTGACGAGTTCGACCTCATCCAAGAAATGATTAAGATAAGTCGAGTGACTTAGAATAAGAATCAAGCCAAGACTGAAACATAAGCAAAGGTTTAAAAACCTCCCCAGGCCAATAAAGGTTCAAAAGATCATAACACAAATAAAAGTTTAAAGGCCTCCTTAGACCATAAGTATTAAAAACAAACGAAATAAAAGCTTATTCGGCAAAAGTCTCAAAAAACACAACGAGATGATTCCGAAGAGCCCCAGCTCTTAAACCTTCCTCAGCTCCGGAACCCTTCTCGACATCTTTATCCTCCTTGACTGGTTCATTCTCCTTGGCGGGGGCTCTTTCATTCGTCTCCTTGTCGTCACCTCCCGAGGTCGTCTAGACTGGAGCTGAATTAGGACCCACCAAGCCTAAGTTTGAACAATACTCTCCAGAAAAGGACGGAGTAAACGTGTTGATCTCGAAAGTACCTGAGCTCTCTGAGAGTTGAGGAATAGGGAGTTTGCTAACCAAGAAGTCAGAGACTTCCGCCCTTTCGTACGCATCAGTCGCTTCTGGCATCAGAGCCATTAGACGATTATACTCCTCTTCAGCATTCTTGATCTCGTTGGCTAACATATCTTTCAGAAGAAAGATTGAGGTCCGGCGGCTAAGTCTAGCTTCTGAGATAAGAAATCTTCTCTCGGAAGCTGGGGGCAACTGTTGGGCCCAAATATGGCACCCTAGCTGACAATAATATCAGTTAAATAATAAAAACTGATAATGGGCCGTGATTAAATAAAACTAAGACAAAGCCGAAGGCTGTTAGCTGAGAGCAACCCTCGAAGAGGTCACGGAAAAGAGGCAGCTCACATCACGAAGAAAGAGGCGCATGACCCGGTCAAACGGAAGCTGTTCCAAATCCCACAACTTACGGAGGATATCTCGGGAACCTGTTAGTGCCGGTCAAAATGGAGCCTGAGGCTATTTAAATAAGAGGAGGATCAAAGAAGAAGGGGATCACGTCATTCAATCCTATTTTCATAAGTTCTAAGATATCTCTCTCATTTTCTCTGTAATCGTTGGTTTACACTTCTTGTAATACTTTCCATTCAAATCATCAATAAAAGCATATATTCATTCTTAAAGTTCTTTACGGGATTCAGCCCACGAATATTCTTGTACCTTCTTTGACCTAACCTGAAGTCCTAGGGTCAATCTAGTCCCTCACACTAACATCACCTCAAAACTAAAGTTGCTTGGTCTGATTGGGTAATTGAAAACTGTGAGACACTTCAATGGTTTTCTCACTAAAGCTTATATGGATGATTCTTTCAAGGAAAAATTCCCTTTGGGTATCTTGGGTTTATCAGTTTCTCATAAGGAAATCTTCTTTTTGGGATATCTCACCAAAAAAACATGTGACTCTTGGATGTGGAAAAAGCTTCTGAAGCTGAGGGATTTTGCGGCTACTTTCTTCAAGATTGACGTATAGGATGGAGCTAGCAGTTAATGCTGGACGGACATATGGTGTGATTCTTAACAATTGATACATATTTCAGGAGAAGTGGGAACTCAAATGCTGAGAATTGGTCGGACAGCTAAAGTAGCTGATGCTAGAGATGCTCAGGGTTGGAAACTTCGGAGATGTCATGGTCGAGTTATGCAAGATATATTTGAGAGAATTAAATGTGCTCCCCCTCTCAGACCAGAGGACGGCATGGATCACCCTCTCTGGAAGCAGAGTCAGGGCATATATGCAGAGAAGTTTGCATCGAAAGGGTTCAGCATTGTCTGGTTTCCTCAAGATCTTCCACGCCAGGCGTTCATCACTTGGCTAGCTTGCTGGAATAGGCTGGATATGGGAGACAGAATGAGACGATGGGGTCAAACGCGGATTTTTCTGTTGTGTGGAGAGCCGGATGATACTTGCGATCATCTCTTATTCGCATGCCATTTCACCTTTACGGCTTGGACAATGTTGATGAATCTGTTCCTGGTAGGTCGCATAATCCCGACTGGACCAGGACATGCAGTTTTAAGTATCCGGAATAACATACTCTCTAAGTTGGATGCACAGCTAGTAAAGATGGCTTTCCAAGCCTCAATTTATTGGATCTGGGGTGAAATAAATGAACGTCATCATCTTCACCCTCCACACTCTGCAATGTACATTGCTCGGACTGTTCATCGCGAAATGCAGGACCGGCTTATGGCACTGGAGCATGGAAGGGGATATGAGGTTACAAATGAAGGATTGAGCAGATGGAATACCAAGATGCTGCTGCCTTAATCATTGTTGCCCTCATTAGTGTAAAGACCATGAGGATCATAGCTTATGTTTCTGTCATGTTTCTTTGCATGTTTATTCCCAACAAAAAGCATAGCATTCTTGTGCTCGGAAATCTTTTCATTGTTTTTATTTCTTTTGATCCCTAGTTTAGGACCATAAGATTGTACAATCTTTTTCTGTTGTTATAAAGATAACATTTCAGCAAAACATAATGTACATTGAAATTTGGGAGAACGCCCGTTAAAGTGATAAATAAATTAGGCAAACGAACAATCAAATAAATAAGCAGATGCGATTAAAGAAAAGGAGTGAGAGGAAGAATAGTGAAGCATACAGCTTCCAAGTCCGATAGAAACATGAAGACATCTCAGATAACCAGTTTTTTGATAACCAACCTAGAGTTCAGTCAACGATGAAGCTTCCAAATAAAAACAGCTCTATTCGCAGACACTAACACTACCTCAAGAGAGTAGCCGACCCTGATTCCCTGCCACGAGAAACGCTGTCGAAGTATCACTGATACATAGAGATCAAACACTGCACACAACCCTCAAAATCAATCTGTGGAAGAGCAAACTCCACCTCTGACAAATTGATCACCAAGAGCAACCGCCATCCTCACAAAATACAATTGACATCTCCAAAGTTTCCCCCATTATCTGGCACAAACCAACCAACTGATGCCACAATACCCTTCTCTAAACCCCTTTGACTCTTTTAGGCATCTTCTCTGCTGCCGTCTACAATAGACACCAACGTTGAAGCCCGTCGAAGAGTTTTTGAAGCCATGGAGCTCTGCAGAGAACCACCACGCCCAGCGAAAAAGAAGGAGGTGCCTCTGAAAAACAAAGATTTGCAATTGTTCCTTATTAAGATCCGAAGCAAGAAACTAATGAGAAGAGAGGGAATGCACTCTCATGGACCGACAAGAGACACTAGAGACCCAAAAAGACCTCCAGGAATGGAAAACGACCAAAGTCTTTAGAAAAAAGCGTATGAGTTCTACTCTCATGATATTCTCTATCACAGTAGTTAGTTAAATTTTTTTAGAATTAATTGATTTATTTACAAACTAATAAACTTATTTTTGATCTGTAAATTTGTTAGAAGAACAAAAAATTTAATATTTACACTACACGTTTATTTTGTACACTTAAATTTTTAGGTTTCTTTCAAAAATGACCTAAATATTTGGTTAAACAAAAGATTAATCTTTGTCTTGAAAATTTTGACAATTTCACCTTCGCATATGAATTAATATGATTGGCTAAACAGCATGTAAAGCTCGAACTTTGATCTCAAAGCTATACACTGACTTTTGGAGGAATTCTCTCAAATATATGCTAGGTCGATGTCCTATCCCGAACTGTTTTGGTCGTCTTTACTCATAATATCTACTGCTATGTGATTTGTTTTGTCTTTTAATTGTCCATTTTCAGAGGCCACTACTATGCCTCTCTTTTGTAAGTTGCGGCTCCTGGTTAGGATCCAACAAATTTCTATGGCAATTTGATTTAGCGTATAAAACATTTAAGTCATCTTCAAGAAGAATATTTATTGTAACCGAAAACTAAATCATAGCAATGTAAACTAAAAGCCATAGAAAGGAGAATTTTTAGCTTACTATGGTCTCCGTTTCAATAGCTAGAAGCTGAGAAGCTGATAGTACGTGATTATATTTTCCAGTTCAGTACGATATAGATTTCACGTAAGGAACATTTTATTTGCTTCCAGCATTTGTCAGCTTGTGCTCTGTTGGTTTGCAACTTATGGTGATCAAGAATTCTTAGAGTAATGGTACTGAGAGTGCAGGATTCTAGAAGCTGTTGCCTATTGTCGCTTAACTTCTTTCTCAGTTAGGATGCTTGAGTAGGTGTTAAATCAGAATCGTACTTGTGGGGGAGAGGTTAGAACGTATGCGTTCAACTCTGGTAATGAAACAGTCTCAGCATCTTGACTCAACCGTATTTGGTACCACTGGTGGAGTCACTTTCGGTTGTGACGTAAGGAAAGCATGAGAAAGACATATAAGAACATGTTCTGTCCTATACACTACAATGAAGGGCCTTACTCATCAAATAAAGTCTGACTTGCTAACACCTCATTGTCAAAGTGGAGTATTCAGGAAGAGACAAAACCTGCACTACATGTTTCGGAAAGTTAGAGGCCTTTTACGAACTTAAATATGTGATATGTTTGACTGTATCTGAAAAGCGCTTACCTCCAAATAACTTTGGGTTGATGCTGGTAGCTATCATCACTCTTGGCTGGCGCCTGGCGGACACCAGTTTCAAGTCTGTTGTGGAGGAGTCCAGCAAAGCTGTCCAAAAATCTCTCGCAGACAGTCGTGTCCCTGCGCTTAAAGTACATATATAGGTTAAATAAATTTCAGTAAGAGTCGTGATTAAGGTACTTGTTTTTTTTTGTTTTAAATCTATGTGGAAAGTTACTTATCAATTTTGATGTTGACCATGACACGTTGAGAAAGTCTGGCTCTGGTCATTGTATGTTGTTTTGGAGTTGAAAGAGTGAAGGAAGCTGGTATCAGGTATCTGAATATTTAACTTGACAGTATATATGGGTTCTTAAAAAAAAAGGAATTAGCGAAGTACTTGGCAACTGAACATTTGTATTTGCCAAAACCATCAGTTCCTAAAACAACTGAACTTCTCAGTTGCGATAGGGTTAGGGATAGCACGCACCTCAATGAACGGACTTAGTCAATTCGTCGGATGGCCACAAAACTAGAATGATTGTCACTTCTGGTGTCATCAAACCCACTCAGCTCAAACATGTAACCCTCCCTACGAAGTTTTTTTTTTTTTTTTTTTTTTTTTTTTTTTTTTGCTAAACCTCCCTACGAAGTTATATGAATGTATTCAGGTGATAGACTGATATAGAGGCTTGGATGAGAGATTCCTGAGGAAGGGAGACATGAATGTGTAAATGAGAACCAAATATTTGAGAGAAAAATTAACAAACACAAAGCAGACGCAATGAAACTAAAAAAAAAGATAAACACGAAACAAAATCAGTAAAAATAAAAGTTGAGAAACATAAAACATAATCTGGAAAACAAAAAATGACAAACACGATACAAAATCAATGAAAATTATACCTAATCATCCAAGAGCAGCATGTGGACTCCCCATAAGTTCACCCCCTTGGCCCCTTTCTTCACATTTCGAGTTTCTCAAAAACGGAGAAGGCGTGGTACAACAGTTCGGCTGCAACGTCCAGCCTTAAACTGGAAAGGAATATCTGGGAAGTCGCCATTTTTCCTGTGTGTTGACTGTTGAGTGGTACATGGATATGAAAATGTGAAAACCAATGGTGCTGGAGATCCTTTTTTATAGGTTTGAGATATCCACCGCCTTTGCAATAGTGAAGTAGATAATTAATGTAGACCGTGGATGATGTTACCAAGACAGACTTTAAGAAGATGAATGCGTAACTGGTATAAATCAGGGTCGGAGGAAGATGAATCGAAACCCTCGGGTTGGAGACCACTCGCGACGACGAAGAAGAACAATGGTTCGACCATTGAAGAAAGAAACGACGCGTTTTGAGTAACTTAACCTATTATCAAGTTGGGCTTTTCAAAGCTCCATTCTAAAACCCGTGTAACCGAAAACCCAAATGAAATGTCAAATGGAATAAATAAAACACTGAGTATTAGCGGTAGGGACGTGTCACTGCCAGAACGCATGAATTGATGATGTGTCATATCCTGGAGAGAGACAAACCTTCTTTTATATAATAAGATACTATTAAAACATAAAACTCTTTTTTGATCAAACTTTATTCTTTCAGTTTTCAATCAAACTATCAAATAGTTATCTTTCGCCTTTAAAACGCGGGTCAAAATATATTATATATTTAAAGTGTTAATGTTCAACTAAATATACCCACTGTACCCAAATTTTATCTATTACGAAAATTCAAATATTTTCTGGACCTTGACACTTGTTAACAAAACAGAAATTTAATGTTTAATAAAATCTTGGAGAAGCATAAGACCATTTAATGATTTTCTTTTGTGATGTCAAGTGAGTATGTTTATCCATTCTACTCTCTCCATATTATATTACGTATTTTTGTAAACCATTTAATGTTTTTATTTTTCAGTTTATTTTCTATTGGTTAAAATATGAGTAGGTGTATGGAAATAATGTTTTATATATAAAAATATGCAAAATAAAAAGATTTATTAATACGTGTGCATAAGTCTAAACGATACTTAATATGAAACAGAAAAAATATTAAATTTATAAAAAATCTTGGAAAAAGAACCGGTTTGTGAATGGCATAACCAAATAGGCATATTTCTTTTTTTACTAACGCATTTTCCTATCTCATTGTATGATCGGATTTCCTTTTCCTTATTACTTTAGCATTTCTATATTTTCTTTTTATCTATGACGGACTATGTAACTCTCTATATAAGGAATCCTTATGTTATGAATAAAGTAATATTTTTCCTCGTTACTTACAACACGTTATCAGCATGATATCTCTAAACCATGAGCCAAAGTTTTTCAAAATCAGTTTCCTTTTTCTCATCCGACTAAAAACCCTAATTTTCTAAATCAAACCCGCGACCTAAAAAAAGTTTCCAGTTACAACCGAGAAACCTCATCCCACATTCCAGAAGTTTGAATCCACGATCTGCTCTATTTTGTATTCCATCAAACCCAATCGGAGGAAGTTCTTGGCCGGGAGGTTCCAGCAATGACGATGAAGTCTCGTTCCGCATTCCAGATGTTCTAGTACGCGACCTGCTTCTGTTCGTGATCCCTTCCTAGTCGTGATCCATTCAAACCCAAACAGAGGACCATTCAACCCGATTGGTGTAAGGTAACATTCGACAAACCCTAATCGGTTTTACATGTTAAAACCAAAACCTAAGAACCTTAATTATAATCAAATTAAGACCCTGATCATGTTCTTACATGATTAAATTCGAAAACAATGTTCTAAAACCTTAATCATATTGATGAATAAAATTATAAATCCTAGTAATATATGAACCCTAATTAAATTAAAGTATCAGATTAATTATTAGCATATAATCAGATCATATAAAGTTTTGAAATTGATATATATATATATATATATATATATATATATCTATAATTATTAAAAACCCTTATTATATGTATGCATTAAATCTGTCTCTGTTTTTAAATATTGAGATTTTTTTCTAAAAAAATATGTTTCTGACTGAACCTGATTGCTCTGAGAATTGGTCTGGTTGATAATATGTTTTCTGTATTGAATTTTATATCTGTTTCATGTTTTTGAACCTGATTTCCTGCGAATTAAATCTGATTACATGATCTGAACCGTATGTTAGGATTGTTAAATTCATACTTGAAATTGAAATTGCTTGATAAATCTGTCTGAACTCTTTGACATAGAAATCATATATACTAGGTTGATTATTTTCACACTGTTTTTTAAACTTGATTGAATCCGACCAGCCTGTTAATATTAAAACCTTGGATAGTATAATTCTTGCTTGATTGTTTGCTTGATCTGGTTTACATGGTCTGATAGGTTGTTAGTATGAACTCAATAATGCTTGCTTGATTAATTGATTGCTTGATCCGTTAAGTTGTTAGAATAAATTCTGTGATGCTTACTTGATCGCATGATTGCTGTTACATAATATCATCATCATGAGCACTTAGAATCCATAAGCTAGGATTGCATCATAACCGTATAACCTGTCTGATCATATAGTAATCACTTGTAAGAATGTTTTGTTTTGATCATGAAGTATTGTTTGGTAAACAATTTTTAAAAAAAAATTAAAGTATAAGATATATGATTTTCAGATGTTGAAACTCAACAACTTGGACTTTGCTGTCCTTAATCTCTCAAGAGATAATTATTTGCAATGGGAAATTGATATGATACTAAAATCATCCTTAAATCTAAAGGTCTCGGTGTATGGATCACCAATCATAATAATGCAAGTGAGAAAGATAGATACAACGAAATATAAATTATTCGCCATCATCTCACTGAGAATCTCAAAGATCAATATTTAACAATTGAGAATCCCTTAGAGCTTTGGAATGAGTTGAAATCGAGATATGATCACCAAAGAACGGTGTTATTACCAATAGCTCTATATGATTGGAGGAATCTCAGAATCTAGGATTTCAAGTCCGTGGATGAATATAACTCCGCCTTATTTAAGATTGTTTCTAAGTTGAAACTGTGTGGTGAGGAGATCAGGGATAAGGATATGTTAGAAAATACATTTTCCACCTTCCACTCAAGTAATGTTTTGTTACAACAAAAATATCGTGAAAAAGGCTTTGAGACTTATGCAAATCTGATCTCATGTCTATTGCTTTCTGAGAAAAATAAATGAGTTACTGATGAGAAACAATGATATAAGACCTCCAGGATCCACACCACTACTTGAAGCAAATAAGGCCGCACGGTAAAGAAAAAATTCAGTAATAGCCAGCTCGGCCGAGACCGTGGAAGGTGGCAAGGGCGTGGTCATGGCAACTATAATTTCTTTGGTCGTGGCCAAGGAAACTCTTTTGGCCATGGGAACCATTATTGTTCCAACCATGGATATCAATCCAGTTCAGGCCGTGGTCGAGGCAGAGGCCTTGGTATCTCTTTTAAACCACGACACTAGACCAAATCAGTGTGCCATAGGTGTGGAGTGAGTAACCACTGGGCTAAGACATATCGGACTCCCAAACATCTAGTTGATCTTTATCAAGAGAGTTTCAAAGGGAAGAATCCTGAAGCCCACATGATTTATAAAGATGGTGATTTGATCATGAAAGAGATGATATGGAGTATGAAACTTCAGATTTGATCAAGTTGATTTCAACATTAAACCTTTGTGTTTTGTTTGCTTTTTCTTTTGTGTTTTGTTTTGATATTTGTTTTTCATTTTTTTGTTTGATTAAAAACTTAATTATATGAATGAATTATTTCGAAATTATATCTCTAAAATTCAAAATTAAAGTCTCTAAAATTTATCCATAAATTTTCATGTTTTGAAGAATGAAAGATGACATGGATATAATTGTGGTGGACAGTAGATCCAACCACATGATTTTAAGAGACAAAAGATATTTCAAAAATCTCACACTTAAAAGCGCCAACATAAGTAATATTGTAGGTGTAGCCAATTTAATTGAGGGGTACGACCAGGCTAGTATTCTATTGACTAAGGGCACAAATCTAGAAAGGTCTTATGCTTTAATTCACCCAAATCAAAAAGAAGTGATACCACTCAAATTACCATAAAGAGTGAATTACTCTCATCAAAAGAGGTTTAATCGTAGTATTTATGGATCGAATCCACAAGGAGCTAGGGAACCGGGTAAATCTAGTCTAGTTATTAATTCTAAGGGTTTTGTTTGTTTATATGAATTAAATAAATTTCAATCCTAATGAGCAATTATATTGCTCGACTAACAAGATAGTTAGAGGTGTAACTTATGGGAAAAGGTATCAGACACAAGGGTTGTTATTCATGTATTGGAGATTATAGATCCTATAGAAGCCTAATGGTTGCATGCATGATAATTTAGAGCTCAATCGCTTAACGCAGTAATCATGCTATGACAGTATTTCACTGGTTAACTAACTAGAAACTCATGCCTCAACTCTCTTCTGTTGACACAAGAAACTGTCGATCGATGATCCTATTGCATATCGATCGATACACCTTTTGCTATATCGACTGATTGTCGATAGACAATATCGATCGATACGCTTCTAGCTAAACCTAGGTGCGAGTTGATCTGCCCACTGCTTTACTAGATCAGCTCTCGCCTTTCTCTAGTACTCATAGCAAGACAGGTTAGGGTTTCGGGTTGAATGCTCAAGGAATCTTGACACATGCAAAATCCAAGATTCATGTTCTAGTTAGCAAGGCTAAAACAAGATAATCATCCTATCAATTCATATCACAGCCTAACAGATCTATAGTTTGAGGCTAATCCCTTTAACCTATTTAAACCATGGATCTAACAAGTGAACTACTCAGACATAGCTACGCAATCCATAACACAATTTAATAAATCAGACTGCATAGATAGAAGAAGTAGAAAACAATGGAGTCGCAATCACAAATTTCTCTATGATCTTCTCTCCTCTCTCTTTGAAAGTAAGAAAACAAAATGTAACCAAAAGCTCTCTTTTCTCCTTCTGCCGTAAAACATTTTGGCAGTATATATCTATTAGGTTAAAAGCTCGTCAAGGGTAATCTTGTAATTTGGTGAATCCTTCGGTTTAGTGTTGGCTGGTTCTAGAATCATATCTGTCGCGTCTTGACATAGATCGATGGTACAGAGTGTACATCGATCGATATTAATCTTCACTTGTCAAGGAGTCTCTTCTACATAGATCGACAGCACTGGGTGTGCATCGCTTGATGTCTTCCTCTTCATATCGACCTCTAGTAACCAGCTCGAGTAAAATGTGCCTTTGAGATCCCAAATGCTCCATAATCATCACTTTACTCCAAAAAGCTTACGAACCTGAAAACATACCTATAGAATATATAGTATAAAGGCGATAAGATATATATATATATATATATATATATATATATATATATATATATATATATATATATATACCATGGACGAACCCTACAGAGTTCTGGGTTGTCTGAATGTCAGCGTCGATCGATGTACCTTGGTTGGCGTTGATCGATGGTGAAGTCGTCGCTTCTTTCTCAAGCTGCAGCTTTAAACTCTCAATCTCTGTCCTCATCTCTGCCATACTCCTGGAAAGCTCGTTACATCCTCTGTCCAAAGCTTGATAGGTGGCATTTACCAATGTCCAGAGTTCATCTCCTAGCTTCCCTTGAGAGCCACAAATACCAGTCACCATCTCATAGATCTCATCCTTAGTCAAGATCTCTGGTGCCAATCTGGTCAATGTGAATGGTTGGCATGTTCTGGAAGACATATGCAGCCCTCATCCTACAATGATGCTCTCTCCAAAATTTACCTGATGTTGTCCTTCGTAATAGGAATCATCTCACCAGCTACGCTTCTCGCATATCCAGACTCATCTTTGTAGACTCCATACTCGTCTTGTTGTTCCCATTAGAACTTCCTGGCTCGGTAGGTGTCATAAGCTCGCTGTCCAAACTTGTAGTGTCTGCCGATCGATGCCGTGGTGTCTACATCGAGCGGTACTGGTGTTACCCTGTCAACATCGATCGTTGGCTGGCTCATTCTGTCGATCGATTTGTACGTAGAAAGGGGAGGGTGTGTGAGTAATAATTCAAACTGCAGAACACTCCGCAGTTGGACTAGCAGATGACTTCGATCGATATCCAGAGTAATCTGTCGATCGATCTTCTTCATGGTCTGCTGAGCTATGCGATTGACTCGACATTGGTCGACAACATTGTGATCCGCCGATACTAATGGAGCTTTCAATTTCAAAGTCTCCTTCTCCAAGCTTCTCATGCTTCACCATATGCCAGAAATCATCATGTTTGATGGCATTCACGTGGTATTTTCCTTTATAAACTCCTGCCTCTCTAGCTAAGGCTTCTTGCTTCTTTACATTTTCTCCAGTCTGAATCCCTTGCATTAAAAGTTTCCTCACTTGAGTTTCTAAGGTCTCAATCTTTGTGTTCAAATTGTTGCAGGCGGAATCTATCTTACCATTAAAATCTACAATTATATGTTGTTGTCCCTACATAACTCTCTCAAGCATTACTTTGATCTTGCTCTCTTGAGTCTGTGGTGGTGGATTCTGGTAGTAAGATTTTCCATAGCCTTTTTTTTTGTCACATGATTTTCCATAGCCCTATTATTGTTGTTGAAGGGTTTCTGAAACTGTGAACTCTGGTTACTTCTCTGACCATTTTTAAAGAAGATTATGTTTTCTCCCTAGTTTCCATATCTCTGAAATCCAGTACCTCCTATGTAGTTCACATCTTCTTCTCCTTCCATGTATACAGCCACTTCTCCTTCAGCTGAACAGACTTGCTTCCTAAGAAGCTCGTGAACAGCTGCTAACTTTGCTTTGACTTCCTCTATCTGCTCCTTCCCTACGGACAAAACATAATTATGTCTTACAAAGTCAGTGTTCTTTGTGCTGCCGCTGTTGGCTAAGGGTCTGATTGGTAGAGCATTAGCAGTATGCAGCAGAAGCAGTATGCAGCAGAAGCAAAATGCAATAGTAATTATAATCTAGTTATACGATTGGCAAAACTGCAGCATTTAAGATATTAAATTACCAAAATAGACATAACTGTAATCAAAGAACAGAAAACTAAATAATTCATAATTAAATTAATTTGTTACGTGTATATACCTTATTTGTTGGCTACGTAAGGTCTTGTGGTTTCGACATCTTTTTTTTTGTTTCTCATAAGTTATATAATTACTATTATATTTAAGTGTGCTTCAAAATATAAGAAACCACAAAATATAATAGTATTTATCATATATATCAAGCATAAAATAGCATGTTAAAAAGCGAACACATGAACTAATAACTAAAGTATTGTTCTATTCAGAAAAAGTCCAACACCTAGCTTCTCAGTTTTATTTGTAAAACACAATTCTAAGTGAACAAATAATTATATAAGATCAATGAATTACTAAGATCCAGAAAATAACATACCTTCCGTTCAATTGAAATTCTTGACCGTTGTTTTAGTTAAACATACATATTTTTGTTTTCGAAATTATTTTAACAGAATTTACGTAATAGCTATGATAAGGGTTTATAAAGTATTAGGTATTATCTTCACAATTTTTAATTAGAATTATAAGGGTGTTTTTGTAATTTTTTATTAATAAGTTATACTGCTCCTTTAAAAGCTTCGTTAAAGAGCATTATCAAACGGAGCAGATACAAGCCGCAAATGCTCTCTTATATGCTGTAACTATTATTGTGATTGGATATGATAAAGCTTTCAGCCCATATAACTTTGTTACCAATCAAGCTCTAAGTTTTCGATCAGCCTCACAACTTCCAGCAAATTTCTGGTAGTCAAGTTTCCTTCGCTTGCTATATCAAAGGCTATTTGATACTGCAGAGCGATACCTCCAAAGAAGGTGCCTAGCAGTTGCACTTCATTGAATTCGTGGTGTGGTCAGTCTTGCATGAAGAACTTGAATCTGATCCACGCATCCTTAAAAGACTCTTCAGCCTTCTGTGCGAATGTGGCGATTTTGTTCCTCAAGTCTTCCGCGCGTGCCTTATCAAAGAAGTTTCGTATGAAAGAATTCTTGATGTCGGCTCAGGATGTTAGAGATCTTGTGTGTATCTGCTTAAGCCAGTGCATCGCTTCTCTATTCAGAGTATATCTGAAGAGCGTGCACAATAGGTAATCCTCAGAGATTCCATCCATACGAATATCAGCTATTAGATCCTCAAACCTTTCTAGATGGTCCATAGGATGCTCGTTCGGTAACCCAGAGAAGGGTGTCTGCGACACAAGTGAGTAGTATTGAGGCTTCAACTCGAAGTTTTGCTTATAAATCTCTGGAAGTCGGATGGCTGATCTGTTTGTGTAGTACTCGTCTAGACGATTGTAGTCAGCCAGTGCTTTCGGTCGATTAGCCTCTTCTACAGGTTGAGCAGCTCCTGTAGCATCAGCATCAGGGATTACAGCCCCCTGAGCGTTTATTTTCTGACTTATTGTATTACGCAGATGACCATCTTGGTCATACAGGTTTCCATTCTCATCTTGTCTGAGAATAACAACCGCTACCATGTTTCGCGACTGGGGATCGATCGATGAACAAGGTGTAGGATCGATCGATGTCAAACGAGTAGGATCAGTCGACGATGATTGTCGAATGTCGGTCGATGGCTGGTTGAACGAATCGGTCGACGTGAAAGCTGCTGCGTCGAGCGATGTGGAGCGAAGATCTCTGCGGATCGAATGTTCCAAATGAGCAGGATCTTCTGAGAATATCAAGTGATTATCCTTGTTGCTCTTGGTACTGCTGGGCATGTACCTGAAAAGACAAGAAAAATATTTCATCAGAATAAGGATATAAAAGAAAAAAAAAATTAATAAGACTAAATCTAATGCCGATCAAAGCTCCCCGACAACGGCGCCAAATTTGATGCCACTCAAATTACCCAAAGGAGTGAATTACTCTCATCAAAAGAGGTTCAATCGTAGTACCTAGGGATAAAATCTACAAGGAGTTAGGGAACCGATTAAATCTAGTCTAGTTATTAATTCTAAGGGTTTTGTTTGTTTATATGAATTAAATAAATTGCAATCCTAATGAGCAAGTCTATTGCTCGACTAACAAGATAGTTGAGGGTGTAACTTATGGTAAAATGTTATAGACACAGAGTTGCTATTCAGTTATTGGAGATTATAGATCCTATAGATGTCTAACGGTTGCATGCATGAAAATTTAGAGCTCAATCACTTAACGCAGTGATCATGCAATGGCAGTCTTTCACTCGTTAACTAACTAGAATATCACGGCTCAACTCACGTCTGTTGACACAAGAAAGTGTCGATCGATGATCTTATTGGGATATCGTTCGATTTACACTTCTAGCTAAGCCTATACGCGAGTTGATCTGTCCACTATTTTCCTAGATCAGATCTCGCCTTTCTCTAGTACTCATAGCAAGACAGGCTAGGGTTTCGGGGTTGGATGCTCAAGGATGCTTGACACATTTAAAATCCTAGATTCATGTTCTAGTTAGCAAGGGTAAAACAAGCATTATAATCAACCTATCAATTCATATCACAACCTAGCATATCTATTGTTTGGGGCTAGTCCCTCTAAACAATTTTAACGATGGATTTAACAAGTCAACTACTCAGACATAGCTAAGCAATCCATAACACAATTTAATAAATCAAACTGCATAGATTGAAAAAGTAGAAAACAATAGAGTTCCAATCACAAATCTCTCTATGATATTCTCTCGTCTCTCTTTGAAAGTAAGAAAACCAAATGTAACCAAAAGCTCTCTTCTCTCATTCTGCCGTAAAACATTTTGGCAATATATATCTATTAGGTTAAAAACTCGTCATGGGTAATCTTATAATTTGGTGAATCCTTGGGTTTAGCGTCGGATGGTTCTAGAATCATATTTGTCGCGTCTTGACATCGATTGATGGTACATAGTGTACAACGATCGATATTAATCTTCACTCGTTAAGGCGTCTCTTCTACATCGATCGATAGCACTGGGTGTGCATCTCTCGATGGTTCCTCTTCATATCGACCTCTAGTAACCAGCTCGGATAAAATGTGCCTTTGAGAACCTAAATGCTCCATAATCATCACTTTACTCCAAGAAGCCCATGAACCTGAAAACATACCTAATAGAGTAGAATATATAATATAATGGCGATAAAACATATATATATATATCATGGATGAAAACGGGTCAAATCCAAGGTATATCAAGCAGCCAATAAAGTTTCAAAGATGTTAGAATGAATGGTTTCCATACTGAAACTAAGGGCGAAGGAAACAAAGAGTTTCTTCAGATTATTGAAATCGCCCAAAACAATAAGAAGGTCATAGAGACTATACCTGCATTATAAATTGGTCTTTACTTTGCCAAGATCAGTATGGCAGAGGCTAATGTCGTGGTGAACAAAGTGTTTACCGAGATTTTCACTTTATGGCACGACCGGTTGGGCCATCCCGGTTCGAATATGATGCGAAATTTGATATTAAATTCAAAAGGGTACACAATTAAAGAAAGAAGAGTTATCCTTAAGAATCTCATGTGTGAAGCATGTTCACAAGGGAAACTAATTGTAAGATCATCACTAGTTAAAGTGACTAAGGAAACAATAAATTTTCTGGAGAGAATACAAGGTGACATATGTAGACCAATATACCCACCCTGTGAGACGTTTAGATATTTTATGGTTCTTATTGATGCATCCACAAGATGGTCACATGTATGTTTATTATCAACCCGTAATTTGGCATTTACGAGGTTACTAGCTCAGATAATCCGTTTAAGAGCACACTGTCTAGATTTTCCTTTAAAGACAATACGTCTTGATAATGCTGGTGAATTCACGTCCCAAGCTTTTAATGATTATTGTACGTCCATGGGGGTAAGTGTAGAAAATTTTGTGGCACATGTACATACACAAAATGATATGGCATAATCATTTATAAAACATATACAGCTAATTGCTAGAATACTTATGAGATCAAAACTCCCGCTCTCAGCTTTGGAAGATGCAATTTTACATGCAGCTGAATTAATTCGCATCAGGCCATCTAGCGAGCATAGATATTCCCCATCACAATTGCTAAAGGGTCAAGAGCCAGACATATCCCATCTTAAAACTTTTGGATGTGTCGTTTATGTTCCAATTGCTCCACCACAGAGAACTAAGATGGGACCTCAAAGGAGCATGTGTATATATGTTGGATATGATTCTCCCACGATTATTAAGTACCTTAAGACGACCACGGGTGATATGTTTAGGGCCACGTACGCGGATTGTTTTTTTGATGAATCCACTTATCCAACATCAGAGGGAGATAATAATAAGCTGGTAAAAAATATTTCATGGAATCAGCCATCTTTATCCTGGCAAGATCCTCGGACTCAAAAATGTGTTTAGAAGTTCAAAAGATAATACATTTACAAAAGCTAGCTAATCAATTGCCATATTCTTTTGCTGACCTGAAAAGAGTAACAAAGTCATACATACCAGCTGCTAATGCACCAATTCTTATTGATGTTCAGGAAAGACACAATCAAGTTGCTACAGAGTTTAGAGCACATATGAAACATGGTAGACCAATAGGTTCCAAAGATAAGAACCCACATAAATTAAAGAAATGTGCAGAGAATGAATTCTAGGCTAAGGAAACCCTAGACATGGTCGAGGAGCCTAAGGTACCAAAAAGTAAGGCTTAAGACGCCAAGCTGCAGGGTACTGAAGGTCTTGATAATAATGAGATCTCAATTAATTATGTCATATCTGGTACACAATGGAACAGAAAGAATGTCGACATTGATGATATATTTGCATATAAGGTAGCACTTGAACTTATGGATTTAAACGAGGATCATGAACCCATTTCCAAATGAAAAAGGTTCTCAAGAACAACACTGTATAAAGTTTAGTAAAATACTTTATGGATTGAAACAATCAGGTCGGATATGGTACAATGCTAAGTGAGTACTTAGTGAAAGAGGGCTATAAGAATGATCCCATCAGCCCATGTATATTCATAAAGAAATTTGACAAAGCCTTTGTGATAATAGCAATGTATGTTGATGATCTAAATATCCTAGGAACCTTATGAGAAATTTCTCAAACGATTGAATATCTAAAGAAAGAATTTGAGATGAAAGATCTAGGAAAAACAAAATTCTGTTTGAGATTGCAGTTTGAGTACATTAAAGATGGAATCCTTGTGCATCAAAAGGCACATACATAAAAAGTACTCAAATGATTTCATATGGACCAATCTCACCCATTGAGTAGCATGGTCGTGAGATCCCTTGGTCTGGACACCAGCCCATTTGGTCCGAAGAAGGACGATGAAGATGTCCGGTATTGGGCCCGAAGTGCCTTACCTCAGTGCCATAGGAGCATTAATGTACCTGGCAAGCCACACTAGACCAGATATATGTTTTGCCGTGAATTTACTGATATAGGATGATTTTAACCCACTTTTACCCATGGTATATATGCATTTTTACATATATTTACTACGAAATAGGGCCTATTTAGAGTATTTTCAGGTTCAGGTACGACTGAGAGAAATATGGTGTTTTTAGTGTCTTTTGGAGCCTTTAAGTGCAGAATTGCGCATACGCGTCAGATGTTTAGATATGGATAGAGACCTTCCCATGGTGCGATTTATCGATCTTTTAACACAAGATACATCTTTGAGTTAGCTTTCCAATGCCACCGATTTGAGGTCAATCCATCGGTTAGATCAGAAGTTATGCCCGTTTTACAGAAGAGTGGTCAGTCTGCCTCGTGAGAGAAGACTGTCAAAAAGATGAATGTACATCGATCGATGGTAAATCACCCATATCGATCGATATGAATGTCAAGACGTGGAATAACTATATTTCATGACCGATTAAAGCCCAGAAAAAATCCAAATTACCAGAATGCCCTTGGACGACAAGAAACTCTATTTATGTTATTTCTAATCCATTGTTGACGGCTACGCTTTCTAGATTTTTTCTTTGATTCATTGTTCTCTTAGGAGAGAAGGGAGGAACTCCTGTCAGGGTCCTTCTGGAACTCCAATGGTTTTGGTTTTAATATCTATTGCAATTTCTATTATATTCATCTATAATTTATGTGACAATCTTCATGTCTGAATAGATCCACCTGTTGGATTTAGGGTTCAGATAGGTTGTGGGATTAGCCCCAACTATAGATTGCTAAGTTGTGATATTCATTATCTTGATGAACCCTAATGCTTGATTCTAGAGTCATGAACTAGAACCTTGAACATGATGACATTAATTAATTAATCAACATTCTGATATCATCATGTATAAGCTAAGATCCTCTAGGGACACGCGAGAGCCGGTCTATGATCTTGGTGGGCACATATTCAACTCGATCTGAGCTATATCGATCGATACTCCAATAGAGTAGTCGATCGACGACAACTCATATAGATCGATATCGCTGTCAAAACATCTATCGATATTGTCGGCATCAGATAAGTGGACGAGTCTAATACATGAGAGTTATTAGACTTATCTAAGGGTTGAAGCTCTTTAATATCATGCATGTAACTTGTTAATTTTTTTCTTCTTCTATTTCAGGTACATACATCTCAGTACCAGGAAGCTATGAAGAGAGGATTTTTAGGTCCTTCAAAGAAGGAGTCTGCTGGTCTATGCACGATCCGTAAGTCTAAGAGGGATGTATCGTTCGACACCCTCCAAGCAGCATCGATCGATAGCGTACACCAGAAATTGATCAATAAGGCACACCATCAATCGATCGATAAGCTACAAGAAGCGGTGATCGACAGAGCCAAAAAACCAAGAAACAACACTGTTCACCCGACAACTGTTCATCGCACTGTTCATCCCGGTACTATTCACCCAAAATCGATCGATATTGTTCATCCAGAATCGATCGATACTAATAATCGAGGTACTGTTCATCAGAGTAATGTTCACTTCGGTACTGTTCACCTCGGTACTGTTCATCCGATATCGGTCGACACTGTTCATCCCACATCGATCGATATTGTTCATCTAGCATCGATCGATACTGTTCATCCCACATCGATCGATACTGTTAATTGCCACACTGTTCATCGTACTATTCATCGCGACACTGTTCATCATTCTGTTCATCGGGACACTGTTCATCGTACTGTTCATCGCGACACTTTTCATCATGGTGCTTTTCGTCCGACGAAGACCGACACTTGTGTGAAGGCAGAGAAGGTCGAGGTGGTTATTCTTAAGGCTGATGAGAATGAAATGTTACGAGACAAAGAAGGTCGCCCTCGCAGCAGCACTGGAAAATTGATTAATGCAGAAGGTTATGTAATCCCTGATGTGATCACTGTTGCTAAGACGAATGACTATCGTCTTTGCCGAGAATTGTATGATGGAGTAAATGACTATCTCTTCTATGGTCTTCCTCATGAAGATTCAAGAAATCACATCGCATAGCTTGAAGATCTTGTATCAAGAAGCAAGCCGAATGAAGTGTATGATTACAACATGATGCTCTGCAGGATATTCCCCTATTCACTATCTGGATATGCTTTTAGCTGGTTTAGTCAGCTGCAACCAAGATCTCTAACCAGTTGGGAGAACATCAAAGACGCCTTCATAGGTAAATTTTTCAGTGAAGATGCAGCAACTCTACGAAGAAGGAATGATTACATATTAAAAAAGGTTGTTTGACGATGAGAAGAGAGGAATAACGACTAGCGTAGATCAGATTATTGATTTTATCTACAGCAAGCAGAGTGAAGATTTTGAAACTCCAACAACTCATGTCAAGCAGCCAGACATTCAGTTTGAACATGCAGATGAGGGTAAGCAGAAGGATGAACTAAACAGAGGACAGCTGGTCTACCATGGTACAATTAAGGTCGATGAACAGTCTAAATCTGGAGAACTGAGTAGAGTGGAAGAAGCCGATATTAGTGACATGAGCTCAGCATCGTTCGACGCCAACACCTCCACATCGATTGACACCAGTACTTTAGCATCGATCGACAGCACGACTACAACATCGATCATCACCACCACCTCATCGTCTTTCGACACCACGACATCAACATTGATCGCCAGTAGCACCTCATAATCGATCGATACAGACTCTTGTCATCGATCGATACCACTTGAAATCCTTGAAAGTTCGAGTTGTCCTCAGAACACTGCAGACTTGACACAGAAAAGCACTGATGTATCAAATTGTTCTCCTTCCCCAGATGTAGAAAAAAAGATCTTCATGGAAGATATCTTGGAGCAAGAATTCTTAAATTTGGAGGATGAAGAAAAGCTTGGTGATTTGGATTCAAGCAAAGAAGATAATATGGAAGACTTCTTGGAACATGAGGAATGGCTTGAGGATATGGATCATAATTTGGAGCAGAAGCTTGATGACGAACAGAATGCTGAGAGGAAAGATTTGGAGACTCCGTCAAAGGCTAGTATCGATCGATACCCACCCAATGTCATCGATCGACAGTCTCCACACAACATTGATCTACATACACCCGACTGTATCGATCAACGCCCACCCGATTGTATCGATTGACGCCCATGTATGGAGGAACTACCAGGATACATAGTTGAGATGTAACCGATTGAGAAGATAGTGCACGAGTCTGAAGCCTCACACTTTGCTGTCCTTAAACATCAGAGACCACCTATTTGGAAAGAAGATATTGTTGGGTTTCACAAAAGAGTGAAGAGGATACATGATCCTGTGAAGATTGTGGTTTCAGTTGCAATGTTTGAAGCTGAATCTCCTATTCCACCAGATAAAGGTATGTATCTAAATTCTTATATTGAGGTATTGGATGATCATCAGCACATAGCAGCTTCTCAGACAGGGTTGAGACTTAGAGATGAAGTCAATAAAACCCTAGTAGAAGAAGCATCGATCGACACTGATCAGTCAATGTCGATCGACATGAGCACTCCACCATCGATCGAGATCTACCGGATACCATTGATCGACATCTTCAATCCACCATCGATCGACACTACAACTTATTCATCGATCGATACCAGACGAGAATCAGACCAGAATGAGTATGAAGTGTGTGGAAATATTTTTTGATGGAGATACCACCACGCATTCAGACAAGTCTGGGGGAAAGAAAATGATGAATTGGAGTAAGAGAAAAAGAATCAAGCGAGGTTCTCACTCATCATTGATTCCTCACTTCTTAAATGATGTCAGAAAATCTAAAGTGAGATTTCACAAGTCTGTGGGAAAGAAGTGGAGAAACTGGAAGAAGCGGAAATGAACCAAGAGAGGTTCTCAGTTACCATTAACTCTTTATTTCTCAGATTTTTGCAGGAAATCCAGAGTGCGCAGTAGATGCTTCTCACATCCATTTGAAAAGCTTAAAGCACTCCTTATTGCTGAGATGATAGACAAAGGAAGAAGGTATATGGAGGAAGCTTTCACACAAGAATGATAAAGCCTCAGAGATTGGACATTGAGACTTGTTTTGAAGCATGTTCTCATTCTCAACCGGAATAAATCAGATCTCCAAAGTCAAGTTAAATGACTATAACAAAGCGCTGAGTGGGAGGCAACCCACTGTTAGGTATGTTTTAAATTTGTTTTATTTTAATTTATTACTGATATTTTGTTTTCTAAGGATAAAAAAATGAACAGTAACGACGGTACTGTAGCAACACACTGTAGCACGACCATCAAGCGACACTGTAGAAACAACAGTGGTCGATACTGTAGCATGAAAATCTATCGATACTGTAGCGGAATCACTGTAGCTATGATTACTGTTCAGAGTTACTGTAACAGGATTACTGTAGCAGATCACTGTTCATCGGAAAAAATATAGTTAATTAGTTTTATTAGTTATCTATTACTAAATTTTAGAGTGTTAGTGTTTTATCTATGATAGGTTATAGGAGAAGATCCAAGGAAGAAGGGTTGTTATACCGATATCGATCCATGGCTTGCAAGCATCGGTCGACAGAGCATCATTAGCATCGGTCGATCGCCACTTAACTGTGTTTATCGACAGAGCATTAAGAGTATTGATCGCCACTTAATTGTGTTGGTCGACTTTCATATCAACGTCAGGTATAACGTTTCTCCTTGTTGAATATTGTCCTTATGATTTATTCTCCACCGATCTTAGATTGTATAACATTGGTCACAATGTTACTTAAGTCTGGCGGAGGTCGTACTAATATTATGATCTAGTTAGTTGTTTAGAATAGGGACCCGAGTAGACGATTGCCATGATAATCGACCGATTAGAACAAGTCGACATCGATCGACAATACATCACTTGGAGCAACCGATGGTAACTATTTTTCATCGATGTACACTTATTCCGGTCAGGTATGTCGTTCTAACTTTTTAGATTGTGTACTTGTGATTTATTTACACCAATCTCGGACTGGATAACACCATTATAGTGTTATTTAAGTCTAGGAGATGTTCTACTGATATTGTGTTTTAGTTTGAAAAAAAAAAAACAGATCCAAGTTGATGATTGCTCAGCACATCGACCGATGAGAATATGTCGATATCGATCGACATCACTTCATATCCACATATCGATTGTTTCTTCATTGTGTCGATATCACTTCTTATCTAGCCATCGACCAATGCGACCACGTCGATATCACTCGACAACACTTCATCAACATCGATCAATTGTAACTTCATTGTATCGATCGACACTGAGCAGGTTATCTTTCTTACTTGTTAAATTTTGTACTTCTGCTTTATTATTATTACCTTACCACCGACCGACTGTGTTACACTAGGGACATTGTAATTTAAGTCTGGGGGATTACTAACGTTTATCTACCTTTGTGAGTCTTATTTAAAATATTTTCAAAATTTGTTTTTATTGAGTCAAGAAGGGGATGATGATCTTTGATTTATTACTTGTCATCTAAACACTCTTTAGACCAATCTTAGATTTACTGACTGCATAAGTACTAGAGATACTAAAGTGGATCAACCTGTCAACTATGTTTGCACTTGCTGAGAATGTTTGAAGGAACCAAAGCTGATCTCCAACCTAATTGAGCTCAACTTTGCTTGTCTTGGGGCTTGGTATACAAGGGATTGGAATCCTCCTGCATGTCTGGAAGGTAATTGTCTGTGTGTTTCTGATTCCCTTCCTTCTCTCTATTCGGCATCCTAAAGAAAGAAAGAAAAGATTTGTATAAAAGATGTGATATGATTTCTTGAAGAGTAGAAGGGTAGGAGTGATTCATGCGATCTCATTAAAATCTGAAATTGGTTGCTATACTAGGATATTGTATAATGTGCTTCTAATGTTAGGATGTCTATGATTTGGTTTGCACTACTAGAGAGATGATGACTGAGTTTTTTAAAATATTTTTGAGTCCCTGCTGTTTTCAAACCTCTTTCAGAGAGACTACCTATTGTGTTTGCTTGAGGACAAGCAAAAGGGTAAGTCTGGGGGAGTTGATATACGATGATTTTGACCCACTTTTACCCATGGTATATAGGCGTTTTTACATATATTTACTACGAAATATGGCCTATTTAGAGTATTTTCAAGTTCAGGTACGACTGAGAGAAATATGGTGTTTTTGGTGTCTTTTGGAGCCTTTAAGTGCAGAATTGCGCAGACGCGTCAGATGTTTAGATATGGATGGAGACCTTCCCACGGTGCGATTGAGCTGATATTTGGACACACGATATATCTTTGATTTAGATTTCCAATGCCACCGGTTTGAGGTCAATCCATCGGTTAGATCAGAAGTTATTCCCGTTTTACTGAAGAGTGGTCAGTCTGCTTTGCGAGAGAAGACTGTCGAGAAGATGAATGTATATCGATCGATGGGAAATCACCCATATCGATCGATATGAATGTCAGGACGTGGAGTAACTATATTTCATGACCGATTGAAGCCCAGAAGCAACCCAAATTACCAGAATGCCCTTGGACGACCAGAAACCCTATTTATGTTATTTCTAAGCCATTGTTGACGGCTACGCTTTCTAGACTTTTTCTTTGATTCATTGTTCTATTAGAAGAGAAGGGAGGAACTCCTATCAGAGTCCTCCTGGAACTCCATTGGTTTTGGTTTTAATATCTATTGCAATTTATATTCTATTCATCTTTGATTTCTGTGACAATCTTCATGTCTGAATAGATTCACCTGTTGGATTTAGGGTTCAAATAGGTTGTGGGATTAGCCCCAACTATAGATTTCTAAGTTGTGATATTCATTATCATGATGAACCCTAATGCTTGATTCTAGAGTCATGAACTAGAACCTTGAACATGATGGGATTAATTAATTAACCATCATTCTGATATCATCCTGTATAAGCTAAGATCCTCTAGGGACACGCGAGAGCCGGTCTATGATCTTGGTGAGCACATATTCAACTCGATCTGAGCTATATCGATAGATACTCCAATAGAGTAATCGATCGACGACAACTCATATCGATCGATATCGCTGTCAAAACATCGATCCATATTGTCGGCATCAGATCAGTGGACGAGTCTAATACATGAGAGTTATTAGACTTATCTAAGGGTTGAAGCTCTATAATATCATGCATGCAACTTGTTAAGGCATCTATAGCATTATAATCATGATTACCTGAATAGAAACCCTAGATCTAACAACCATCCTTCCATCAAACAACTCCTTACCAAGCTGAACAATCATCTTGTTCATCTTGTTTACTGCTTTACTTATTTATTTACTGCATTATAAACCTATTAGCCTAGCTTAATCATATAACTATTAGATCTATTTGGTTCCCTAGCTCCTTGTGGATTCGATCCCTAAGCACTACAATTGACCTCTTTTGATGATAGTAATTCACTCCTTAAGGTAATTTGAGTGATATAACTTACTATCTAGATTTAGCTCATGTCCGACCCAAAGACACTGAAATGGGATTAAACATATTCTTCGTACCTACAAGGGACGAAAGACTTGGGTCTGTTTTATACTAACCAATCCAAAGAAGGATTAATTGGTTTTGCTGATGCAGGTTATCTATTTGATCCACATAATGCTAGACCATTGCAGCCACATCGTCCAATCATATCTTGGCGGTCCATGAAGCTATATCTTGGCGGTCCATGAAGCAGACCATTGCAGCCACAGCGTCCAATCATGTCGAGATACTAGCCATACATGAAGCCTGTCATGAATGTGATTGGTTGCTGCCCATGACCCAACATATCAGAGTAGATTGTGGTATATCGGAAGGAAAGGATGCACCGACTATCATGTATGGGGACAATGCAGCGTACATAGCTCAGTTTAAAGATGGATACATCAAAGGATAGGACAAAACACATTCTACCAAAGTTCTTCTTCCGACCTGCACATTCAAGAAGCTTACACACTAGATTGTGATGTGTAGACTGAAAGACCTTCAGTGAGATACAAATCAGGGGGAGTAGTACATGTTGTATTATTTTTTCCTTCACCGTGGTTTTATCCCTTTGGATTTTACTGGTAAGGTTTTAATGAAGCAACATCCAAAACGCATTACAAACTCTTATGGTTATAACATTCAAGGGGAATTGTTATGAACATGTTTGTGAATGCCATAACCAAATAGGCATATTCCTTTTTACTTACGCAGTTTCCTTTCTCCTTGTATGATTAGGATTTCTTTTTCCTTATTACTTTAGCATTTGTAAATTTTCCTTTTATCTATGACGGTCTATGTAACTTCCTATATAAGAGCTCCTATGAATAAATTAATTATTTTCCCCATTATTCACAACATAAGACCATTTAATGGTTTTATTTTGTGATGTCAAGTGAGTATGTTTATCTATTCTATTAAAAATGAAGTTATATTTTTATCTATTGTTGACAAGTTATTGTAAAGTCATATAATTAACTATTTAATATGACATATTTGATTATTTACATTAATTAATCACATTTATAAATTTTAGGAATTTTTAATAATTATATTATAATAAACAAATTTTATTATGGATTTGAATTTTATTTTTAGTTATAATAATATCTGCTGAAAAACAAATCTGACAAAATCTTACTAAAATTTTCAAAGACTTATTCTTTAAAAAATAATACATTAGATGAAAACATATTCACTACATAAATTAAATTTGAAAATTACATTAAATTAGTAAATTAACCTATTAAAATGCTTTCATTTAATAAATTACCATTCACCATTAAAATGTGTTTAAATTGATAAAATATATAATATTAAAAAAAATAAAAAACATTTAGTTCATGTATTATTTGCAAAATATGATATTAGAAAATTTTGAAATTATAATATTTATTTAATGATTTTAATGACAAATTAATTTTCATCAAATTTTAATGTTTATTTTAATTATTAAAAATATTTTGAGTAAATAAAAAATGATAAAAATAAATTCGGTTTAATAAAATAATGAATTAACTTAGTAACAAAAAGAAAATCAAAAGTCTTATAACATTTGAGACTCAAAATTATTTGTGTAGTGTTTTCAAATTTCTCTTGGACAAATATACAATCTTGAAAATAAATATTAAAAACGACAATATTATAAATTTTACAATAGATAAAATCATAGATTTTAAGGTTTTTTTATTGTGAAATGCAATGCGGAAAAAGAAGTTATGTTGTAAAAGTATTATATAGTATTTTGAAATCTTGATTTGATTTCAAAAAACAGAAAGCTTAATAACATAACATACAAAAATTTGACGATAAAATTTACTAATATATAGATGCTAGTATGTTCAAAAATTACTAAAATAATAGGGTTATATTATTTTAATAGAAAAATATATTTACTTATAAAATCTCGCTAAATACAAAAATGATTGATGTTAAAGTATAAAGACAACATGGAAATATAAATTATCCTAAAATATCATTTCTATAGTATAACAAAATATATTTTTTAAATATATTGTGTACAAACTGCATTTGATAATTTCAGATTATGAAGTTATTGTATTGAACTCAAAACATATTAATAACTCATAAAAAGTAATTAAAAAATAAGATGTATAACATAAATGTATAAGAAGTCTAAACACTAAAATTATAAATTTACAAAAGATGCAACACTAAAATTTAAATAATATATAGCATTAAATTTAGACATTTATAAAATAAAAAATAATTGAACAAAGGTGCGGATCCAACTCTTTTTTGTGCGGATCTAACACTAGTATTTATTGTTGGTTATATTAAAATACATTGCATGAAAATAAAAGAATTGGAAATTAGTTGGTCGTGTAAGCCATGATTCTAATAGTTGGGTGTTTACAAATACTGGTCAATATACTGTCAAATCGAGTTACAAAATAGAATCAAAATTTCTAGATTAAGGCTCTCAGATGACTCCTTTTGGACCAGATACAAATGCATTATTAAGTTATACATGGAAACTGAACTGTTCGCCAAAATTATGACATTTTATTTGGCAATCCATCGAAGGGATTATTCCGGTTGCAAAAAATTTAAGGTCACGGGGTATCACTTGTGAGTTACGGTGCAGTCTATGTGAAGCTGAGGAAGAATCCATTAATCATGTTCTTTTCGAGTGCACACCGACGCTGCAAAAAAGGACCTTATCGAAAATACTTTCAGCTCCGAAATGTTTTTCAAAGCTCATCTTAGTTCTCCAATATCAATTATTTGTTCTGGAGACTTTTGAATGATTATTATTATGATTCATTTCCCTGAATTTTATGGTATATTTGGAAAAATATGAACAATACTTCAGATAGCAGAAGTAGAAGTAGAAGTTTGGGCAGATGCCTAAAAAATGAAACCCTATCAGAGTCTGGTTAATAACCCTATTAGGGGTAAGTTTGTGATGATTTTTTAAAATCTTGTTCAACCAAGTGCGCACGTTTTGATGATTAAGTAGAAAACTTGATTTTAACCCGCACTCCCGTGCGGGTGTTTTATTTAATTTATGTTTAATATAAAATTTGAAACCGTTGATTTAATAGAAAAAATATCTATGTTTTGTAATATTACGATTTAGTTAATTTCATTAAAATATTATATCATTTTAATTCATGCGATTTAGTTAATAGTCGTATAATATTAATATTTAATAATGATTAATATATGAATATCGATTTGATTAGATAAACTTTGGAAATTTAACCAATTAATTTAAATTGATTATAAATGCAGTTGTTGAATATGTAAATAAAAAGAAATATAAAAAGGAAATGCTTAATTTATTGTAAATGCAATAACTAAATGTGCAAATAATAGAAAATACAAAAAAAAAATACTACTATCCAAATTACCAAATAAGTTTCACTTAAACTTCTATCCTTGTTTTCAAACAGTACCAAAAGTACTTCAGTTTTTTTAAGGTATTTCAGTTTTAATAATATAGATAGATATACTTATTTACCGTGCAACTGGAGGTGGTAGGTGAAATTTATAGTTCTTATAAAAAGTAAACTTCTGAATATCATTAAAATTTGTATATAAATAAAGATGTATAATAATGTGTACACGCTTCAGATATAGAAACCCCCATGAGGGTCACAGTTAATAACTTAATACTAATCTATATCTATATTTGTATCCTAAACAAATACAACCATATGATTTCACACAATTCCCAATCTTAATGTTCTATCTATTCTGCCCGGCAGATCCAAACTGATGGTGAAAACATATGTCTGGTTTTCAAAATACAGAGAGGTGACAAGTACTCTTATGTTGTCTGTCTGTTCTTCAGTACCATTGGAGCCACCAACATCCAAACTGCCACAACCATTACAAACATCACAAACCTTCTTCAACCTTAATAGACACCAGTAAAAGGGATTTTTTTACTTACTGTAAATACAAACCGCGAGCCATTCGTTTACTATCCTAACCCAAGTACTTGTCCACCCAACGTCAATAGTCCACCTAACAGAAAAACGAGCGTTGTTTATCAAAATTTAAGTTTATTTTTGGAATAAAATACGAAAACTTACCTTTTCATCGAATGATGAATGTTCCAACCAATAAGTAGCATTGCAAAGTACATTGCTCCCGTAGCAAACACAAAATGGAAGAATCCGTATCCGTAAGGAATCGCGTCTTCTTCTTGACTTTCATCTTTTCTAAACTGTAAGGCCACTCACTATTAGTGGTCAATTTTGTGTATACATTTGTGGTTTTTCAGTAAAAGTGGTAGTTCATATAGGATAACAACAAACGTGGAAACATTGTGAATCTACTCCCGTGGAGAATGTTGCGATCACCATCGCAAGCAGTGCAACCACAAAGCTCTGCACAACAAATATATATCCTTAGTACTACTTTCTTCAAAATGATCTACAAAATCACAAAAAAAGATTTTCGAAAAGAAAAGAAAAGAAAAGATTCTTGAAAAGGTCTGAGAGTTTTAACTATGATGGTAAGCCAGTCCGTTCTGCTAGAAGATTCAGCATTTCTGTTGCAAATTTCTCCTACTGGCTCACTGCGCAAAACGAAGTCAGTAATGTCACAAGACTCAAGACACTTACTCTCTTGATCATACATGAAAGAGAGACTACGGTCTAGATAATTACTCCATGGTATTAAAAATGAGATCAAATGAAACATGCCTTCTAATGGCGCACCAGCAGATAAAAACAACATAAAGCCCCATAAGCGAGGGAGTCAAGAATCCAGCATTTATCTGTTAATTGCAAGCAGACGGAGCAGTTTTCAAAAATATATCTACATATATGACAGAAATAATACTATTGGGGAACCTCATTGACTCACTTTGGGATGTCGAGAGATACTTGTCATGAGTTGGATTAGGAACAAAGTCCATGTGATGAAAAATATGTTGAGAAGGCATGATGGATCAGGCACATACCATATGTACATCAGAATCACACCTAATATGCATAAGGTATACGCAATAGTTGCTAGTAGCATCACATGAACATGGCTGCAACGTAAAAGTTTTATTATAAATTAACACAGTCATTTTGATATGCATCTCAAATTATAGAAAAAAACAATCACACGTTGTCTCACCATCTCTCTGCGTCTTTTTGGGATTGGAAAAATTCATTGAGCCATGTAATGAAACTGATGATACTAATTAGCTGTATCAAGAGAAAGACCCTACAACAACAAGAAAGAGAAGAAGTTTTAAGATATCGGATAAGCTTCTGAGTTACAAACATCACACAGATTTCGAGAAGCCGTACCCTGCCCCAAAATGTGCAATCTCTCCTGAGAAGCAAAACAGAACAAAGAGAAAAGCCATGTTACACGTCAATAGTATAGATAGCCAAAAACGATTAAACTAAGATAATTGAGGATGATTAGCCTTATACCGTAAAGGTCAATGATAGAAGAAGGCAGCAAGAAGGGGAATATGATTAAGCCAGGCCACATTAGAAGCTTAGCAAACCACCATCCTGAATGCCATTTATCTCTTGATGAATGAGTCTTTGATGTGGCAACGGTTGTGAGAAACATAATGAAATAAAATAGCTTGGGAAACAGTTAAGGAAAAAAAATTGTTTCGGAAGAAATCTTCAACATGTAGGGCTGGTTGCATAAGGATACAAAACATCCCAAGCTAACCCGTAATACTCCTTCAGTCCCCAAACAGTTAAGCCCATCTTTACAATTCTTAATTTCTGCAATATTGAGTAAACACAATCATCATAAGTCTTAAAAACAGTACTAAGAAAATTTTGTGATGCTAAGACTCGGGAAACCAACTTTTCATCTCTGTCAAGGCACCTCGGCCATAATCGCGGACAGCCCAAGCCAGCAGATTCACCAAGAGGAACATTAGACCGTACACATATCTTGCCATCCATGGATTGTAGCCATTGCGAAATTGGATAAACCATGAACCATTCTTGATTACTTCATAGCCATTGTTGTCAGTGCTTGTACCGGTCTCCATAAGTCTTTAAACTTATCAGACTCTCTTCTTCACGACATTGGAATATTAAAAGTATTTGGAAAATGTGCTGTTTAAGTTTAACCCTCACTCACCAATTTCACTCACGTACATGAAACCTAAAACAAAACAAAAAAACATATGGATAATGGATTCAATGAGAAATATATATATATAGTGACAAAAAAAAATCAAATTGTTTCTCAAACAGAAAGTATTTTTTTATCTTTTTTTAAACAGAATACGAAGAGACACTACCGAAAAAAAAAAGCCTGATTAGCATACATTAAGTATCTTACAACAGTCCACTTAATGTAGAGATCGCAAGTTTGAAAAATCAAACATAAACTATTGATCTCAAAAGATCAAGATTTTGTTGTAACTAATGGAGTATATATGAAATATTGTAAGGGTAAGGAATCACAAACCAGAATAAAACCAACAAAAACTCTTGATTAAATCCAAATAATTCCCTCTTCTCTTTCTCGACCTCGCTAGTCTGATAGAACTTCCGAAGCACCTTCTACCTTTAATGAGTAACAGACGAGTATATAGAAATCGTAAGTGCTTTCTTAAATAACTAAAATAGAAGTACTAATGAAAATGGAATATTAACTAATGATTATCAAAATGTTTTAGCAAAATAAAAGTATCAAAATCTCTGAAAAAAAGGAAGAATCCTTTTAAGTAAAAAAACAATAACTAAGAAGCGGCCAAGAAACTTTCAGTTGAGGGGGAAACGAAAGCTGAAAAGTGAAGATAAAAAAGGAAAGATGTTATGGAAAAATCCTTGATTTTGGGGGGGGGGATCATTGTATACCATTTGCACTCCAAATGAAACGTGTACGGACATTATTGGGCTAAAGAATCTTTTGCAAGTGAGCAAATTGCTAATGCTATCAGCGACAGTACCTACGCTTTTTGCCTTTATTTATGTTTTCTTTTTACCAGAAAATCAGAAATCGTTTCCCTTTATTTAATTTTAGCTTGAAGAAAAAGCAAACTTGATTTTTCAGAGCCTCAGAGATCCACACTTCACGCCAACAATTTTAATTGAAAACTTTTAGGATATATATAACGAAAAAGTAAAGGACCAGCCCAAAACTCGATATGTTTTTTATGATATAATCAATATAAATAATAATACTTCTTTTTATTAAGTTACATATGTTAATTATTTATTTTGCATGAAATATATATATATATATATTCAGAAGTTTCCTAATTTTCCAAAATTAACCAAATGTAATTTTTAACAATGAAGAGGTTTTTATGAATATTTTCTGTTTGAAGTTAAGTTATCATAATATTGAAAAATATTCCTTAATATGTGTAAGAAAATAAAACAAATCGTGCATCTTTGAAATTGATAACCACATCGCGAGATTTCTATTGCATATGGCGATGAAATAGATTTGTGGGGGGGGGGGGGGGGGGGAGAGGGTTATTGGTTTAATAATTCTTAAGAAATTATTGAATTTTAAGAGTTTATTGTTATTGTTGTATAGACTTTTAAAGTCTTTCCAAAATACATTGTTATTGGTTTGAAGACTTTTAAATTCCATTCAAAATTTTTGTTATTCAAAAAGTTTAGTTTTCATTGAATTTACTATTCTATTAGATTGAATTTACTATTCTATTAGATTCTATGGTTATTGGGAAGTAAATTATTTATATTTTTAATCATGAGATATATTTTGAAAATATCATGTGTGCTCATAAGATTTTAGAAATCTGTGTAGTAATATAAACATACACATATTGTATGATATATTTTACTTGTTTCTTTTTTTTTGCTTGACTAAATTTTTCTTGTTTGACCCATGATTTCAAAAAAATCGTTTTGTCTGTTTGTTTCGTATTTGGTGTGTTCAAAATTCAAATAGATTCTTTCGTTTGTTAGAATGGTGTCTCGAAAAATAAAATTTCAATGAAAACAAAACTGATAAAATATGTCACGTAATTAATATGAAGATTTTTTTTTGAACAACACATAATACGAAGATAAAATGATTATTATTACAACAAAACGAATACAATAGTGTCTCATCAAGATTCATTGTTGAAAATTCATGTCTATATTTTTGAAAAAACTTTTTGAAAAAGAAATTTTATGCATTTTTTTCATAATCAATAACAGTCTATGGAAATCAATACAAATAATAGATAGAAGTTTAGAAAACATTTGTTAAATCTACTAGACTTTTAAAAATCTGTCAACTTTTAAAATCACTCAACTCTTTCCAAATTCTAGTTCCAGTAAATTCCAAAGTTATTAGTTTAGTTTGAAATATACATGTTAATTATTAGGCATGAGGGTTATTGGTTTAATAATTCTTAAGAAATTATTGAATTTTAAGAGTTTATTGTTATTGTTGTATAGACTTTTAAAGTCTTTCCAAAATACATTGTTATTGGTTTGAAGACTTTTAAATTCCATTCAAAATTTTTGTTATTCAAAAAGTTTAGTTTTCATTGAATTTACTATTCTATTAGATTGAATTTACTATTCTATTAGATTCTATGGTTATTGGGAAGTAAATTATTTATATTTTTAATCATGAGATATATTTTGAAAATATCATGTGTGCTCATAAGATTTTAGAAATCTGTGTAGTAATATAAACATACACATATTGTATGATATATTTTACTTGTTTCTTTTTTTTTTTGCTTGACTAAATTTTTCTTGTTTGACCCATGATTTCAAAAAAATCGTTTTGTCTGTTTGTTTCGTATTTGGTGTGTTCAAAATTCAAATAGATTCTTTCGTTTGTTAGAATGGTGTCTCGAAAAATAAAATTTCAATGAAAACAAAACTGATAAAATATGTCACGTAATTAATATGAAGATTTTTTTTTGAACAACACATAATACGAAGATAAAATGATTATTATTACAACAAAACGAATACAATAGTGTCTCATCAAGATTCATTGTTGAAAATTCATGTCTATATTTTTGAAAAAACTTTTTGAAAAAGAAATTTTACGCATTTTTTTCATAATCAATAACAGTCTATGGAAATCAATACAAATAATAGATAGAAGTTTAGAAAACATTTGTTAAATCTACTAGACTTTTAAAAATCTGTCAACTTTTAAAATCACTCAACTCTTTCCAAATTCTAGTTCCAGTAAATTCCAAAGTTATTAGTTTAGTTTGAAATATACATGTTAATTATTAGGCATGAAGTCCGCAGTCCGGACATAAATCATCTTAATTTCTATACTATTATTTTTGAAATGATTTTGCTTAATTGTCATGTTCTCCTTAATTTTAAGTTCAATCATATTTTAAAATAAATCATCTATACTATTATTTGAGAAGTGATTTAGCTTATTTGTCAACTTCTCCATAATTTTAGCTAATTTTGCTTAGTTGTCAACTTCTCCTTGATTTTAGTTTTTTGTACTTATTTTTTATATTTTAATAATTTAATTTATAATTTTACTTATTAATTGTATTATAATCGTTTTTTAGTTAGTAATTTTACTTCTGTTATATTTAAAACCTATATGTTATATTTAAAACTTAGCTCTTATATTTTTTAAAATAATTTTAGTTGGTTATTCTAAATTATTAATAAATATAAACCTGCGATAAAAACCATTTTGCCACTCCACACACGGACTTAAAATTCTTACTTAAAAACATTTATAGAAATATAAATTGTGACAGAATCAATTTTTTCATTTACAATGATAAAACAATTTTAAGATGTTTCATATTTTTTAATAAACAATTTTAGTTAGATTTATTTTAACCTTGATATCTTTAATTAATAATTATATAGTTCATTATTTAACTTATTGTGAATTAATATTATAAAACAATTTCAAGAAAATAAATATAAAACGTGTTTGAAAAAAAAAAGATAATTCCATGTATTTTTGTGTTTTTTTGTCATCAAGCGTATACAGACTCAAGATAAATCTATTTGTTTTGTGTTTATCTAAACCATTCTTTCTTATTTGTTAATTTTTATAATTAATAGTATATATGCACATATAATAATTAGATTTATCTTTATACTAAAATATTTAAAACAGATTTATGATAATAATAAAAAATTATATTTTTGTAGTTATAATATGTCATACGAAAATATTTTTAAACCATTAAATTATTTATTGTTTTAAAATAGTAAAAAGATTTATAGAAGCAAAAATAATAAGTTTGATGTGTATTTGTTTGTTAATGTTTTTTGTGGTATTTTTGTTTATATTATTATTACTCTGTTGCAAGAAAAAACAGTTATTTATTATTTAATATGAAAATTTTAATATTTATTTGGTTTTATTTTTAGAAATATATTTATTGAGAATGTATTTCTCTTTTTAAAAATATTTTAAAACTATTAAATTTTTATTTACAACAAGTACCTTATATTTATAAAAAATAAATTTATGTACTTTTAATTTTTTTAATAGTTTCACAGAATTTTAATTTTTTTTTAAATTAAATTTTCTTAAAAACAATATTATTTAAAAAATGTGATTCTATTTTTTATGAAAACTTTATTTTCCAAAATTATTTGTCGTAACTATCATTATTAAAAATTGAAAGTTAAAATATCATTTCAAGAAAAATAAATTATTATTTTATAATAAAGAAATAATATTTTTAGAGAAAATAGTAATCTCTATTTTAAAGTAAAAAATATAGTTTGACTATAGCTTATTAATATCTATTACATAATTTAGAAATATAAATTACAAAAGATAGGAAATGTTTTTTTTAATCTTATATGTTACATATTAATGTTTTTTTTATTTGTAACATGGTTGGTCTATCTGAGTGTTTAATCATATACTGTGAGAGATATTTCACAGTATATAATTTTACATATATCAATAATTTATTTACTTTGATTAATATATTACGCAAACTTGAGTTTGGTTTAACATTCTTGTGATTTTATATTGAGATTTTGTAGGTTTTGATAATTCTAAGAATTTCGTTTAATAACATCACTTTATATCAACAACTTATATATATTGTTTATCGTCCAATTAGTTCATTGTTAATCGATTAATATAATAAAATTGGTTAAATATAACAATATATTTTTAAATAAAAAATTAATGTTGTTATCAAAAATAAAATTTTAATTCAGTAAAAGTTAAAAATTAAAAAAATTGAAAGATTCATAAAGTTGTATACATTTTATTTTTTTATTTAATTTAAACAAATAATATATTTATTAATAAATATTTATAAAGGAGTTATGCCCGCATGTGCGGGCAAGTCACCTAGTTGATATTAATAAATAACTTTAGTGATTTAGCTGATAATTTATCATTATCTTGAGAATAATTAAAAAATAATCATAGTTAAAATGTTTACTTTGGTAATACTTAAAGTAATAAGTTTTGCAGGTTTTGGAAAGACCGGTCCAGGGAAGGCCACCCGATTGACATCTCTAGTTTTAAATTAAACCACATCTATACAATATATTTGAAAGAAAATTAAACATTAAATGATTAATACTCTATTTTTTTAAAAAATATTAAATGTACTGTATAAAAATAAGTAATTATTATATTTCTACGCTCATCAAAGTATGCACTTCCGTTGTTCTTGTTCAGATCAATTAGAAAAAAAATTGAAAAGATTCTTCAAGCTAAAAAAGCTCAACAAATAAAATTTTATTTACATCATCTTTTAGTTACAAAATTTTTACATAATCTTTTTGTTATTGAATTAAGGAAGCTGAAAAGAGAAAAAATATAAATGAAGCAAGCATAGAGAAGAGATAGAACATGCAACTGAAAATTCGGGCATGGGCGAGTAGCTCATGGCCTGGTGGCTATTGAATAGTCCCTATGAGACCTTGGCATCAGGGTTCGAATCATACATATTTCTTAGTGTGAGGTTTTCCGCTTTTGTGGGATTTGTCAGGTCGGTCGTTGTGGTCTGAAAGTCGACAATAAAAAAAGTCTGGCATGGGTCATACTAACACTACATGTCTATTTATAATCATCACCCATAAATTAAGGTTTTAATTATGTCATTAAGCAACGTCTCTACTAATCTGTGGCAAAAGCTAAGATAATTAGCAGAAAGCAAAGAGGGCTTCAGAAAGGAAAAGTGAGAGTGGTCCCTCTCTGCCTCAAAGTCTTTTGAAAAAATACTAACATTTTGAGTATTACACAAAAGAAAAATTAAGTGTTTCATGAAAATATAGGAATATAGGGAATCTCCATTTCATTTTCCCAAGAAAATTAGGGAATAGCGAGATTAAAAATCTAACTTGAAATCAGTTTATCATCAAAAAGCACTCACTTGCATGTGTTATAAGTCCGAGAAATTCAAAAAAGGAAAAAAAAGAAGAAGAGAGATTGGTGATAGGAACATAATCAGTGGTAGTAACATAATCAGTTAGTGTTGGTGACATAGCTCAAATAAACAATAGAGCCAGTATTTAAGTGGTGAGTTTACAGGAAGCATAGACACATAATAAACCAGATTATATGTAATACTAGGGGATATGGGCGGGGTACGATAGTTTTTTCATATTATTTGTGAGCTCTGGATTATTTCTATGTGCAGATTACATGTCTGATTCTGACATAATCTTCGTATATGTATGCTGCAGTTGTAGTATTTACAATGCAGAGTTTTGGTGTTTGTGGAACTAAATGAAGAACTATTAATGCATCCTCTTGGTTTAATTTTTTTTTCATGCCATTAATTGACTATGGTTTAGGTTTTGTAAGAATATATGCATTTTAAATTACCGTAGAAGAGAGATTGGTTGAATTATATGATAATGTTATTTAGCTCAGTTAAGTGAAATTAAGACATACACTATTTATTTGTTATTTTTATAAGAAATCTAAGAAATCATGTTGTCATTAATAAGAAAAAAATAATTTTCAATTATGTAATTACATTAAAATTTTCTCTGTTAGGCAAGTACACTCAGACTCATTCAGCATATGAGGAACGGAACATAAGCACATAAAAATAATAATTTGATTAGACGGTGCTCTCAGGAACTTATACTCGTCCAGTAAGTGAAGAGTCTTGTGTTATTGTCACCATATATAGGCTAACATGTAGTAAAGCAAACAAAAATCTTATGCAGAACATGAGAAACTAAATAATCACATTCCCTACTGAGTGGATCTGCCAACCAGCTTCTATGCTGTTGATATCATGTCCGGATGAGCCACCGAGAAGCCATATCTGCAAGAAGCTGAACTCGTTCTTCAGCTGTATCTTTGGCTCTCAGACATTTAGCTTTAGCTTCATAGTACTTATCCCCTTCCACATAAGCTATAGCAAGTAACAGTTCAAGAAACCAAAAAAAATAAACGACACTACTCATATAAAGAAACCAACAAAATAAAAAGAATTTGGACTCACCTGGTGACCACTTTGGTTGATGAGATCAGGTTCTGCAGATTTACGAAACTGGACAGTCTTATGCTTCATCTAAAGGAAAAACTGCTAGTAAAGTAAAATAAACATCAGCACTCAAGAACATAAAATACAAAGGCCAAATAAAATCTGGTATGTTCAATTGAATTGATCAAGTATGCGTTGTATGTATGTACCTGAATCATGTGATCAAAAGCTGGTCGTTTGGTGATAGGAACATAATCAGTTATATCACCATCTGGGGTCTATTAATCACATCAAAAGTTATAAACTATCAAAAGTTATAAACTTTCATCAGATAAATCATATCTTTTTTGTTTTGAAATCTCGACAGAATGCATAATGTTTGTTCAGTTAGAACAAAATAAACGAAGCCAAAAGGTAATAGAAATCATAAATCATCATGGATGGTGTAGTATGAGAGAGAGAGAAAGCATGAATCATTAGATTATGATACAAAAATGAATCGAAGCAGAAAATACTCAAAAAGAAGAAGATAAGAGATTGCCCTACTTGAAAGCTCTTGATGACAGGTTTCTTTAGACTGTTCACATGCTTCTTGACTTGAAACTCCTGCTAACATACGTCGGACCTTGCTGTGTAGGATAGCGAGAAGAAACCACACAGCCATAAACACAGTAAGAAACTTCTAACTCGCTCTGCTAAGATGCATCCATAATATTTTTAATCATCTCCAAATTTAGAAAATTTAAAACTCTGCTAGCATTTGGAAGATGATCACGTGTTAGCTTACCAGAATTGCTACGACGCCGGGACTTTCAAATCAGCGATGGTGAGAGATGAAGCAGCCATTCTAATATGCAGAAGTTTTTCGATTATTATGATTGTGACGAATGGAATGATGAATCTGACAAAGGCAAACTCACCTATTTATAGCTGCAGATTCAGAGAACCAAAGAGAGTAAATGATGCATTGAATGATAAATTCTGAAAAGATAAGAAGGAATATGTAACGACGCAATCAATATTAGTACAAAGATTCTCTTTCTTCAGAACAATTCAACTCAATCATTCGCTGCAGACGTATTAGGGTTGAAGTGAACTCATTCTCATCGGGCTGAAACTCTTTTCAATCTCACAGTCTAATAACACATAAAAGAGCTAAGCCCAATATTAACTTTAATGAAACAATGTGGTTTATGCTTCTGTACACGTGTCACACAGGCATGAACAGAGTTTCCTATGTGTAATCGTAAGTGTCCTAATAAGGAGAAAAAAACTGTATTTTATATAATAAGATTAAGCTGGAAAAGTAGATATCAAAACAGTAAATAATTAATAAACAATCCTCTAGACTATATTTGCCAAGTCATTTTTCAAAAAAAAAGGTGACATGACATCTTTAAAGGCCACATGTCATGCAATTAGACTACTTAAAATTTTCTTACCATATAATTAGGCTTCAGCAAAAATTATTTCCCTAAATAAAAGGTACGTAAGTTTCTTTCCTTAAATAAAAATTACAAAATTACCTAATATGATTAACGTATATATGATAACTAATGATTATAAATTATAGATATTTGATAAAAAAATTATCCTCAACCTTTGTTGTTTAATTTTATATTATTAAAAATTTAAAAATCACATTAAGCATATGTTAAAAAATAGATTTTTTCATATATGTTATATTTTGAATTTTTTAAAACATCTATAAATTACGAAAAATAGTAAAAGTCTCATACTAAAAAATTTGTGATCTATGATTTATTTGTTTTTTTGTTCAAAAAGGGACAATTGATCACAAATTGTATGAATATGAAATTTTATTATATATATATATATATATCATTTAAATTAAATTATCTAATATATAAAAATATAAATATTTAATTTCAAAATTTTCATTGAAAAATTATTGAGATCTTAATATTATACATATATATATATGTATGTGTATATTGTTATAATTAAAAATATAGGCGTGGACAAAAATTACTAGAAAAAGAAACCAAACCAAATATAATCTAAAAAATAGTACAAAACTTTAATATAAATTGGTTAGATATCTGAATGGATTCAAAAATTTGGTATCTAGAGAACTAATACAGAATCATATCAAAATGAACCCACGGATCAAGCTCACAAAAAATCGAAACATAACTGAACCTAACTATACTAAATGGTATCCGAGTGTCCACCTCAAATCAAATGTAAAAATTTTTAAGATAACAAAATATGTACTAATTGTAATATTTAAATACAACATATTCTTACTGCACATGGTGCAGGAAAACACTTAGTAAACAAGATATATGTAGTTTGGTAAATAGATAAGATAGAAGCTTGACTTCATATTTAAGGTAATTCATATGATGAAATATAGGTGATAAGAATATGTGATGATCAATCCTAGAACTCAAATGCAGTTATAAGATCTACAGCTCTCACTGTTAGTCTAGATGTTTAAATTAGTATTCATATTTTCATATCTGATACTGAAAAGATCGATTGATACACTTAAGGAGTGTCAATCAATATGCTTTTAAACAAACTTTAATGATCAGATCGATAAGTTCACTAAGTCGATTAAACCAGCGTGTCACTGCGCCTAACAACCTAGCTCAACACAATTATATTTAGCTATGAATATATTCTCGTAGTTGTCAAAACCTACGTTTATGATTCTAATTAGCTACTTTAGAGTGTTTATATCGGTGAAGGATTCTAAATAATCACCTTATCAGTTCTATAATAATTTATTCATCATAACCATTATAAAAAAATCCTAGTAATAACAAAGTTGTCTAGTCAAACAAATAGTCAAGTAAGACATAAAGAGGAACATAATGAATTGCGTAATAGATTAGAGATAGAAAAACCAGAGTTCTAATAGAATACTCTAAAGGAGTTTTGGCTTTTCTCACAAAACATTAAAAAGCTTATAAGAATAAAAAAAAACAAATATGTGTCTTTCTACCTAAAAACTGCCATAAACATGTATTTTTAGGTTTAAATTCTTCAGGAGTAATCTTGTAATTTTGAGGAAACTTTTGGCCTAAATTGTTGATCTTGAGCTGCCAAGGCCTTTTTTGCTCGGTTGTCGGCGACATCAAGGATGAGTGTCGGTCGACACCTCCTCAATGCATTGACGCTGTCTCATCTTCATTTGCTCAGCTAAGGGTTTTGCTTCCTTTAAGCTCCAAAACTTTACAATGCTCCAAGGCACACCTAAACCTGAAAAGACTCTAGATAGAACATATACTATGACATAAAAAGTGGTAAAATCCATAGTAGCTCTCCAAATTTATCATTTGCTTACACTCAAGCAAAACATAAAATAGTCCTGAAAAAAAAAAGGTTTGAAATTAGTGGGGACTCAATGAATTTTTAAAAATACCACCATCGCCTCTGCAATGTTGTAAGCCACTTCAGATCAGTGCCAACCTTATAGGCACTTTTATGTACTAGACATTAGCTTAGCAACCATACTATTCATCCCACAGCTCAGCTGATTACATACTCCTCTACTGACCTCATTTCTGCAAATAAATATGTAAACTAAATGTATAGGCTACTTGATCCTTAGAAAAACAACATATTGACATAAAATATTTTACTCAATATCTTGATGCGGAAAAACACCATGATCAGTATCTTGGAGATAGCCTCACCCTTCTTTGTTAGTTTCCTTTACAATGGGCATTTTTGTAACATTTGAAGAGGAGGAGAATTGGACAAAAATGCAAGAAAATCTCCACAGCACGCTTAGTCTGAAACAAAATCTCAACACATTTCACTGTATATGTATCAATAATAAAAATAAATAAGCAGTGCTCCTATTTGAGACTAAGTTAGTCGAAACTTAATTAACAATGAGAGGCAAGCGAGGAAAAATTAAGTTGATGACCAAATTAATAGCAAAAGCATAACCTTTAATTTAACCAATCTCCCGATTGTAACATTCTTGCGCATTGCTATATCAATCATTTCTTTTTTTCTTCTATTTTTGCCAGCTTTATTTTTCGTGTATACTATAAAGTTAGAATTAAATTAGTATGATCGATTATATATAATTATCTTCGCCAAGACAACGCTACTGATACTTCTTACAGAATCCCAAAATTTTAACATCAGAACATATTGAGATATAATGTGTCCACGACGGTCTCAGGTTGAAATACTAGTCTCGGAAAAAAATAATGACCCGTCAAAATAAACAAAAACATGTCCATATAATACTAACATCTTCAACCTTAAAATTTGAACCATGCATTAGCGTCAATGTAAAGACATTTCAAGTCTCAACATGGTTAATGTTTCAAAAATAGTCTCAACATGATCTAAAATAACTAGATATAGTATAACGTGCAAACAAAAAACTATAGTCATCTATATTATTAAAATAGAAGTACAAAATCGGAGTGTTTGGTTACTTGAATAGCTTATTAAAAAAATTAGAGTGTTTGGAAACTTTGATTGTAGTCATTAAAAAAAGTAATTTGTTTGGAAATAAAGATAAATAAAGAAGTAATGGGCTTAAGTTATTAAGTCTATTATAAAAATGTTGTTACTATAAATAATAAAAATATAAAACAAAGCTCAATTTGAAATACCAACTCAAATTATGATTTTATATTTCATATTAAGTTTTTAAAATATAATATATGTAATTATTTATATGACGATACATATAAAATACTATTCATTATATGATTACTTATATGATGGTACGTATAAAATACGATTAATTATTTGATGAAATTATACGATATATAATAATGACTAAGGATGAGTTTTCGGACATCCATACGGGTTTGGTTCTGATCGGTTTGCGTTTCGGGTTTCGAGATCAAAAATTTCAGTCCTATTAGAATGTTTCTAAATTTTTGTTTGAATTTGATTCAGATCTTTGAGGGATTTGGTTCGGGTTTGGATAACCCATTTAAATTATTTTTATATATTTTAAATTTCTCAAATCTATAAATAAAATAATATATTACCTATAAATTTAAATTGGCTTGATTTAAATTTTTGGATACATAATCAATAATTATTTTAAGTATTTTTGGTGATTTGAGTATCCTTTAACTATTTCAGATATTTATTTTTGATTATTAATATATATTTTCAAGTATTTTAAACCAATTTAAAAATATCATTCTTGATTTTTTATATACGTTAAATATAAAAATAATTAATATATGTAACTATATAAATCTATTTTCAGATAAATTCAGGTACAAGAATACTTCGGTTCGGATCCGATTCGATTCTCTAACTCAGAATTTTGAATAATTCAAATATTTAATCACTTTATGTTCGGATTTGGTACTTTATTTTCGGATTGGTATCGGTTTTGTTCCTTGGATTCATTTTGTCAAAACCCTAATAATTACATGAAAAACAAATATCATGATATTTTTCAAAATATACATCCGCGCAGATGCGGATATCAAAGTCTATAATTATTTATTTTAACAACAAGCCAAATAAATATGTTGATTAGAGAGATAATAAAATAAAATAAAACCAGAGAAATACATAGTTTACCAAAAATACTATATATGTCGAATTTGTTATAAATGAAGTTTTAATAAGATAAATAAATTCAATAACTACAAAAAAATAATAGATTTCATAAAATGAAAAATAATACCCGCGCTTTCGAAGCGCGGGTCAAAATCTAGTATACTTTAAAGTGTTAACCAAAAAAAAATAAATAACACACAAGCAATTTCGTGTCTAAATATAGAGCATTTCCTATAGTTATGTTCAAGACATAAAGACCTTGCGTGTGTGTTTTAAGAAATTCGGGGTAAAGTATTAATTACGTTCATTTCTCATTAATTGGCTAAATGATTTAGAATGGTTGTCAAACTGAATTGTTATATAGAAGTATCATACCAAAAATTACAAATGTTAAAATTTATAAAAAGAAATGGCCTGGGGATTGGTAACGACTGGCCTGGCATATTCTCCAAAGAAGAATAAAATGATCTTTTGGAATGAGCGAGAACTGGAGATAAGTTTGAGAGAAAATAACTCTCGAGAGAAAAATCTAATTTCTTCCTCCAATAAATTTTGGAAAATTGTCAAAATAGAATTAAAGAAAAAACAACCTATATATCCTATAGTATAAAACAACTTGAAAGCTATTGCAAAAAAAAAAAAAAAAAAAACAAGCGAGAACGGTCCAATTATTTGAAGGAGCTTCAACTCCAATATGGATCTGAGTTCGAATCACGCTAGTTACCGTCAATTAATATGAGATGAAATCGGCTACCTTCCAGTATGTCTTCTGCGGAAGTGTACGTATGCGCTATTCGAATTCCCTCTAAGATATCCGGATTACCTAGATCATAAAAAAAAAACTACTACAAAAAGATTAGACTATTCATAAGCACTTAACCATCTCTTCATCAGCCCCTTGAGCTTTGGCTTTAAATAGTACTTTGTGGACGAAATTCTATTTCACACTGTTTTATCTATCACTCCAGCAAGTTAAACCATTGACTTCACTCCACTACTGTGTCTCCTATCATTTCGTTCTCGCTATATAGACTCCGAATGGGAAAAACGGATCAAGCGTTGCGGATCTAACTGATCAAGCGGATCAAGCAGAACAAAAGTGGATCAAGCGGATCTAGCGTTTTAAATACGGATCTAGCGGATCTAGTAGTTATAAATGTATGAATGGTGAAAGTGGATAAAAAGTGGTTCAAGGTACTGTTTAAATTTTAAATTAATTTAAAAACAAATTATAATATTTCTTATTTTTATAATTAAAATAATTATTAAACAAATTACATTATAAATGAAAAAATCAAAATATAGGCTTTGATAAACTTAATTATTTAATAGAATTATTATATACTATGGGAGATAAAATTTAAAAAATCTTTTTGTTTTTTGTTTTTGTTTTGACAACATACTTATACAATGTTTTCGTTAGTTTAATAAAACTGTTAGATTGAATTAGACACATAATTTATATTATATTTTGTACATCTAATAATAGAACAAAATTAGATTTAACTAAAAGTAAAACAAAATTTAATTACATTTTTAACTAACAATACTTTTATAAATTCTTATTCAAAGTATAAAGAGCTGACCAAAGCACTCTATAAATTTTAAATAATGTATATAATAGTTTAAATAGTTTTAAGAACAAATATAATTATTTAAAATATATCAGAAATTTTAATTTAAGTATAGTATACCTGTTTTGAACTTTACAATTATATATATATGATTTGGAATGATTATGAATAATTTTCTTTAGTTTGCAGAAAATAATATTTGTTAATTTTTATTAAATTGTGACTAGAATATCTATTTTTAAATATTCAAATAAATTCAAAATATTGTAAATTGAAATTATACATATAAAAATCCAAATTAAATAATTACAAAAATCAATACATACGATTTTTATTTGCCCATAAATGTATTTGCAATTTGTTCTCTTATATGCGCCATTACATCTCCTTAAGGTGTAACAATTGTTTCCATGTCATTTGAATTGTGCTCCAAATCATCGTTATCAGCAGGTGATTGTCCAAATGTCTCAGCAAAGTCATCATCCATAGAATTTGAAATTCTGATAAAATTGTGTAGACCCATTGTAGCAACCACCACTCTCTTCTGCACTTCAATATTATATCTTGGAAAGTCACAAAGTATTCTCCATTTCTTTTTCAAAACTCCAAATGTCCTTTCAATGATAGAACACAAAGATGCATGCCACCGGTTAAAAAATTCGAGCTTATTCCGAGGTGGAGGAGCATTTTCGAATTGTGACATATGATACCGAACAACCATGTTTCGTGAAGATCTATATTGAGCAAGAAAGCCTTGTTTATTTGGATAACCAGAGTCAACCACGTAATATTTATCTATGGGTGGCAAAGGAAATTATGGATCATTGTTTTGCGCCATCGTAAGAACAGCTGTGTCATGACAAGATCCTGGTGCTCCGTTCCAAACATATGTGAACAAAATATTTGGATCAAATATTGCCATTATATTAAATGATGTTCTGTCATGTCGATCCCAATACATTTTTTGTAATTCTGGCTTTACCTTAACACATACATGAACACCATCCATTGCTCCGAAAAATCCACTAAAAATGCCAATATCTTCCATCCATTAATTGGTCAGGAATCCTGTGTAGTTCTTGCGTTAATGGAGTGTAGATATAATCGTAAGCTAGTAACTCAGTTGCTCTAAGCACTTCAAAAAAAATTATGTTCACTGTTTCTTGATTTTGTCCAAATCGTAATCCAACATCCTGCTGAACTTCGTTGTGGCCACATATTCATAGAAACATGGCCACACTCTCTTCGATGCTTACATTCAATGTTGGTCGTAAGCCATATGTTGTCTCCAATTTATGACACAGTGTTCTAAAACAGTCAAGTGACATTCTCAGTAACTGAAGACAATCAGCATGATCCTCTTGTAATCGAGGCCAAATATTTTTCCATCCCACCCCACTATCTGTTTGGACTTGTCCTCTTTCAAAATATCTATTATAGTAACTCAATGCCGGTTCAATAATCAACTCTTCAAATAGTGAATTCTCCAAATTCCATAACTCTATTCGCTCTTCATAACTTAGAAATTGAATTCTTCGTGCTCGTAATTGACATATGCGAAATGCCTATATTTTGATAAAAAAAAACAAAAAATATTAGATTGATTAACAACAAGAAAAAATGATTATTACACATAATAAAAGTAACAAATATAATACAAAACTTAAATCAAACACCAAACATCATCATTATTATAAAAGCATTTAAGCGGCTAAAGTAAACTTAATCATCATCGCTTTGATGAGTTTCATTTAAATTAGGTGCTCGTTGGGCTCCCCATATGTTAAATAATCCTCCAGTTTTACGTGTTTCTGGTATTTCCCTTGCTGATACTTCTTATTGAGGATTTGGTGTAGTTCTAGTTTGAGTTTCAAGTGGAAATCCATGTTGAACATTCGTCGAAGAAGGCCAGTGTGAAGAATTTGGCGATGAACCCCGCTGTGAATGATTAGATGATGAACCCCATTGTTGATCATTTGATGATGAATCCCAATTTGGAGACACTGGTGATGAACTCCTCCATTGCTGTGTATTCTGATATGCTCCCCATTGTTGAGAATTTTTTTGTGCACTCCATTGTTAGCATTAGATGGTGTAATCCATTGCTGAGCATTAGGTGGCATACTCCATTGCTGACCACCTGGTGGTGTGCCCCATTGTTGTGCACCTGGTGGTGTTCCCCATTGCTGAGCACCTGGTGGAGTACCCTATTGCTGAGCACCTGGTGGTGTACCCCATTGTTGAGCATGTGACTGTTGACCCCATTGGCCAGCTGAAATTTGCCCCCAAGAATTATTACCGCCAGAAGATGGACTACCTGAATGAAAACCACTTGAACTTGGACTCCCAAATGATTTGCATGAGCTTAATCTCTTGTCCACAAAATCACCATCACATGTGTATCCAGTTAATGCTTGTAGAAATTGTATCTTCTCTTCTAAAGTACTTTCAGCTCTATCAATTAAATACTTTTGCCAGAATGCATCTTCTCTGAATTCGTTAATGCACGCCAAATAGAATTTTGTGTCAATTGGTAGCTCCATCGATTCAAATATCTTCACAGCCGCATCAAAATTGTCATAACCGTCTTGGTCAAACGGATTTTGGCGTAGTTGTTGTAAACTTTTGACGTTGAAACTCCTTAAATCCAGTCATTGTATCTGTGAGAGTGGTCTCAAATGACTGTCATTTTTTGCTTTCTCTTGAACCAGTTGAAGTTAAAAGCTCTCGATACTTCTTGTACTTCTTTTTCAAGGTATCAAGAAGTATCGATGCAGAACTATGACGCGTACGGGTAAGAGTAAACTCATTTGAAGGACGTGTGTCATCATTTATATTTACATGATACACTTCGTTTTATTGCATCTCTGGCTCTTCATTGTCTAACATTTCACCACCAAAGGTTTCTCGGTATGACTGATCTTCATCATTAATTGCACCTTCATTCATCATTTCTTCTCTTCTTTGGTTGACAGAATACTGGGATTGTGATTGGACATTGTATAATTTGAAACAACGTTTCATGATCCCATCCATGTGGCGGTTTTCGCCTAAATGCATGTACAATCTTACATGCCTATTAAAAAATAAAAAAATATATTTTTTTAGATAATTTATACTTCTATATGCTAAATAAATTTTCAATATAAAAAATGAGTGCTTACTTCACGATCTTTCCACCATGATTCAGATGCATCAATCTCAGAAGTAATAGGATCAACCGAGATACCAGTTGAAGTTAAAAGCTCTCGATACTTCTTGTACTTCTTTTTCAAGGTATCAAGAAGTATCTCGGTTGATCCTATTTTCATTTTTTTTCAAATTATTTTTGTTGTATATATTTAATTTTTTGTTTAGCTATGTATGTGTAAAATTTCATTTCACATGTTAATGTTCTTACGTACGGTAACAACATATATATATATATATATTCTAGACACTGAAATTATATAAAATCCTATTAATTTTGAAAATGATATATTTTATATGTAATATATGGATACTCATGCTCATATCACTATAATTATCATATTTTTTAATAAAATAGATATATTTACTTACATGTATATTTAAACTGTAAAATATGTATATAACGTATAAAAAATAAGCTGTATATAATTTTTTTTGTTAAATATTTAAGTTACAAAATAAAGTTATTGTAGTTCTTTTATGATTATGTTCAATTAAAATTATATGTAATGCATCAAATTTCTGTAATTATTTTATTTAATAGTATAAATATTATTATTATTATTTTATATTGTATTAAGTAAACTCAAAGTATTATGTTACTAAAACTAGTTCAGCCTAATTACAAAATAACTATATAATTTTAGTTAACTAAATTCATTTAATTAACATAAATTATAAACATATACATTAACTATGTACCTTAATAAGTTCTCGAAAGGAGAATGATGAAGAACACATTTTACAACAAACGTAGAAAGAAAATTGCAAAGACAGAAAGAGATGATATTTTTGTAATGAAACTGTTGTTGGACCCGAATATGACCCTTAGGTGAGGTCACGATAAAATGTAAGCTGCCAAGTGGGCCGCGTAAAGCCCATCACATTAATACGAGCTGGAAGCTGAATTGAAGACTGAACCTGGAAGTCGTCATAAAGGAGGTCACGTTATAACGGGAGCTGATACTTCGGAGACCCGGTCAAGAGGAACCTGGAGCAAGTACGTAACTGAAGCCATGTATTTCGGGGATCAGTTAAGGAGTTATCAACGAGACCTGGACTATATAAAGACAGAGAAGATCTAGAATAGGGATCCATCTCCAGAGATATAACAACTATCAGATTAGATTAAATACATTACGCATCTTCCTTGTAATCATCATAAACACCTTTTGTAAACACTCTTTTATCATCAATATAAACGTATTCATTCATCAAGCTTATTTACGGGATTCAGCCCACGATTCATTATCTCTCAACCTAACCTAAAATCTAAGAAGTGAAACCTTGTCTCTCACAATTGGCGCCGTCTGTGGGGACAATTAATCGAATCCCTTTCTCCAAAGCTTAAAGATGAATCCACTCGATGGAACTAATCCATCTAACCCCGATCAATCGAACCTGAGCAATAGCTCACCGAATCGCACTGCTTCGGGGGCAAATAACTCGAGAGCCCCCGGTGGGACCAACTCTGGGTCCTCAGCCCTCAACAACACACCGCATCAATCTGTTCCGAACCAGACGGAAGCTCAGCTTTCTGAGATCCGACAGATGATGCTTCAGTTAGTAGACAAAGCTCAACAAACCGAGCGAACAGTGCAACAGCTAGCCGAACGGCAGCAGCAATTCGAAGAGATAACCAGATCTCAATCCGCAATAACCCAACCGTCCGTCCATCAGGGAAGAGGGATCACGTTTCATGAACGAATATCTGACCCCTCCTTCCCTCGAGAGCGTCTGAATTTCTCCCTTGATAGTTCTGGAGCAGACGGTCAGGAACCTGCTTTCCAAACGCCTCGCGCTAGGACAGCTCCTGCGTTTGTCCCACCAGTCATCAGCACCATGGGGAGCAACGTAGCGACGACGAGCTCCGCGCCCGATAGAAACACCGCTGGGGGCACGCGATTGCCTCCACCACTACCTCCTCCGGGATCTGCAGCAGGAATCAACATTCCGTCCGGGGGCAGAACATCAGCTCCGGTGTTCCAAACTAGGGTTTCAACCCCGAATGCCGACGGATTTCAAAGAACGGATGCTGATCCTGCAGCTCTTCGCACTAATCTCGCTCGGAACCTGAGGACGAACGAACGATCCGTTTCGCCAGCTAACTGGGAAAATGATCAAGTCAGGTTCCGCCAGGAACCTGTTCGTCGAACACCCGAAAACGATCCAAATGTCCTTCCCTTCGAGGGACCTGACGCGATTCGCAGATACATGGAGCGAACCCACGCAGCTCTCCAGAAACTGGGAGCTCAGGTCCACAAAGCAACGAGCTCAGCTCCCGAAATCGAGAGCCTAATCGAAGAGACTCGTGGAACTCCATTTACCGATAGAATCGCTAACTCTTACATAAGAGATACTCGAAAAATCAAGATCCCTGAATATGATGGAAACACCGACCCAAAGGCTTATTTAAGAGCCTTCCAGCTAGCGATCGTAAAAGCTCACTTCACGAAGGAAGAATGCGATGCAGGATATTGCAGAACATTTGCTGAAAACCTGACTGGAACAGCTCTAGAATGGTTCTCTAGCCTAGAACCAAACTCTATAGACAGCTTCGATCAGCTAGCTAACGCCTTCATGAAACAATATTCAACCCACATCATGAAACAAGCCTCCGAAGCTGACCTCTGGAAGATCAGACAAGGACTGGGAGACTCATTGCGAGTCTACATCGAAAAATTCAGGGCAGTAAGAACCAAACTCTCGAACCCTAACGATCACGTAGCTATCGAAGCCCTCAGGAGAGGTCTCTGGTACAAATCAGGCCTCTTCTCGGAGCTGACGCTAAATCCTCCTCCGACTATCGACGACGCCCTCCACAGGGCCTCCAGATACATCACCTTGGAAGAAGAAACTGCGGCGTTAGATAAACTCCACAGAAAATCCCAGAATCACCCGAAAGGCGAAACCTCCGACGGGAAGGGACCTCATAAAAGAGGAAGCTCCCGAAATAACCAGACTCAGGGAGAGCACTCCTATGTAATCGAGGATGACAAGGAAGAAAAACCTGTCGCCGCAACAGGCAAAGCCCCCTGGTCCAAAGGCTACGACGAGAGCAAACATTGCTCTTATCATGATCGGAAAGGACATTCAACCGAAGAGTGTTGGGACCTCCAACGACAACTGGCTGCTAAGTTCGCAGCCGGAGAAATAAAAGATGTGGACCTCAAAAAACCACAGCCTTATCAAAAGAGAGGTCCCCGTGATGACTCCCCGAAACGCGAAAGGTCGCCTGAAAAGGAAACAGATTCGCCACCTCCCGCTCCCAAGAAGAGAGTCGAAATGATCCTTGGGAAATTCCCCCAAGGAAAAAGCCTTCAAATCGAAGCTCTCTTTAATAAAACACCTCCCCAATCGAGCTCCGACTCAAGGGTCGATTACATCCTTGGAGGGTCCGACTCATGTCAAGACTCCGTTAACTCTATTAAAAGTCACGTACGGAAGGCTGTGTCCAATACTCAGTCTAAACCGACCAAACCCGAGTCTAACACTAAAATCTCTTTTTGGGAAAGTGAGACATCAAACCTTGACAGACCTCACGACGATGCCCTCGTCGTAACGTTAAATATAGCAGGGTACGAGGTACCTAAGCTCATGATCGACACCGGAAGCTCCGTCGATCTCATTTTCTATAACGCATTAAAGGGAATGGAAATAGATGATTACGAAATCGTCGACCAGAAATCCAACCTTGTGGGCTTCTCAGGAGAAACAGCTACCTCACTGGGAACCATCAAGCTCCCAGTCATAGCTGGCGGAGTCATGAAAATGACCAACTTCATAGTTGTCGACAAACCGTCTCCCTTCCATGCAATCCTTGGAAGACCTTGGATTCATAAGATGAAAGCAGTAGCTTCAACTTATCACCAATGCGTAAAATTTCCAGCAACCGATGGGATAGTTACCGTACATGGTAGCCAAAAGATTTCAAGGATCTGTTACCTGGGAGGGTTCGAGATCATAAAAGATTCCCCCCAATAGCAATTACAGGTCCAGGAGAGTCGCGAAATGCAACAGAATATCCGAGGTCCCCCCAAGAACCTCATCGAAAAAGTTAGCATCGACGACTCGAACCCTGAAAAACAAGTAAGCATCGGATCTGAGCTACCTCCCGAAACTAAAAAGGAGCTCGTCGAATTCTTAAAACAAAATGTCAAAACCTTCGCATGGGCCACCAGTGACATGAAGGGCATAAACCCCAACGTCACCACACATAAGCTCAATGTAGATCCCACCTTCAAGCCGATCAAACAGAAGCGTCGTAAGCTAGGCCTTGAAAAAGCCCAAGCCGTTAACGACGAGGTTGATCGACTAACAAAGGCCGGATCAATCCGAGAAGTTCAATACCCCGATTGGTTAGCCAACCCAGTGGTAGTAAAAAAGAAAAATGGGAAATGGAGAATCTGCGTAGACTTCACCGTCCTAAACAAGGCCTGTCCCAAAGACAGCTTCCCGTTACCTCACATCGATCGTTTAGTCGAAGCAACGGCTGGTCACCAGCTCCTGTCCTTCATGGATGCCTTTTCTGGATATAACCAGATTATGATGGAGCCTGAGGATCAAGAGAAAACCGCATTCATAACCGAACGAGGAACCTATTGTTATAAGGTTATGCCATTTGGCTTGAAAAACGCGGGAGCTACCTATCAAAGGTTAGTAAATAAAATGTTTGCTGGACAACTTGGAAAAACCATGGAAGTCTACATCGACGACATGTTAGTCAAATCTTCGATGGGAGAGGACCATATTTCCCATCTAAGGGAATGCTTCGACATCCTCAACAAATATGACATGAAGCTAAACCCAGCTAAGTGTACCTTCGGAGTACCCTCTGGCGAATTTCTAGGTTACCTCGTAACCGAAAGAGGCATCGAAGCCAACCCGAAACAGATAGCAACATTCCTAGAAATGCCGTCACCTAGAACGACCAGAGAGGTACAAAGATTGACTGGACGGATCGCAGCACTAAATAGATTCATCTCCAGATCCACTGACAAGTGCCTCCCATTCTACAAACTCCTGAAAAATAATAAGAAGTTCCTATGGGACGAAAAATGTGAAGAAGCCTTCAAATAGCTGAAAGCATACCTCTCGGAACCTCCGATACTGTCAAAACCTGTAACTGGAGAACCACTGTACCTGTACCTGGCCGTATCGGCAGCCGCAGTTAGTGGGGTGCTAGTACGGGAAGAGCAAAACGAACAAAGGCCTGTCTATTACACTAGTAGAAGCCTAATAGACGCCGAAACGAGATACCCTACCATGGAAAAACTAGCCCTAGCAGTCGTAACAGCTGCTAGGAAGCTACGACCATATTTCCAATCACACTCAATCATCGTAATGACCTCACATCCAATACGAACGATTCTACATAGTCCTAGCCAGTCCGGACGACTAGCTAAATGGGCTATCGAACTCAGCGAATACGATATCGAATACAGACCTCGAGCAGCTGCAAAAGCTCAGGTCCTTGCCGATTTCGTTATCGAGCTCACGTCCGAACATTTAGACCAAGAGATGGAGGTCCCAAAATGGAGCCTATACGTGGACGGAGCCTCGTCAAAACAAGGCTCCGGCGTCGGTCTAAGGTTAACCTCCTCAGCTGGGGAAACCATCGAGCAATCCTATAGACTCGGATTTAACGCCTCCAACAACGAAGCTGAATATGAAGCTTTAATCGCTGGCTTAAAATTAGCCCTTAGCCTCGGAATCCGAGAGCTGAGCGCCTACTGTGACTCTCAGCTAGTAGCTAGCCAGTTTCACGGAGAATACGAAACAAGAGATGAAAGGATGGGGGCATACCTCGAAGTAGTCTTAAGCCTGACAAAACAGTTCGATAAATTCGAGCTAACGAGAATCCCACGAGGAGAGAACTCTTCAGCAGACGCGCTCGCTGCGTTAGCCTCCACGTCCGACCCTCTCGTAAAACGAATTATACCCGTGGAAGGAATCGAAAAACCGAGTATCGACATAGCCACCAAAGCTGAATTAGATAACATGTCAAAAGCAAAAGTCGAAGATAACAGCCTTCCTACGGAAGCTACCCAAATCTACACGACATTTTGGTTCCCTAAAACCAGAGCACGCAGCTTCAGAAAACACTCATTTAACAATACAACCAAAAAGTTAGAGGACCACAACCAAAGTGAGGGCATTCACCGAAGTTCGGACTCTCCTGAGCCTAACTTAACGAATACCCCCGGGGGCACCACCGAAACCTCGGAACCACTCGTCCTCAAGGTACAAACAAGAAGCCGCGCAGCTCGCAAAAACACAACACAAACCACCGGGGACAACGAAGGAATTGGAGATATTCTTCAGAACTCAGACCCCTTGGAGCCTGTTCCAACGAATACCCCCGGGGGCACCACTACACCAGGTCCCGAACAGGAACCTCCCTCCTCTCTTCACAACAAAGTTGTAGGAAGAGAAGACTGGAGGATACCGATCATGGATTACATCCTCGAGGGAAAAATCCCACCCAATAAATGGGAGGCTCGAAAACTCAAAGCCTTAGCAGCAAGATATTGCATAATCGAGTCAGCCCTCCACAAACGAAGTGTCTCCGGACCTTACCTAAAGTGCGTTCATGGTCTAGTAGCCATGAAACTCATGAAGGAAATGCACGACGGTTCCTGCGGTAATCATTCCGGGGGCAGAGCTCTAGCTATCCGAATTAAAAGGCAAGGTTACTTCTGGCCTACTATTATCGCGGACTGCGAGGCCTACTCCTCGTCATGCGACAAATGCCAAAGGCATGCACCAATCATACACCAACCAGCGGAGAAGCTATCTAACATATCAGCTCCCTACCCGTTCATGAGGTGGTCTATGGATATCGTAGGTCCATTAGTACCGTCAGGCAAAGGAAAGAAATTACTGAACCTCCTGGTCCTAACCGACTATTTCACGAAATGGATCGAAGCTGAAGCCTTTCAACAAATAAACAGATTTGAGGTCGAAGGATTTGTTTGGAAGAACATTGTATGTAGGCACGGTGTCCCATACGAAATCGTAACCGACAACGGAGGACAATTCATATCCCACGATTTCAAAAAATTCTGTGATAAGTGGAACATCCGTCTCACATTTTCAACACCGCGGCGACCTCAAGGTAACGGCCAGGCGGAGGCTGCTAACAAGTCGATCTTAGCCAACCTCAAGAAACGCCTAGGAGCTCAGAAAGAACTCTGGTCAGAAAAACTACCCGAAGTACTATGGGCTTGCAGAACCACCCCACGAAAAGCTACGGAGGAAACTCCTTTCTCCTTAGCCTACGGGATGGAAGCTGTCGTCCCAGCAGAAACCACCGCAGGCAGCCTCCGACGGGAGCTATGCACTTCGAACCCCGCAGCTAACAACCAGCTCCTGATGGATAGCCTCGACTTAATCGAGGAAAGACGAGACCAAGCCTTGCTCCGCATTCAAAATTACCAGCAAGCAATGGCTCGGCACTATAACTCCAAAGTAAGGCCCCGGCAGTTCTCTGTAGGGGACCTGGTACTCAGAAAGGTCTTCGAAGGAACTAAAGAACCAGGAGCTGGAAAGTTAGGAACCAACTGGGAAGGACCTTACCGAATCATCCACATAGTACGACCCGGAGTTTACAAACTCCAGAAGGTACGAACCGGGGTACCTGAAATCCGATCGTGGAACGCCACGAACCTCAAAAGATACTATCATTAGGTACCCAAATTCCTTGAACTACGTTTGGCTTGATCCCTTGACTGGGTACGTAGGCAACTCCGTCATGAGTGCAGCCCCAACCTCTTCTCACCAATCTCATCAGCTAAGCCAAAGTGGCACCTGTCACCAAGGACGCTTAGCCCAAAAATAAGCTACTATGTAAACAATCTGAATCATGTACTCTTTGATATCTGACATTAATAAGACGATTAATTCAGTTTCATAAGCATCAAAGATCTTAAAACCCTCTAAGAGATTTCAGGTCCCATAAAACCGCGACCTGAGCTCAATTATCTCGAACACATTCAGGTCCTTGAGAACCTGGACCTAAGGTCTCGAAATCCTTAACATAACCTAAGGTCTTAAAATCCTTAACACCCACGAAGGTCTTAAAATCCTTAACATAAGCCAAGGTCTTAAAATCCTTGACAAATCAATAAGGTTTCAAAATCCTTGACATAAGACAAGGTCTTAAAATCCTTGACAAATCAATAAGGTCTTGAAACCCTTAACGACAACCAAGGTCTTAAAATCCTTGACAAATCAATAAGGTCTCAAAATCCTTAACAACAATCAAGGTCTTAAAATCCTTGACAAACCAATAAAGGTTTTAAAATCCTCATAAAAATCAAAAGGTCTTAAAATCCTAAAGAAGCAACAAAATCTCAAAACTCCTCGATTTCATTCACCACATTCCAAAGGTCCAGAGATCCTTCGGATTAACTCAGGTCCCTATGAGTCTAACTCAGGTCCCGACAGACCTGGATGCCAGGTCTCAGAACCTTCAAATTGGACTCAGGTCCCCAGATTTTCCGAAACAATGACAAGGACCTCTCCTTGAAGTCCTCATGACTAAATGTTAACTAAGCAAAAATGTTCACAACAAATCGAAACTAAAAGTCCCAATTTGATTCATCAATCATTATGATTAAGTAGGACATGACCAAACTCAAAAGCTCGAGATGAAAGCAAATAAGTCTTAAATTCGACAAAGGGTTTAAAAGCCTCCCCAGGCCATTAAAATCCTAAACAACGTTAAAGGTTTAAAGGCCTCCTCAGGCACTAAAGTCGCAGAACTTAAACGAAATTTAAAGCCAAAGTTTGAAAAACACGAAACATAAACTTAAAAGAGCCATAGCTCTTAATCTTCCTTCTCATCCTGGATCGGTTCACCATCACCCGCTGGAACCTCTCCTTCAGCCACATTGGCATTGCCTCCTTGAGCTACCTCGATCGGAACTAAATCAGGAGCCATTAAATCCAGATTAGAACCATATTCCCCAGAAAAGGACGGATTAAACATGTTAATCTCGAAAGTACCTGAGCTGTCCGAGATCTGGGGAAGAGGAAGCTTGCTGACTGAAAAGTCAGACACCTGAGCCTTCTCATACGCGGTCGTCGCATCAGGCAACAAAGCCACCAGCTGGCTGTATTCCTCCTCAACACTCTGGATCTTGTTGTTCAACATGTCCTTCAAGAGGTCAACGTTGGCTTGGAGCTCCTGACCGTACACCAATGCACTGACCTCTTCCTTCTTCTTAGCAAACTTCTCCCGAACACAGGCCAGGATCTTGCCATAAGCTTCAGCGACCTCTTTCTTCCCTTCCCTAACTGCCAGCTTGACCTCGGCCACCTTGTTCTTCTGGCTCTCCTGAGATGAGGTAACGAGCTCACGAACTTGTCGCTCAGCTATCCTTCGAGCAGATTCCAGGTCACTAATCCTCCTGCTCTTCACCTGGATATCGAGCTCTTGGCTCTCAATCTTTCCTTGTTGAGCATCAGCCTTCGAGCCCAGCCTCGTAACTTCGGCCTCAAGTTCGGAGATTCGAGCCCGGGCCTGATCGAGATCAGCCTTGGCTGCCTTAACCACCTCGGTAACCTCAGCAAGCTCACCAGCATCGGGGGCATCACGCAGAGCATTCTCAAACCCGAGCTGGGCCCTGTTAACAGCCCCAGCCAACTACGACAACAACAAAAAAATGACGATGAGTATCATTCCCAACAAATGAAAATAAAGAACGGGTAGAGATCACGCACCTGACCCATACAATGGGCAATGTCGAGATACTCCTCCCGGTTAGACAAGTCCTTGAGCGCTGGAAGGGGACATCCTACCCTCTTCAGGTGCCTCAGTATCGCGGCTAAGCCCCACGAATCGTCTAAAATCGACCCAGGCTTTGAATGGGTAAAGCTCCACCCAACGGTTCCTCCCCTGGAAGACGAGGAGGAGGATCGAGTGGGAGCTCCACCTTGATCAGTCCTAGGCCTCTTGTGCCTCGACGGCTCGACCTCGCAGGTATCCCTGGGAGCCGGATGATCAGCTTCCGGCACAGGGACCTCAGAAGGAAGAGTGGTATCCTGAGCTGTGACCTCAGCGGGAGCAGCCTCTGCGACAGGTTTGGATACTCCATCATCCAAAACGTCCTTCACTGAGTTAAGGAAAGATCCTCCTTGGCTCCTATCTCCCCCACGGGAAACACTGGCAGCCTTCGAAGGGTTACCCCTAGAGCGGAAAGATGGCCTGAGAGTCATGTCACCTGACTTGGTCTTTTCGGTACCTGAAGCGCTAGCACCGGTTGAGATTGATACAACAGAGTCCCCTGCGGAAACTAGAATAACAAGAATTCTTATAAGAATGGAAAATTTCGAAAAACGGCAAAGCTGTTTAAGAAAGAATTCAAGCCTGAACTTACCCTCAAGGTTCTCAGCAGGAATGGGATCCTGAAAAGAAGCGTTGTAGACGTCTGGGAACCTGGCAGCACCTATTCGAGATGTGGTATAAGCAGCCCAGGAACAAGGACTCTGAAGCAGCTTGCGGTATAAAGCTCTGGTAAGCTTGGTAGAAAGCTTCGGAGGATCCTCGATCTCTGTAAAAGAAAAAATCAGAACAAACGAAAAAGGTTAACCAACCGTAAACAAGCAAAATAGGAAAAGGGATACTCCTAGAATTCCTAACCAGATGGGTTAGACCAAGTGACCCTAAGGTTCCGACCAGCGGGAACCGTCAAGGGATCAACTTTAACATAAAAGTATTTCTTCCTCCAGTCATCATCGCTACTGGAGAATCTAAAGATCACGTGATTGGGACGACTAGAGAGGTAATAAGTCCCGGAACCGCCTTCTTTGGAAGCACTCTCCTTCAAAGAGAAGAGGCTCATGAGCTCGGTAAGACCAACGCTAACCCCTTCTTCTCTGGACCTAGTGATGAAGCCGTTAATCACACGGATGATCGAGGGACAGAGTTGGGGAAGAGCTAGTTGGTAATGATCTAGTAGATCTAGCAACAAAGTCGGGAGAGGAAATCTCAAGTGAGACTTGGAGATGAACTTCTCGTGACAACAGAACCAACCCTCCGGAGCAGTCTCAGGGGTTTCGTCGGAGCTACAGGCACGGCCAAGCTCTTTCGAGCCGAGAGCCTGAGTCATAAGGTTGACTACGTCTTGACTGTCCAGCAACGACGGCGAGTGTAGGCTACCGGAATCATCTTTCTTCTTCCTCTTAGAGACCCTAGTTGCGATCGTCTCTCTCGCTTTCTTTTTCCCCTTCATCTTGGCTCCGACTTCTTGCTTAACCTTCAGTAATTTAGCCCCAGAGGCAGAGGGAGGCATCCCGGACTCGCCGGAACCTTCTTTTGGAGGATTCATGATATGGGGAAGATCAAGAAAGAAAGTCGATTGCAAGGTTCGGGAAAGGATTTGCAGAGAGAAGTAACAAGAAAGATAAAAAAAAAAAAAAAAAGAAAACGCAGTAAAATAACCGAGGGGAGAGGGAAGTTACCTTGGGAAACTGAACGGAGGCGTGGAGAAAGTGGGAGGCGCAACAGTTAATGCTCGCAGCTTTATATCTCATCAACTCTCGAGATCCGGAAACGTCATTTCAAACTTCCTCCATCTGAACCGTTGATTTTGGTTAACGTAATAAGGACCGTTAGATCGGATAAACCGTATCTAAACAAGATAAGAACTAATCATGACTTTAACGAAAAGATAAGGTCGGTAGCTGGATTCTAGCTTCCGAGACAAAAGATTTTATTCGGAAGCTGGGGGCAACTGTTGGACCCGAATATGACCCTTAGGTGAGGTCACGATAAAATGTAAGCTGCCAAGTGGGCCGCGTAAAGCCCATCACATTAATACGAGCTGGAAGCTGAATTGAAGACTGAACCTGGAAGTCGTCATAAAGGAGGTCACGTTATAACGGGAGCTGATACTTCGGAGACTCGGTCAAGAGGAACCTGGAGCAAGTACGTAACTGAAGCCATGTATTTCGGGGATCAGTTAAGGAGTTATCAACGAGACCTGGACTATATAAAGACAGAGAAGATCTAGAATAGGGATCCATCTCCAGAGATATAACAACTATCAGATTAGATTAAATACATTACGCATCTTCCTTGTAATCATCATAAACACCTTTTGTAAACACTCTTTTATCATCAATATAAACGTATTCATTCATCAAGCTTATTTACGGGATTCAGCCCACGATTCATTATCTCTCAACCTAACCTAAAATCTAAGAAGTGAAACCTTGTCTCTCACAACTGTATCATATGTATGTTATTTATAGTCAAACAAAATTGATATTTATAAAATTAAAATTTATTTATCCTTATTGAAATGTGTGTCCACCCACTTGTTCCACTCTCATCTTCAAGTAAAAGTGGTCCTCTCTTTGCAATACAATTCATGTAACTTCTGTAACACAAGTGGTGCACCCACTTTTCATAATTTATTTTTAACAGTTTTGTGATTGTGAATGCACAGGTGGGGCACCCACTCTGGATGGAGGAACCGTTTTTTATCTGCTCCCCATTCAAACTCATAGTATAAATTGTGATCTGTAGGACCAGCCTCAGTAGGATTTTTTGCACATGTATTCTTTATAATCACTTAATGTTAACTTATAATTTTGGTAAGCCTTTTAAAATATGATAATAATTCATATATTACATTTAATATCGATTTATATTTTTAGAAATTTATTTTATAATATGGTAATAACTCATAAATCATCATTAAAAATAAATATATTATAGCATTATAAATTTTGAAATATCATTTAATAAAATATTTTTTACAGAAATAACTACTAAAATTGATGACATGACTTATAGCTTAATATAACATGGATAATTACATTTAATGTTAGAGAAAATCACATAAAAAACCATGAAATTGGCAAAAGTTTGCACTTTAAACCATGAGGCTCAATTGATAACACTTTAAACAGTGAAACTTGTATCAGCAACATATTAAACATCGAAAGTGACTTATTTGTTGCACATCAAAATTGTTACCGGTTACTGTTCATTATCAAGTAAAAACGGTGCAAGGTGATCACTTTTTTTTAAAAAACAATTATTTAATTAATAAAACAAATAAAATTCAAAACAAAATTGATAAAAAATTCAGGAAAAAACAAGAAAATATTTAAAATTTATAAATTCAAAAAATAACAATGATTTTATTTTATAAATTCAAAAGGTTATAATAAAAAATAATACTAATTGTTTAAAATTAAGAAAATAGTAAAATTAATAAAAAAACTAAATATAATAAAAAATTTATGTTTAAAAAGACAATTATAAATTGTGAAAAGTGAAAAGTGATAAAAAATATAAAATAAGAAATTTATGAAAAATCAGGAAAAAATTAAAAATTAAAAATTAAAAATGAAAAGTACTTGAATCCAAACCTCTTTTGTTTTTAGGTGGGCATATGGACGTTCAGATGTGTGGGTTTGTATCCTTCAGATCCTAGAGATTGGACTAAACAAGACACTTGAAAATATATTTTTATTAATTCAATATTTTTATTTATAAAATTTTAGAATTACTAAATAATTTATTCTAAAAGTTAACTTTCAATTTTTGAGCTGCTTATTTTTATTATTTTTTTCCAAAAAAATCAACTTTAGATGTCATTTTAGGCATAATGTTAATGATCAACGGACGTTTATGATTAAAATGACATGTCTACAAAAGATTGAGCGTTTTTTTTTTGTCTATAAACAGTTTGGTGCTTTATTTTAACCAAATTTGAAGGTTGATGATTTTTTTTTGACAACAAGGTTGATGATTTAAATGATATTTTCCATTTCTTTTTTATTCCAGAAAATTTTCTTCTTTGTTTATAAACACTTTAAATTAATTACTGAGTTTCTAGAAAATAGAAAGCCTTAAAAAGAGATAAGATTCTCAAACAGGCCTTAGCCAAATTTTCCACAGACTTAGTAAACATTTTAACAAATAAAACAAAAATGACAAATTGAAAAAAATAGATAGACAATATCAGAGAGAACTCTGTAGAGTTCCGATAGTCCTTATTTCCAATTGATGATTCCAAAGAATCCTTAAGAATCTGATTGAAGCCAGGTATGTGTGATGTAGAGACATAAGACATGCAGCAGAGCTCCCCGAATCACTAAAATTTCAGCTAGGAGAGACGAGGATATATGCAATTTGAACTGATAACGCCGACGACGACAAGCTGACCAAGTCGCATCCAAACAATTTTCTTCTATACATCATAACTATAGTGCAAAGCCTTTACCAAGCTGTAACGTTTAGAATGAAGGAAGACGTTTTGAGTGTAAAACCTGAAAGTCTTGAGCAAAAAAAGAACTTGGAAGATTATTCTACTTTTCTAAAAACAATATGTGGGCTGAAAATTGGTTCTTATTCATAACATGGATTACATAATAATGAATGGCTACCAAGCTACATTCTCTATAATCCTTGCAAATTTACCAGCATTTCGAAGAATAAAATAATAGATGTTATATAGAACGATAAATCCCCTTTTTCAATTGAATGTATAATAAATAAATTTTGGGATTAACCATAAGAGAAGTAAGTGTAGACTTCTGAAAGTAAGGCAATCCATACGTACAATCATAAAAAAATTGTATTAATGTATGCTATTTAAGTTTGACTATTTTCGAGTATATAAACCTTACCATCTGGTCCTTCTCTTCCTTGATGGCACAAAGAAGTGGAAAGAATCATTTTAGATGTAGATGGCAATTAACAAGGTGCCATAGATAGAAATATTCTGCAGTTTTATAACGCAGTATTCATAAAGCGATTTATCAAAATAATTTTGTCCTTCGTCTTTTCCCCTTGCTGGTGAGTAGTGTCTCATGCCATTTGTTCTTCACATATGGTCCATTTTTTGTATATGTCAACTCTACGTAGTTATCCATTATTTGAAACATATAATTTATAAGTCTGTGGTAGCCGGATTCGGGAAAGCTAAATCATACTGATGCAACTTTGCAATTTTGGAAAGGAAGACTTTGTCCTAATCTCATTTGAAGGATGGTAAAAGGATCCTTGAGCTTTGACACCCTAGGATGAATATGATAAAACTCAAGAGAATGTTATGTAATACCTTTAAATTTGTAGAAAAAATTGTCAAAACAGAACAACAAAAACACACTCTTTGTCCTCATAGTATAAATTGAATCCCAACAAATAAGGAGAGATAGAGGGAAATGGAAGACACAGATCTGCGGAAAGTGGCAACATGGCCGCCTCTTGAGAGTATATTAGAAAGGCTGGGAAAGAGAAGAAAGAAGAAGAAACATAGGTACCAAAACTCTCTGCAACTAAATACTTAGGCTTTTATTTTTGGCTTTTGCTAAACAAGTTGCAACTCACATAGGTTTTCTTGAAATATATGATTTCTCTAACTAACTTAGATATGATGCATGTGCTATTTGGTTTCTGCTGTGCTTCCAAATAAATGTTCCTTATGATTATGTATTTTGAACGCTCATATGCGAATTCAGAATGAAGTTTAATGTTCTTAAATTCGTTTTTCGTATTGTCTTAATATTTTTAGCATCTTTTTTTATTACGTTTTGCTGGTTCTGCAGAAAACCCGTATCCTGTTAAAATCTTTGCTTTTTTGTAACAAATATTCACACTGCAAATTTTGGTTCCCACATATCCTCACCATATATGAAAGATGGGTCATTGGTTTGGTCGTAATACTCTAACGTCGGATCTTGATGTAGAAATTAGAATTTGAAGCGAAGGTTGATGCCCCAAATCAGAAATGCTATGTTTCCTCGAAATCTAGTGGTGAAGGTACTGGAGATCGCTCGTTTATGTGATTTACTACTCCTAAAACCAGGTTTGTTTGTGGTCAGCTATGAACACAGTGGGAGATCTGCGACTTTGTTGTACATGTTGTGAGCTTGTACAAGCTGCAATAACAGTACTCCTTGTCTGTAATGATTATGCGACTTGCAACATTTGAGCTGAGTTGAAGGGATAGACTTAAGTCGACCAATGAATCAACAAGAGTATCGAGTCTTCTTTGTGGTCACGAACCCTGGAGGGCATCTAAAAGTAGGTCTTGAGGTTGTTCATGTCTTTCAAGATGAAATTTGAGTGATCCAGAGGAAGCTTCAAGATTGGAAGTTTGGTTGTCAAGCGTAACAAGCATTTTCAGATTTTGTTAACTCTTTGTCGCCTGGTGGAGCATAGAGCATGGATGTTGGCTCGATCTAGATCCAACGGTAGACAAACTATCAGTTCTCGTCCATACTCATGAATTATGTCTATGACAATGGATGCTTCCTAGATTTGGGTTCGCCATTGAGGGAATTGTGGGTGCAGCGATCACGTTCAAGGTGTAAGGAATCACTAATACGGGTGTCTAATCCAATGTTAGTGGAGGCTATGAGGGTATGACTTGTTTTGCCTGTTGATGTGGTGCTTTGTTGGGTTGTGATGACCTCATTGATTTGGGGTGGTGTGTCGTTTCTAATGGATTCATTGGTTCTTAGATCCATTTCATTCTGAGTCATCTTTTCTTAGGTTTTTGAACTAGAGATATTTTTATATATTCCTTATAGATGGTACTAAATTGTGAGAGATAAAATCCACAATTACGAACTTAACAAAAAGTAAATTGTCTAAAGTGAAATAGTCATATTCCCTCATTATTCTTTTAATTAAACATATTTACTTTTAATTATCAGTTATATCCTAAATTTTTTAAAATTATAGAATTAACTGTTTATTTGTGCAACAAACCAAGGAATTGATAACAATAGAATATTTTAAAATAAACAACTAGGATAGTAATCCGGAAGTTATTTTTGTTAATGAATACTCCCTCCGTTCCTAAAAGAAAGTTGTTCTGAAAAAAAAATTGCTTCTAAAAGATGGTTTTTTATGTTTTCTATGAATAAATTGCAAACTTTAAGAAAATTAATTGGTTTTATTGAATTACTATTGGCCAAAAGTTGTTAAATTTGAAAATCGTAGAAAAATAAGTTTATTATAGTGATTTAATGTGTTTTCTTAATATGTGTGAAAATACTAGAAAGATTATCTTTTAGGAACGGATAGAGTATTATTTTTGTATTAATATGTATAGGTATGGTGTTTCTTTTTTCAGTTCGCTTTCAGACTATATTTTTTTTTTTTGCTTTGGTTCTCGTCAGACTCATAATATACTAGATCATTGAGAACATTACTCTAACAGACACATTTTGTCTTTCCAATTACTCATAAAGACACTTTGAGTTTGAAAGACACTTTCTCATGTATTTTTTGTCTATTTTGCCCTTGTAGTAGACATTCACATGCCTGAATAAATAATGGTTACATATATATTTTTATATATTATTTTGCATCAATAGCACAAAATCTTCAGATCTCCTTTCTCTTTTTGTTCTTTTTCTTCATTATATTTTATCATTTTTTTCCTTTATGATGATCATTAAAATCACAGAATCATTAAAATCCAGAATATTTTTTTCCCAATTGATGATCTTTGAATTTTTACGGCTACGATGAGTGAAGGGGGATTTGGGTTTGTCACTAATTGTGAGATTAGAAGATGAAAGGGGTTTATGTTTGCCACTTTTACAGATGAGAAATTGAGTATCCATAAAGGATGCGATTGAAGGAATTAGTGGAAGTCATGGTCAAGATGGCGGTGGACACAGCATTGGAGATGGTGATGGTTATGGAGATTATAGTTATGGAGGTTGTGGTTTGGAAGAGGGGATTGAGATTATGGAGATTGTGATTATGAAAGAAGAGGTGATAGAGAGTTAGAAGCAAAGTTTGGTGGTGGTTATGGAGATGGCGGTAATTGCTATATTTGCATCCTCTGTAGATGTGAGTATCGTTTTCGGGGAAATGTCAGGTGTGAATGTGATTGCTATGGACAGAGGATGTGTATATTTGATCGGTGTGGACGGCAGCAGTGTGGATGTGGTGGTTGTAGACATGAGAGTTGGTGATCAAATATGCAGTGATCAGATAAAGTATATCCATCATGTTATGTATATACTTTGTTAGTTAGGTTCTATACGAAATATATTCATCAAGTGTGCAGTGATCAGACTTAGTTAGCTTCTATACAAAGTATATTCATCATGTTATATCCACAAAAACATAACCACACATGTCTATATAATCATATAAATCATATTCATGTCTCTCCATCCACGAGTTTTCCATCCATATTTATATATTGTATAAATATTTATATATATATATATATATATATATATATATATATATATAAATGGATGTCAAGTTATAGAGAATAAAAAGTAGAATTTATCAAATCAATTAAAATGATTTTACATATCTTAAAACTGATAAAAATAAAGAAATACAGAAAATGTGAAATGAATAATAACAGCAAAAACTAAATAAATGGAGTTGTTTTTAACTATTATCTTTAAATAATGAATCTGGACACCAACTTTCATAGATTTTGTTTAGCTATTAATTGCACCTAGCTTCATTTAATAAACACTACAACCAAACTATCTGGTGCAGCCATGAGTAGAGACATTATAGAGCTGAGTGAGTCTGATGAGGGAGAGCTGATTGAACCTGATCAAGGGGATAAAGTTGCTGCTGAGGGGACTAACTCAGAAGAGGAACTTGAAGCTGTTAATCCGGAACTGAACCTGAGCAGACATATGGACCAGAGAGACATCAAGGACGACCTGAGCTTCAATATGGACGTGTCAAAGATGATTTTGGCTGAAGATAGGCCTTTCAAGCCCAATAAGTGGAAAGATAAACCAGCTTGGTTCAAATTTGTTAATTTTCTATGTGTAATTCTGATTTCTTCTAAACCAATTAAAATTAGGATTTGGTTTTCATAAACCAATTAGAATTAGGATTTGGTTTTGGTTTTGGTTTACTTTTTTAGATTAAATTAGGAGTTTTCTAGTTAGGATTTTTTACATGTCTTTTATATAAGCCAAAAGCTGCACATATTGTAACTTACGCATTCTTTTAATAAAAACCAGAGCTTTTGGCTTTCAAACACGTCCCTTTGGGGACCTATCCTTATTGTTCACGTGGTGAACAAGATCTTGTCACAGGAGGTAGCGTGAGCTTCCGTGATACATCCTAGACATGAAGCAGGGCGCACCTGTGTCTCAGGAGTCGCTAAACAACTCTAGAGCAGTCCATAGCTCTTTTGTGAAGATCATCCAACGTCCTGGAGCTTCTCAAGCTCAAGGATCCATCCATCATCCCTCAAGTGTGATTGGGACGAGGTCTTCCTATCCAAGGCCGCACCACTATCAGTAAGTCGTTAGATATTCTTGCACAAAACTCATCTAACAGCCCAAAATAATTTCCATAGTCCAAACACCTACCTAACTCCACAGTTACTTCAAAAGAAACCAATTTGTCTTTACACAAAAACAAGGTCAGTGTGGTCTTAAAAAGACAGTTGGCTACATATTGTGTGCTAAATTCACAATGTGTCTTTCAACGTTAACAAAAGTCATAATGTGTCCTTTTTTGTAACTCTCTCTAGATCATTTTCAGTGTTTCATCTGACAGTATTAATTTTAGAGATATTATCCTATCGTGGTTGTATTTTGCTTATTGTTTTAATTTGAACTCGCCATCCTGTTTTTATAGCTTACGCTCTTTGAGTAACTAAAATCTTTACGAAAAACCATCTTAATATTAAAGTACGAAGTGGACATGTTTCGTTTGAATGGAAATTGTAATAGTTTATATAGTGTTTAGGACGTTTATAATTTAGGGTATCAATTTACTATTATCTACAACCGTAATTAGTTGATAAAATCTTGAAGGGGTATAGTGGAGAGTGTTCTAATTTGCCCCACTTAGAAATATTTTATTATTTTTATCCTACCTATTTTCTAACTATCCCACTATTATCAATTTTTTTCTCTTTACTTTTTTGTCTTTTCTTATTATAATGTTTTTAAGATTTATGGTCCCACAAGTTACTTTTTCATTCCACTTGGGGGACTCTCTCACTCGCGGTCCCCCTCTCTTTATTAAATATTTTAAAACTTAGCACGAATCTCTCCTTCCTCTCATACCACTCTTCTTTGAACACATGTCATTTTTTTATTCTCCAACTACTATTCAACCTTTTTTTCATGAGCTTCATTTGGCAATTTTAAAACTGATTTTTAAGGTAATTGAATATTTTATCGTGAAAATTTATATAAATGTATTATTTACGTTATATGTATTATGGGTAATAAAAAAATAAAATTGTGTAAATGAAGTTTAAAGAAAATTATGTATATTTCTCAATATTTAACGATGTTTTGAAGAAAATAAAATAAAATTGTGTTAGTCAATAATGTGGGTTTGTAACACGTATTTGGTTATTTAAAACACCTAATTTGATACAAAACTAAACTTACATGAATATTGGTATAAAACAAATATGTAAATACAATTTAAAGAAAATTATGTGCATTTCTCAATATTTAACACTGTTTTGAAGAAAAAAAATATATTAAAATTGTGTTAGTCAATATGTGGATTGTGTAACACGTTCTTTGTATATTAAAACACCTAATTTGATAGAAGACTAAACTTTCATGTATATTGGTATAAAACAAATATGAAAATTAAGTTTAAAGACTATTCTGTATATTTCTGTTTGTTTTCCTATTTTAAAGCAAAATAATATATTAAAATGGTGGTAGAAGATATTGTGGGCTGTACAATAGTCTCGTGGTCCGTTAAAAGGGTTAAAAACAATGGAATGAAAATTTATGGGAACAACTGGAATTACTAGTATTACTAATGTGAAACATGTATTACTATATTACTGGATCGACTATGTATTAGAGTTCTTGAACAACTTAGATTCTGTAAAATTTTAACTAATAATAATTTTATTTTTATTTTCAGGGAAACCTATGGCCTCTCCTATTACAATTATATGTTTTGACTACGAAGGAAGTTACACCAAGGATGAGGCTGAGATAAGATAAAACAACTATGTCTGATACTGTGAGATTTGTGGCAAAATGTCAAGGAGTCAAAGAAGATTGCAAATAGTATTTGCGAGCAGCAAAGCTTAATAATTCAGATATTTGCGAGCAACAAAGTCAAAGAAGGTTACTATGAGCTACTATGTGTAATATGAACTGCTAGGTACTTTTATGGACTACTACGTACTACTTTGTACTATCTAGGAACTACCTTAAAATACCTTGAATTACTATGTATTATGCATGTTTATAGGAACTTTTGTTTTTGTCTTATTATTTATTTTTTCAGAAGACGTATCTCATATATTACGTGATTATATGTTCATATATATGTTTAATTGTCAAATTAGACATAAAAACTCTTCAATTTTCAAGTTGGCAAAAACTTCTCATTTTCATAGAAAACATCATTCTACTTCTATACTAGTGTCTTGATGGGAAGACCATAATGGGATAAATTTCACAAAATACATAATTTCTGAATTTGTTTTCTGTCAATATGTTACATACAATCTAAAACTGTCTAAATATATCAGTATTACTAAAAACTTAATTTAATGACGTTATATTACTAAAAAATGTTGCAATTTGGAAAAGAAATACTATGAAGAATGAATTATTACTACTACCTTGAGTACTACTAAGAGTAATATAAATATTATTTTACTCTTTACTTTTACACATTTTTAAACATGTGCCATAATTTGTTTTCAAAGTGTTGATAACGTGTTACACGTTTAAACATGTGTCACATGTTTCTTTTGTTTTTATTTTTCTTCTTTAAACTGTTGACAATGCATTTTTCTTAGTAATACCTAATAAACCCGGTAGTAAAAATATTTTTTCTTAAGGGTTTTTAGTGACTAAAACCCTCAACTGTTTTTGAATCGTAAAATAAACACTCAACTATATTTTTAATGTTTTAAGCCTCCAACTTACAAATTGTTAACGTTTGTCATCCTCCGTATATAGTTCTGTAACAGAAGGTGACTTACACTAATGATTCATAAGTTGAGGGTTTAAAACATTACCAAAATTGTTGAGGGTTTTTATGATTCAAAAATAGTTGAGGGTTTCAATCATTAAACACACATTTCTAAAAGAAATTGATTTAAGAATTTTTTTTGTAACTATCAAATATATTTTTATTAACTAAGAACACTTTAGCTTAGTCAATATGCATGTAAACTAACAGTGGGACTATATAGTATCTTAACTGAAGAAAAAATATTACTGTAAAGTCATTTAAAAATGAATTTTATTTATGGAATTATGCGAATTCCAAGTGAGAAATATTTGATTAGCAATCGTTATGAGATAACTAAAAGAAGATTGGGACACAAAGACCAATTAGTAAATATATTTTAGAGAATGAGTTAGGCCATTTGATGGTGATATCTAATTATGCCAAATATAAAACCCGCCATTAAGTGTTCGGCTTGGTGATAAGTCTTGAGAAATCCTATGTACGGACGCCTTGACGTGTTCAAAGATCTAACTCGGTTCTTACAAAAAAAAAATATATATTTGATAATTAGAGTTTTTTTTCTTAAATCAATTTGTTTAAAAATGTGGGTTTAGTGATTAAAACCCTCAACTTTTTTGAATCATAAAATAAACCATAAACTATTTTTGTTATGTTTTAAACCCTCAACTTATGAATCGTTAATGTATATCACATTCCGTTACAGAATTATAGACGGAGGGTGACAAAAGTTAACAATTTGTAAGTTGGAGGTTTAAAGCATTAAAAATATAGTTGAATGTTTATTTTGCGATTCAAATGTAGTTGAGGGTTTTAATCACTAAAAACCATTTTCTTAATACTTAGATATTCTTGTCATCAATTGAACCAAACCTGCTGCAAGAAAATCATACAACACAAAGCATCATACATAAGATATAGCATTCAAATTTTGCAGACCAAGAACCAACAAAACACAGCATCCTACATGAGTTCAAAATAAAAGCTGAGATAAATATTAAACACCTAAAATATTTTTAGCTGGTTGTCTTCTAAGCCTTTGTTCTAGGTTTCGTATTGTGCTCTTCAATGTCATCGGTGCTAGCTTCAGTGAAAGCTGGTTGTTTTGCAGCTTCTTCTTGCGCTTCTTCTTGCCTCAATCCGAGTCTCTGTTTCAGCCTCTTCATCTTGAGTCTCAAGTTCATTTTTTTAGCCTCTTCATCCTATTTTTCTCCAGCTCGAGCCTCGGTTCCAAACTCAAACCGAGCCTCAGTTTTAACCTCTTCTTCAATCTTCTTAACTTCATTCATCTCAGCCTCTTTTTTAACCTCCTCTGGTTCTTTTTCTTTCTCAGGTTCTTTTTCTTTTTCAGCCTCTTCATTCTCTCTTTATTTCTCTTCTTCAGCATGTTGAGAGCTCATCTACATGTTGTTCTTCTACAGGAGAAATTTTGTTTTTGTAGACTTTCCCTTCTTCTTCTTAGTATTTTTTTCTCCATGCTTTCGTCTTGTCATTATTTCGATCTTCAGAATACCGTGTAACAAATGCCATTCAATCATAATTGAAACTGAAACAGGCTTCCAATGCTTAGCACTCAAACATTCAACACTAGCTCAATACAATCTCTAACTCACTTTGACATTTCCATATGTTCAAATTCAAACATTCACTCATTAATTCAATCTCACAAATTTAAAAAAATTTAACACTCAACCACTCAATTACCATAGACAAGCAATTTGGATATTTTTGTTTCACATATCCAACATTCAGTTTTATGTCATTACATTCCAAATTTTCACCTAAACAATTACACAAACACAAGTAATAAAAACTATAACCAAATCGCGTTCAATCAACATAGATAAATTCCTTCTCTTTCAAACCCTATTTTATCCAAATCGTTCCCCATTCAAATTGCTTATATTTGACCATTTCAGTAGTCATTTAAGCATACACACACATATTTGTATCCATTATTTTCGAACCCACATTACAAATGAACATAGAACTCAAAAGAAAGAAAAGATGAAATAAGAAAGTTACCCAGATTTTTGAGAACGAGGAAGATGGAATAGAAGGTTTCCGTTACAAATAAAATTGAAGGCCTCTATAAGAGATGTGCACTTGATTTCAGATTGGTTAAAACAAAGAGAAGAAAATGTGATTTCGTCGATTAGGGTTTCCACCGAAAAAAGGGAAAGTCTGGAGAAGGACGTCATGAGTCTAGGAGGAGAAGGAAATACTCTGATTAGGCTAGAGTATTATGTTATGTTTAATTGTAGTTTTGTAGGTTTATTAAGGGTAGTTTAGTAACATTTCTGTATTTAAAAGACAAAGAAAACTAAATAATTTGTTAAGTGGGACAAATAAGAATACACCATAGAGGTACTAGGGTAAATAAAAATAAAGTCCAGATATAGTTTCAAAATAAAGAATATCCGTTCAAAAATCCTTCCAATTCCTTAGTTGTTAGAAAAATTATAAAAACCAAATCATTTTATTATTTGCGAACACGCTGAAAACCGTTATAAGATTATTGGCTCAATATTTCATAATGTGAGAGTAAGCTAAAAATGCTGAGGTGCCTTTTTTTCATTCGCCCTTCGCCTTTAGTTACTGAATTAATTTTTAATTAAATCACACATTTATCTTATTGGCTGATCATCTTGCTAATCTCTTTTTAATTTCCTTCTGGTTAACCTTTCTTAAACCGTCTCTAGACCATTGCTAATCTCTTTCTAATTTCCAAAAGATTAGCATTTCTTAACCCTTTTTTAATCACACCATTTTGTCAATCTCGGTTCATCTTAAATCTCTACGTTTGTTGGTTTTGTGTCTCGGTTTGTCTATCCTCTATTATCATTTCATCGGTTTCTGTCGCTTCACATTTCGGTTTGATACATCACAGTTCGTTCAAATGATGCATTTTATGTACTTTTATACAATGGTACATGTGTTCTACATTTATGCACATAACAAATAGATATGGGAAAAGAGAGAAACCTTGTCTCAAGCCTCTTTTAATTTGAAAGTAACCCGCAAGCTCCACATTCACTTGTACAGAAAAAAAAGGAGTGGTTATGCATAGCTTTATCAATGAATAAATCTGCCTCAGACTCCTAATTCCTCTAGGCCAGAAGTACAAAATCCCATCACACATAATCAAATTCCTTCGAGATGTCAATCTTCATCACACATCTAGGAGATACAGCATCTTTATGATAATCCTTAGCCAACTCTGATGCTAATAAGAGAATCTCCATCAGAAGTCTTCCTTTTACAAAAGCAAATTGATTTTCTGAGACGTTACGAGGAAAAACCAGCTTTAGCCTATTACCAAGGATTTTAAAAACCACCTTATACACCACATTGCAACATGATATAAGTCTAAAATCTCTCATCACCAACGAATCAGTTTTCTTAGGAATGATGGCCAAAATTGTTGAGGTTACACCCTTAAGGAGAAATCTGTACCTGAAAACAGATTGAACTACAACAGTGATGTCCTAAGCTAAGATGGACCAAGTTGTCTTGAAGAATTCATATGGAAACCCATCAGGACCAGGACAATTGTTCGATGGCATAGCAAATATCACCTTGCGAATCTCCTCCACTGTAACCTATGCTACCAGTAAACTACAATCCTCCTCTGTATATCTAAAATGAAGTAATTCTTGCAACTTTTCGGTTATGGCACCAGTGTAGTTCTCACGAATTTGATTTAGAAAATCTGAAAAGAAACTCATTACTTCCTCTATGATGTCGTTTTGCTCTGTAGCAATATTACCATTCTTACACCTTATCTCACGAATGCTATTTTGCACTTGACGAATTCTAATGGCATTATCTATACTATACTAAAAGGCAAATATGGAGGGATTCTAGCATGTCCGCATTGACAAATAAATTTAGCCAATCAAACCATTTCATTAATACATGTTACATGGGCTTAACTAAACTTATGATTTTTGTTTGGGCTTCCATGTGCTTTCTGCTGGGCTTCGTCGGTTTTCATTGGGTTTGCTATCCTATCGCGACAATAAATAAAACTAAAGCAGCCTTCGACGGAAACCATGAAGATAAACGCCTCAAACCCTTGATCTTCACCGTTTGTTTCTTTACGATTCAGTTCTATCGATCCACATCTCCACAACCAATCTTCCACTTCATCTCGATCCATCAATTTCTTTTTAATGATTTCGTTTCAGTTTACTCTTTTCCTACTACTTTATATACTCATTTTCTTTCTTGAGTGCAAATCAAACCCTAGAACTTCTCCAACCTCAATCCATGGCTATGAAACCGAATGGGAAATCCCCTATCACCTCCGATTATGATGAAAAAGGCATGTTCTTCCGAGATGTCTCATTGGGTCCCCACGAAACTCAGTTGAGTTTCTGATTGATCCATTTCTGGGAGGCTTGGAACCCTCTATAGAAGACGCTTATTGACGAACAGGTACTTGAACTCACCAAAACTTTATTATTTAGATTCGTTGTTATTTAGATCCCACTTATATACTTAATACAACAGGAAGAAAACTAATTGTTGAATTGCCAAATCTTCAAATTTTATTATATATCTACAAAATTAAAAACAATGATTCAGTATGTATAAGTTTGCTGGTACAAGAATATTATTACCATCTTTTTACCTTTTGGATTGTTAGTGTATTTTCTTTATTACTATATTGTGTTTGCATCATGATTTGTGGATTGTTCTACACTTACTTATTTTGGTTTTCTTCGCAGGGAACTGTTATCCAAGGATTCATTTTGCCAGGACGTATTGAGAGATATTTGCCTAAAATGAAGCGGGATTGGTTTACAAACTCAACAATTTCTATGGATCAATCAACATATCGGTGAATCGGGTTTCTGATCATGCCACGACGGTGTTGTTCTCATGGAACTCTGAACTGTCTGTTCTTCAAGACGGCCCCACCCCTTTTGATGAAGATAGATTCTGATTTCATTCGTTTGAGGATTTTTAAGCTAACTGTGATCACAAAGAATACCTCTACGGTAAGCTCTGTAATCCCCCACACCATCTCTTTTTTTTTGCATTGCTTGATGATTAGATGTGGTATTTAGTCTTTCTTGCTGTTAGATATAGAAATCTCAAATTTAGCTTAAAGTGTGTTTTAGGTTTGTCATAATCATTCTTTGATTAATAGTCTTAGTCAGTCTCTGAAGACACTCTTTTAAAACATAACACGACAAATGAAATTCACTAATTATATCTGTAACATTAGGAAGCACCATTTATTAAACTCGGGCCTTGGATTTTTTTGATCATCATAGCGTAGCTTGGTATAAATAGGATCTGTTAACTGCTTTAAAACTATGTGTGTTTCTCTTTTGTGTGGTCATGAAATATTAGATTACTTATTTTGGACTCTTCTAACTTACACTGTTCATGAACAATGGAATAGATGTTGTTGGCCACATGAAGCTGGTTAATGGACAGAGTCTCATTGATACCCCTGTCCTTGACGAAGTGGAGATAGCAAGGGCGAAGCATCTTTTGGTTCATGTGCAGTCACACGAGTAGGTTTTTTTATTATATCTTACACACTCTTCTCTGTACTTCTCTTAACCATTCAGTGTCAATACTTTGCAGTGGACCTGTGATGAAGCTCTACCTTTGGGACCAGACTGCAAGAGACTTCTGCAAAAAGTTCAAATCCTACGAAAACACACCGACTGTGCTATTGGTCACAAGCGTTAACACAAAGAGTGTCGGAGGTTACAATTTCTATCTCAAGTAAAGCTTTCTTATAGATACATATCTACACTTTGTGTTACTCTAAATGGGTTTTTCTTAACACAACAAGTACTTTTACCTACCATATACTACTTCGGCTGGTAAATATTTATGTGTGTTTACATTTATTCTTTGGCTAATTGAAGTGCCCGCGCATAACCCCATATCAATGACTGATTGGATCAATGCTTACTACTATGTCTCAGGTTGGGCGTTAATCCACAGATTGCTGAGCAGGTTAATGCAGACGTGGTTACTAAACGTGAGACACTGACCATAGGGGAAATATTCTCCTAATTAAGCATGAATCTGCAGAGGTACAACTATGTTTAATTATTTTTTAATCATTGAGCAAAGCTTAGATGCTTATATATCTTTGCGGTGCAGGAGACTTTTTTTGAGTGCACGGCTAGGATTGATGATGTGGTCCATGGCTCTACCTGGTATTACATTTCGTGCAGTGGGTGCAATACTAAGACTACGAAAGGCCCAACTTTGTTGATGTGTTCAAAATGTGGGAAAGTCAACATATCTGGAGTTGCACAGTATGTACTCTAGACTCAATACTCAGTAACACTTTGAATGGTATTAGCTTCTAATTTTTTCATAACAGGTATGCACAGATATCTGTATATGACAACAGTGAGCAAGCTGTTTTTGTACTGCTTGGTGATGCTGGTTATGAGTTGACTGCAAAGCATGCATCAGATTTAGTCTAAAACATTATCATAGTTTGATTCTAACATGCTACTGAGTGTACACTACACATTTTTTTTTTATTTACTAACAATAATGGCTATGGTCTAGGGTCCCATAAGCAAAATCTCTTATGAGCTGAAAACCAGTTAATCAAGATAAGTATCCCATAATTATTAAAGAGTTGATTACTCTTGGAGACACATTTTTCTCTTTTTTGACTTCATAAGACACATTCTACTTGAAGGACACTTTCTTCCTCTTATCTCCTAAGTGTTTTTACCCATATAGTCTTTTGTCTTGGTTAAGACTTTGAGGAGATGACTTAATTTTACTAGTATAATAATCTGTCAACTTCTTTACTCTCGCTCCCTTTCTTCTCTTCTTACCTACTTTATCAATCTCATATATTTCTTTATGTGATTATTTTAACATATTTAAAATATATAAAAAATAAATTTGATATCATAAATTATGTCTTTTTGTTCTCTACATTTTAAGATCCATTTTGATATATTTTTACAATTTGAATATGAAAAAAATTGTGGACATGGACACACTAAATCCAATCAACCAAAGAAAATATTCAATACACAGATGATGCCAGTTTTATTAATCATGAGGAGGGGTTTATAGTCACAGTCACAAACAAGAATTTACATCATCCTTAAAATCTCTAATAGACACACCACAAAACATAATCACTAAATATAATAGACACAAGAGGTTTCGTCGTCTTTTCCCCATCTTGGTATACTAAAGAGTGTGGACATGGATAAAAAAATCAATATAGACAAAAAGATGTGGACACCAGAAATGTTGACAATCAGAAATGTGGTTAGAAATGTGGACAATCGTAAATGTGGTAAGAAATTATTTTGTAGACCTTGTACACAAGAAAATAGATGAGTTTTGTTGATTATAGAAATGTGTGTACGAAGTCACATTAGAAATATAATCAGAACTTTTTGTTTTAATAATATGTTTTTGTGGACATGATCTTGGGAACAAGATATTGTGGACAACATCTAGTAATTAACAAAGAAAAATGTTAACATAGACAAATGAAAGTGAAACTCGTAAAATAAGCTCACCAAGATTTTTAAAACTTGATAGTTTACCATAATGCATGTGTATGATTTAGCACAACTTCTAAACCTTCAATAACTCATTAAGTATTCACAATAATACTAAACCCAATTTTTTTTTTATGATAACATAGGACCTGAGTTGTTTAAGAGATCTAGTTGAAATTTGGAAACAAGAGAACAATACCACTGTAACAAATTCAGACCTTTAATATACCAAGAAAACCAAAGCACTAGACAATTAAACTTTCAGAACTTTTAAAAAATTTGTGAACACAAAAGTAAACACAAGGGAATAAGATGCAATTAATACAATACCAAGAAGTGATATAAAAAGGCTTCGGCTGAACTTGGTGAAGTCGCAGACTCGTCGGCGCAAGTAACCTCAGTCCAAAATTGCAATGACAACGCAACCTGCAGGTGGTAACTCTCCTCCGCCAGCTGCGCTAAGCTTTTCCCAGATGACGACCCCCCCCCCCCCAACTGAATCTGCTGTCATCTAAATTCTCAAATCTCTTCCTACGACAATTTGAAAAAATCATATAAGATTCTCAACATCAAAGCTCTTGTGAGAACTATAGATTTAACCAAAAAGTCAAGAATTTTGCCATCTATGTGAGCAATTATTGTCTCATGAACAAGGATGTATAGATTTTGTTTTTCAATGGTGGCTAAGAGACGGCCATGAAACACACACCTGCCAATTAGGTCGGAATGAATAAAAAACAATGGAGATTAGGTTTCAGTCGAGGTTAGGATTAAGCAAACTCCATCTTCTTCTTATTCTTTTCCATCACCCACTACAGGAAATATGGGTATTAATAGCATTAGACTATAGCGTTTTTGATGTTTCTGCTATTATATACCAACACTGACTTTTTAATAACGTTTATAGATTGAAAACGCTATATTTGATATCGCGGGAAAATAAATTTTTTTAGCCGCGTTATTTTGGTAACTATTGGCTCCAATAATTAGAAAAGATGCTCCAACAAATTAAATATTTCTCTGATTCACTCTTATTGTTTCTCTCTCTCTCACGAACTCATCGTCTCCATCTATTCTCCATCTCTCACGAAATCATGGCTTCCACCGGACAACACTCCAATCTTAGTCATTCACGGCCAGCTGAGTTAAATCTCCTGGGTATCCCAGTTGTAATTTCTCTATCTCTCTCTTTTCCATTCTCTTTGTTTCCTTTCCGTAATCTGCTCCCTAAATCCCTCTCTGATTCGAGCAAGAACCCTAATTCGTGATTTGATATATGATTCATATTTGCTTCAGAGATAGTATTAAACAGAAACCTACTTCATCACCTCTCCCGTCCTCTAAAGTCGTCTCCTTTTCTTCTCTCAGGCACTTTCTCTGCTCGCCTAAAATCCTGGAGCCATGGCGGAAAGGTTCTCTCTTTTCCCCAATCCTATTGAGAGATTCACTTTTATAATTATCTTTAGTTATCTGATATTTTTTTCAGCTCACTAATCAAAATTAATTTTGATCTTTGTGGGGTGCAGACTGTAACAAAGCTGAGGTTCTCAAGGAATGGTTTCTCTGACCAAGAGAAACATACTTTCAAAGTAAATGCGTTTTCTTTTTATTTTTTATTTTGTCTCATGTTTCACTTGGAATAGAGAGAGATATAATTGTTTTGTTGGAAACCATTTTGTAGAATCTGTTGAAAGTAGATGACTTTTATCGGATTAGATTTCCTTCCAACCCATTTTGTGGTTGCATCTATAGAATCATTGAGATTTGTTCAAGTCACAGACTCACATTCTTCTCTTACTTGGTCTCCTTCTTTTACCTTATTGTTTTCCCTGATGTGTCTGATTTTTAAAACAAATAAAGATGTTTTAATTACAGAGATGTCTACCACGTGATGGCTTGGATTAGCATTTCGTTATACACATGGTAAGAGGACGTTTCTGAGCTCAAATTTCTGTTTGCACCTAACGATTTTAGCTACTCTGACATGAAGGGAATCGACCCAGCCATCACCTCGCAAGAGCTGAACGTGGACCCCACGTACAAACCCGTGCGACAGAAGAGACAAAATTTGGGCCCCGAGCGATCAAAATCAGTAAACGACGAAGTCGAACGACTCCTCACAGCCGGTTCTATCGCCGAAGTCCGTTACCCTGATTGGCTAGCAAACCCCATTGTCGTGAAAAAGAAAAACAGGAAATGGCGCATCTGCGTCGACTTCACCGATCTCAACAAAGCTTGTCCGAAGGACAGCTTCCCACTTCCAGTCATCGACAAACTTCCACTCATCGACAAACTGGTCGAGTCAACAACAGGAAACGAGCTCCTCACGTTTATTGACGCCTTCTCGGGATACAACCAGATCATGATGCATCCCGATGATCGCAAGAAAAGGGCCTTCATAACCGACAGAGGAACCTTCTATTACAAAGTCATGTCGTTCGGTCTAAAGAACGCAGGAGCAACGTATCAACGACTCGTTAATCGAATGTTTGTAGATAAGCTCGGTGACACAATAGAGGTGTACATCGATGATATGCTTGTCAAGTCGCTACATGCGACAGATCATCTTACCCACCTGAAAGAGTGTTTCACGACACTCAACGAGTACGGCATGAAATTGAACCCGACGAAATGCACATTTGGAGTAACATCCAGGGAATTCCTCGGATACGTCGTCCCCCAGCGAGGGATCGAAGCGAATACCAAGTAGATAACCGCCATCCTTGATCTCCCGAGCCCAAGGAACAGCCGCAAAGTACATAGCCTGACTGGACGAATCGCAGCCCTCAACAGGTGCATCTCGCGATCAACCGACAAGTGCTTACCGTTCTACGAATTGCTAAGGGGCAACAAGAAATTTGTCTGGGATGAGAAATGCGAGGAAGCTTTTAATCAGCTCAAGCATTACCTCACAACACCGCCGGTTCTCTCTAAACCCAAGCCAGGCGACACCCTGGCCCTTTATATGGCTGTCACTCCAAAAGCAGTCAGCAGCGTCCTCATCCGAGAAGATCGAGGCGAGCAAAAGCCAATCTTCTATACGAGCAAACACATGACTGAGCCGGAGACCTGATACCCAACCCTCAAAAAGATGGCTCTCGCTGTCATTACATCAGCGCAAGCTCCGACTGTACTTCCAGTCTCATACGATCGAAGTACTCTCGAACCAGCCACTTCGAACAGTGTTACAAAACAGCAATCATTCGGCTCGTCTCTCCAAGTGGGCTATGGAACTGAGCGAGCATGACATAATCTACAAAAACCGAACCGCGGAAAAATCTTAGGTGCTCACTCACCTCCTAATCTAGCTTCCACCAGAAATCGAACATGACCTCATCCTTCCCAACCAGAATTGGATCCTGCATGTCGACGGATCGTCAATAAACAAAGGGTCCGGAGCAGGAGTGCAACTTCAATCACCAACAGGCGAGCTCATTCGCATGTCGTTCAGCTTCGATTTTCCCACATCCAACAACGAAGCCGAATATGAGTCGTTGATCGCCGGCCTTCGCCTCGCAAAAGCAGTAAAAGCACGACGTCTGCGCGCTTACTACGACTCTCAACTCGTCGCTAGTGAATGGATGCCTACTTAAAGCTCGCCCAATCGCTCGCAAAGGAATTTGAGTTCTTCTAACTCATAAAAGTCCCTCGCGATGAGAACGTCTGCGCCGAAGCACTCGCCGCCCTCGGAAGCAAATTTGCCTGATCAGGTCACACGGGAGATCCCCATCCACAAAATCCAAACCGCGAGCATCAATTCCTCGCAGGATCTGACTTCTGTCGCCGCAGTATCAACTGTGGAACCTCCCGGTGATACATGCACATACGTAACCATCGATTGAAGAACTGATCTAATCGAATACCTTACGAACGGAACAGTTCCTTCCGACAAATGGCTTGCTCGCCGATTGAAATCCCGCAGCACTCACTACGTCATCACCAACGGGGAGCTACACCGATGGACAAAAAACAAAGTCCTCCTCAAGTGCATCCAAGGCGAAGAGACACGAATTGTCATGGCAGAAACACACGAAGGAGCAGCAGGCAATCACTCGGGAGGACGGGCACTCGCACTCAAGATAAAAACCCACGGTTTCATCTGGCCTACTATGATTGCCGACTACGAAGTATACGTCAAACATTGCGACATGTGCCAACGCCATGCCTCAACCATCCATTGCCCGACTGAGCAGCTCTGAACAATGACTGCACCTTATCCTTTCATGCGCTGGGGAATGGACAACATAGGACCTCTCACGCCGTCGCGACAGAAACGCTTCATCCTAGTCCTAACCAACTATTTCACTAAGTGGGTAGAAGCCGAAGCTTATGCCAGCATCACCGACAAGGAGGTTCAGAAGTTCGTCTGGAAAAACATACTTTGCCGACACGGAGTACCTTACGAGATAATCACAGACAACGGCTCCCAGTGCATATCCAACGCTTTTCGCGGTTTCTGCGAATGATTAAAGATACTGCTAAACACTGCGAGCCCCCGCTACCCGCAATGCGATGGTCAAGCCGAGTCAACAAACAGGAAGGTCATCGACGGTCTCAAAAAATGACTTGACCTGAAAAAGGTTGCTGGGAAGATGAACTCGACGGCGTCCTCTGGTCACACCGAACGACACCGCGTTTCGCGACTAAATGCACACCATTCTCTCTTTCTCACAGTGTCGAGGCGATGTCTCCCGCAGAAGTCAACGTCACAAGTTTGCGACGATCCCATATGCCGCAACAAGTCGAATTAAACCGCGACATGCTACTCGATGCACTGGACGCGATCGAAGAGAAGCGAGATCAAGCTTTGCTTCGCATCCAGAACTACCAACATCAGATCGGGAGTTACTACAACAAAAAGGTCAAGTCTCGACCCCTCGAACTCGGAGATTTGGTGCTTTGCAAAGTCTTCGAAAACACCAAAGAATGGGGAGCAGGGAAGCTGGGCACGAATTGGGAGGGACCTTACAAAATCACCCAAGTTATCAAACCAGGAGTCTACTGTCTTCAAACATCGTCCGGCGAAGCAGTCCCTCACACATGGAACTCCATGCACCTCAAGCGATACCACGCTTGAACGCATCACACCGATTGGAGTGATTGTACATATCTCGCTTTCTTATCTTCATTTCTAATCACCGAGTAGATGCACCCATCGAGGTCACTTCTACTCGGGTAAAAAAAAACCCAGTAAATGCACCCCTTAAGGTCACTTCTACTCGACCCAACGAACTACGAATGGCTTGATCCTTTTTCAAGGTACGTAGGCAGCCTTAACCGGTCCAGCTATAACACTACCCCCTACCTTACAGTCTCCGAGACGCCGCGATGCTAGTTGTCCGCTCGGAATCGATATTACGGCACTCGCATCCCACGAAGGTCATGTCCTGATCAGACACTTGACCGAAGGGACGTTTAGTCGTCGCTCACCTGTGCGAACCACCGCATTGACCAACTAAAACTATCCAGAGAGAAAATTTGGTCTATATTGCTTCCGAGGAGAAAGTTTGGCCAACTGGAACTCACTCGCGACAGCAAGAACGGACAAAAAACCTTTTTCCTCTAAGTCTATTATTGGCACATTCATTAATCCTACTTTCTTAGCGATATAACAATTTTCAAGATGTGGCGAGACAATGGACCCAGGACATTAACTTTACAGGAGTACGTTCAAAACTGTCGAACAAACGGACTAAAAACCGAGCCAAATAATAGCATAATAAAGGTTCCATAAGACTTCAAAAAAAAAGCATAAACAGATAGTACGAAGTTCAAACTGAAACCGAGACAAAACAACAACATAAAACCCTCGCAGGGGGTTGTAAAAACACAACAAACAAAACGGACTAAGCTTCAGGATCACTCCCACGGTCGTTGAAATCGGCAACCTCTGTGGCCCTAAGGCTGGAATAGCGAGTAGCCGGAGAAACTCGCGACCGGGACGACTTCTTCTGGCGTCTCGCCAGTCCCCTCTTCATTCCCTTCGCGAACCTCTTCAGCAGGGTGGTCTTCTAGATCTTCAGGCGAAGTGTCCGAGATCACAAGGACATTCGCATTTTTTGCCGCAGTTGGCGGGTTCTGATCGAGCGTTCCGGTTTCCTGCGCAACCAGATGAGTCACGGTTGGCAACGGTTCCTCGCGTCGAGACTCAGACGGTCCAATCGGATAAGGAGGCGGGGTCTGGAGATTCACTGAAGTCTCCGGATCGATCAATTTGGCATTATATCCATACGGATCGAGGCCAGCCAGAATCCTAGCATCCACGAACTGAGACTCCAGCACCAGGGGAGAGAGTTGGAGGTCTTCCTCCGGTATCTCGCAAACCTTGAGCTTTTCGACCTCTCGCTCGTAGTTCTTCTCATGCTTGGTGAACATGTCGATGGAAGACTGCGGGATGCTGTTCCCGGCCGCCTTCAAGACTTCCAGACACTTCTTGGTCCGGAAGGCCTGATTGTGGAGCATTCGAGCGTTGTCGTAAGGGATCCGTTGCTGTTCTCGGGAACGGATTCTATCGAAGCAAAGACCGGCTTTGGCGATCATCTCAGTCTCAACCTTGACCCTCTCCTTTGTCACCTCCAGGGTCCTGGAGTCCCTGAGATGTTTCATCTCACGATCACAAGTCATAAGGAGTGAGGCCTTCTCGGTCTCAAGGTGGGCTTTCTTTTGCTCGAGTTCAAGCACGGTTCCTCGGCAAGCATTCAGGTCACCCTTGAGCTTGTCCCTCACCTCCACGGATCGATTTAGCAAATTAGAGATAAATAATAAATATCTAACTAATATATATCTAACTAATTTTAATTTTCACAATTTTAAAAAAAAAATCAAACTAAAAAATGCTATGTTAAAAAAATGCTTCGGTTTAATTGTTGTTGCTATCTTGTTTATGTGCTATATCGTAAGCTTGCTGTATGTTGATTAAAAAAATTAACTAATAATTACTTGGTTAATTTGTGCAGGTTAAATTAAAGATGGGACTTGACTATAGCTACACCCAGCCTTCGGAGTCAGGGGATTATTACGGTGGGAACTCAGTCGACAGTGTCTACAGGGAAACAGAAGATCTTATTCGCCGGGACCAAGCTGAGATAAGATACAATGCTCGTGCGCGTGTGGAGTACCCTCCGCAACCGGAGGTTGAGTTTGGATTTCCGCGGATTTGCTACTGTGGAGCTCCGCCTCTTCTAGCAACTTCCACTAGTAGGAATGATCCAGTGAGAAGATATTAAACATGTGCGCATGTTGATGATGGTGAGAGACATGTTTGGAAGTGGTGGGATGTGGCCGTAATGGAAGAGATGAGAGCTAGGGATAAACACGTTCTTCAGCTGGCTGAAAAGGTAGATTCCTTAACCCTTTTACCGGACTATGAGACTGAGCAGAAGATAGTTAGGCTAGAGAAGATTGTAAGGGAAAAACCTAGATTTAGCAATGGCTTTGAATACTTTGTTGGTCTCACGGGCATCATATTAGTTGTAATAGCTTTTGTGTGCATGTTTAAATGAACCGTTTCTAGTGTTATGTGTAATGTTGTAATGTACTCTTTGTATTGAACTCTTGTATTGAATCATATCTATAATATTTATTAACAACTAAGCTTCTTCTATTTTACGATTTTAATCGTTAAATATTAAAAACAGGGTTATCATCGTCCTTAGCTTGCCAGTTACTTTCATCTGAGGCCATGCCTTGTCGGTAACTTACCGTTTCCTATCATTGCCATTAGCTTGCGAATTATGAAGTGTATCGCTAGTAGCTTCTTTTTTAACGACTTGCCTTAAAAAGGATCAATGTTAAGGTTTTCACTGCTGATATTGAGATGATTTCTAGGTTATGCTGTTTACATTTGCCATCGACAAAATCAGTTGATTTGGGCCCTTAAAGAGGACTGAGCCCATTAACGAAAGTAATTATTGCCCTCAGCTTGCCAGTTACTTTGGGTATACTTCTCATACTTAAAAAACTCTAGCTAGCTATTTGGTCCTAGCTTTCCAGTTGATGTTTTACTTTACTCATATTTTTATTACAAATACTGCCTTCTCTTGGTGATAATTATTGGTGCATGCCAAAAAAGCAACGACAAACTATTCTTCTTAATTGACAACACAATTACCACAGTCTTTTCATAAAGTACAATCACTTCATCTACACAATACAACCCTCTTTATAAATGTCCTACAACTTCTTATATTACTTTCACATAATTCTCAGCATCAGTTGAGAGTAAAAACCACCTAAATTTCACAGAATAAATTTCAGCGAATATGGGAGAAGATTCATCGGTAAACAATTATGACATCATCTCCATCGTTGATTCCTCAAATTCAAACGACGACGACTCCAACTCTGATCACACAAACTATTTCAGAAATATTCCCTTGTCATATTTTGCTGCGAACCCTACCGAAATGCTCACTAAGCACTACGAGTTGAAGGAACTATGCTTGGAGAATGGGAATCCCGAGGCACATTATATTGAGGGCATACTTCAATATTTCGTAAAGGACAACGAACACGCAGGCTTATATCATTTACGCCAATCATCCGATTGAAACTATAGAGACGGTGCATATCTTTATGGTTTGTTACTGCTTGCATTAGAACGCTTTCATAAAGGTGCCAAGTATTTGGATAAACTCCAGTGGAAAGAAGATCTATCAACCTCCCGTCAATGCTGGGAAAGAGTCAAGAAATCTCTAAGTGAAATCCCTGGTATTATGAATCAAGGCTACTATATAGCTATGGTCAACCTTGAGGCACTCTGTAGATGCCGTCGCGGCAATAACGTGGCTGAAGTATGCAATCATGGTTACTACTATCAAAGGCTTAATCAGTTTGTGGTGTTTGCTATGAATAGAAACAACTAAAGGAAGAGTTGTGAAGGTGTATTATCTATGAACACATGTATTCTGATTTTTAGGGTTTCTAATATTCATAAGTATTGTTTTCTGGTTGTCTTTTCCGCATTAAACCTGATAGGGTTATAATAAATCATGGTTGTTTTTTCCGCATTATTCATATCTTTTTTTTGGCACGAAACTAAATCAAACTAAATCATATCTATATCACTTTCTTTTTCTGATTACATTTACCATCAACACAATTAATTGACCTGGGTTCATTAAAGGGACGGGACTCCTAAAACGAAAGTCACTATTGCCTTTAGCTTGCTAATTCGTTGCCTTTAGCTTATTATTAAGTGTAGTGCTGGTAGCTTCTTTTTTACGACTTGTATTCAAAACGGTCATTGTTAAACTTTTAATCACCCATCAAATCATACTTAAATGTTCCATGTTGCTACTTGAAGTTGGGTTTTCCAATCATTATCTACATTCTCCAACTAATTACAGAATATGACGAACTTGAACTTGGATTCTCTCCCTCCTTTCATTCTTCATAAGATTCTCTCCAAGGTAGCAACATACAATCTCCGGGACTTTGGTAGTGCAAGAATTGCTTTTTCCGGGTTCAATGAAATTGGCAAAGAAGATTACTTTTACAGATCTGTAAATCTCATGGACTTGTTTGACTGGATAGATGAGGTCAATGCTGTTAGAAAATTCAGGCTTATGTGCTACCAGTTGGGTAATCCAGAGGCCATCTACTTGCGAGGTATGTATGAGTTCTTCAGGCTCCATTTACTTGATGAAGGAAGGGAAAAAATCCATCTTGCGGCTGAGAGAGGATTCTCGCTGGCCAAGTATGTAGATGGTATGATGAACTTAGTATTTAGCGTTGATGATAGAGGATTGGTTCACAAGTACCAATGTTTTACTCGTGAATATGTTGATCGGATGCATCACATGATGACTAGTTGGGCACTCATAAGTTTTCCTGGTGAGGTGGAACCTGAGATGTTTAGGTCTCTATGTGAAAGAATATCTCTTAACGTGTCACGTGATTGCTTGTGCTCCACAATGATAGAACCAGTGTCTGAAGTCTCCATAGATGAATCAAGAAAAAGGTGGAGATGCGATCGTTGTTTCTGGCAACGTGTAGCTTGGGACTTCGGCAGTAACATTCATTTGACCGCTCATCACTGGCCCATTGGAGATTAGTTGTGTGTGTATGCAATGTAATGTTTATCTACTTTGACTAAGTTTATGTAAAATACATTTCTGACTATGGAATGTGAAATAAGTATTGTGATTAACTAATACTCAATAACATATGAATCACTAACATATGATTCTTTCGCCTTACATAAAAAGCAGCACAACAAAAAGTTTGAGAAAAACAGGCACCAACTACAATGTTCATTGATTGAGTTCCTTCATTTTTGCTTCTTAAACCCAGACCTTGTCCTGCTCAGGTTTTCATCCTCAGGTGAGTCTTCGCCTACTTTCTCCACATAGTTCACGTCTTCCTCCAATGCAGCGACTTTCCTCCTCAACCAGTTTAACGTCCACATCTCGTTCACATCCTTCTCTTCTAATGCAGCGACTCTCCTGTATAACGAACCCAATTGCTTTGTCCAGTCTCTCAGTTCTTCCAATTCAGCAAATGAGATCTCTGAGCTGTGGTGGGTAAGGTTGAATTCCTGCATCGTTCATACAGTGGGAAGAAGGATACACATCAGACTAGCTTAAGTCAAATTACTCACTAAAGATCAATCAATAACATGGGACCAATCAGTCAGTCATTCTAAGTAAACTTATTTATTTCACATTACTCACTACACATCAGACTAGCTATATCAAATTACTCACTACACATCAGACTAGCTTAAGTCATATTACTCACTAAACATCAATCATAACATTGGACCAATCAGTCATCCTAACTATACCAATTTATTTTACAAACAAAGAGAGTGTCATAGAATTACAAACCCTTGTATCTCCACAGTCGCTTAAAGTTTGGCTGCTACTTTTCTCATCCTTATCTCCTTCTTCTTCATTTGGCTGAACATCATCAACACCCGGAGTCTCGTGACTCAACCTTTTCTCATCCTTATCTCTTTCTTCTTCATTTGGCTGAACATCATAAACACCCGGAGTCTCGTGACTCGACCTCTCCTTAGATCCTATCTCCCCGCCTCCTTTGTCAGGATTCTCCTCATACTTCAATCCTTTTTGTTCTATTTTGTCAACCGATTTCACGTCTCGGTCTTCTTCTTCACGGTTCTGGTTAAGGTTTTCTGTCGCAGCGACCACGTTCGACCAATTAAAATTAGGGTTTCCATTGAGATTTTAAATGATTTTTTGTTTTCTTTTGCTTTTTTTACAAAACTTTCATTTGATGAAATACACTTTAGGCTCATTTCAATATTTCGGCCCATTCAAGGAATTCCACATTTTTTGGATTTTGTTTGGTTGTTTACCTTTGCCACTCAAATAATCAACGAAAGATTGAAGACATAATCTCTCTAGCACACGATGACACCATTATGTGTTTAAATCTTCTTTGTTGTCTCTAATAACCTTTGAATGTTTATATGTGTATATTCAGACCTAACCTAATATACACACAACAATAGACACCAAGATACACAAATTGAGACAGCATCACGAACATAAAAGAATTTGACACGACATACATAAGGTTTAAAGAACAACAAACGGCCTAAAGTGTATTTGTTAGCTGTTAGCGAAGGCTGATTAATCTTAAGAGCAAATTCCTCGTCATCAAATGAAAGTTTTGTATCACCGCGCCATTAGCTTGCCATATCATCTCATCTCTAAGCTTGCAAATTCGTATACTTGTCATTAGATTGCCAATTCGTATACTTGCCCTTAGCTTGCCAATTCGTATACTTGCCATTAGCTTACCAATTCGTATACTTGCCATTAGCTTACCAAGGATAGTGCTGGTATTTTGAAATAATGGATACTGACTCTAAAATTTCCTTTTAAAGAGTACCGACTCCACAATATCTCTCCAAAGTGTGGCATACCAGCAAATTTTCTCTAATAAGTAATCAACGGCCAACGAGAAGAGCTGGTGCCTTGTGTTTTTGTTTAATGGTGAAACATGCATCTATGGATACTTTCAAGTTTTGTCCCCTCGATCAAAATAGAAGTTACACAATTTGTGTTCATTTTATTTTAACTGTATAAATCTTAAAAAGGCTTTAGTCACTATTTCTAAGTTTATTATCATTCAATTTAGAAAACTAAATTTTGTTTGAGTATAAGATATAATTAAGTTAGTTAATGGATGCATTTATGAACTTCTTTCTATAAATATATGTGTTATCGTTCAGTAAAAAAAATCCAGAGAAGTATCAACCAAAATATTATTAAAAATGTGTTATTTATTTTCAGTTCTCTTTATATTAAATTGGTATCTTAATCTACATATAAGAAGCCAGCCAAACCCAAAAGAACCAACACCAGAAGACAAAAGTAACAACCTGAGCCCAAGAAAACCCACCTACGACACTACCCAGTACGGTACCTTTCACAATCGAAAAAGTCATTTCACATAAGAATGCTGAGCTGTGGAAAGGAATAAAAAACACCAAGAAATGACCTCAAGGTAAAAACCGCCTCCAAAAAAGAGCTTTGATTATATTCACTATGTATGTGTGGTTGTGGATGTGGTGATATTGATGAATGTATTATGGTGAAGTCATTATTGAACTGTTGTTTGTACCTGGTCGGTTCTAATTTTGCATGGGATCCTATAATGACTTTGACAGGGAAATTGGTCTAAAGTTGTTTCATTGGATATTGTAATTATTCACTCCTTTTGTGTAGGTTTGTTTGAGGATTTGTAGAAGTATAAATTTTGATATAATGCCAAACTTTTGGAAAATGTGGATCCAAGCACCGCAAGTTAAAAAGACAACTGAAAACTTGTAAAATTTTTGCTCCAATATTATTATAAGGAGTTCAATGATAAGTCCCAGTTATAGGTCATCTATTGTTGATCTAGAAACATTTGCTTTAATATCAGCTAAGGTTCCTCTTGGAAGCAAAGATAATTTATTCAAGAACAAACAAATAATACACTTTCTTTGGGTAGTTATGACTTCCTCTTTTTGGGTTTTCATTTCTTAAATATAAGCACCTATATTTCGCATGGCCTTAAACTTACACTCTTTGGTTAGAAGTCATAGGCACCCTTCTGCAGCTTGCTCCATCCTCGGACTGGGAGGAGAATGTTCATGTAATTTTGGCAGGTTTTCATGATCTCCGTAGTTCAGTTCTTATGAGGTTATCTTTTCAAGTCTCATTAATAAATTACATATGGGTGAAAGAAGTGGTAGAAGGCACTCCCACCTAGCTCTTCCAGTGGGTCAACTTGCAAGAATTATCAACAAAACAATCAGGAAAGGAATCAAGCCTGCAGGCTACTATCGCAAACCGAGGCTACAAGGTCTCCCCCAGTGCTGGTTCAGAGCCCACATTGGGCATAGATAGATATGCATACTATTTATTTAATATTTTTTGGCTGTAAATAAACATTTGCTTCTCTGATGATCAACAAATTTAATAATTCATCAAAAGATGTTGAACTTAATCAGCAAACCCGAGTAGAAAATGGTGAAAAAATAATATTTAACAATGAAAAGAAAAATCGCTTGATAGATTTCGATGATTCTTGATTCAGAAGAATGGTCGTTTTTGAGAATTCTTGATAATAGTTGATTCATAGAGAATAATGATAACAAGTAAGATAAAAATATAAAGTTTTTGATACCACATAGCGGCTCATATAAAAAAAACATGTTCTTATATTTATTGACCAAAAACAAAAAGAATGACTTGATAAATACTGTTAATAAAATTTAGAAACTTATCTTTATCGAGCTTCCTCCGCCATAGTACGCAATATACAATCTATCGATTTAGATTTATGTTTTAGCAACCCCTGTATCAAAAATACCATACATTTACAATATATTCCAGATATTTTTACACCATTGGACAATTAAATATTGGTTCCTTAAACAGCAGACGATTTTCAACTTGGTTGGCAAGCGTATAATATATACTCTTCTTTTTGTATGGTGCATTCATAAAGTTCGGAGTAGACATAATATGTAAACTTCTATTATTAAGGAGTTACAATTTTGTGATGAATTCTTTGATGTTATTCTCTGATTTTAAACTTCCCATCAAAAATCCTGCAGCAAGAGTGAACGTTATCAGTAAATGGAAGGATGATTCTTCAAGAAACCATGGAGAAACAGAGATGCTCTTAGGCGATGAGAAAGTAAGATCAATATTAAAGTTGAAATTAAAATTTTGTATCGTAGGTGTTTTTCGGACTGCATAATTTATTTTTTCATACAGGGATTCACCATTCAAGGAACAGTTAGAAAAATGCCCACGATCAAAATTTTAATTTCAACTTTAATACTTATCTTACTTTTTCATCACCAAAGAGCATCTCTGTTTCTCCATGGTTTCTTGCAGAATCATCTTTCCATTTACTGATAACCTTCACCTTACTGCAGGATTTTTGAGAGGAAGATTAAAAATTAGAGAAAAACATCAAAGAACTCTCACGAAATTGTATGTTGAAAGAGCATTTCTTCTTGCTTGTTTCATTGGTATTACATATATATATAGGATAGAAATAATAGGGCTTCCTAATAATGGAAGTTTACATATTATGATCTTCTCCGAATTTAATGAATGCACCATGCAAAAGGAAGAGGATAGATTATACTTCTGCTAACCAAGTTTAGAATCGTATGCTTTTTGAGGAACCAATATTTTACTGTCAAAAGATATAAGAATATCTTGAATATATTGTAAATGTATGTTATTTTTGATACATGGGTGGCTAAAACAGAAATATAAATCGATGGATTGTATATTGCGTACTATGGCGGATGAAGCTCAATAAAAATGAGTTTCTAAATGATATTTACTGTATTTATCAAGTTATTTTATTTAATTTAGGTCAATAAGTATCACTTATATACTAAAGTTCAAATCACATAACAAATCGAATCTTGACATGTGGAATTTCTTTTAAAAAATAATTGAAAATAAAAAGAAAATAATGAATTGTAGACATGGTTTCTTGCTAAAAAAAGATGATGGTTTCTCAAAAAATCCCACTCTCCACTGTCCACCTTTTTTGTCCACAACTTTTATTTTTTTCAGTTTCTATAAATTTGAATCCGACAGAAAAGCGGCAGCGAAACTCCCAATCAGTCAAAAATAAAATTGGAAAATTCGTACTCCATCTTCTTCAGTTTTTTCCCCTTTCCTTCTTCAGTTTCAATACCCTAATACAAATTGGGGTCGGGAAGATGAAAAGACGTAAAGAGCTTGCCGAGTTCTATTTTTCAAGTAGATAGATTCCACAACTTATCCCAGGGACGCTCTCTTGCTCCATTGTACAATTTTGTTGAAGATTCATCCGTGCAATGATTCATCATAATAAGATTCAGCTAAAAAGAGAAGGGAGCAGTACTACAATAAAAGCAATGGATTTTGAGTAAAAAGACTTCTATCAATTAACTACCAAAAGGATTAGATTACTGAATTGTTTTCCTACTGTGCATAATGCTTTACAGCATACTATTGTGAGCACGGTAATACATTTTTTATAAGTTTAATGTTTCAGTTATTTTAGTTACTGTTGTAGGCTATGAACTTCATTTCAAGTGATGAAAATATGGTAAAGTTGGTACTGCCACGGGAACATTTGATTAACTTCAAAGACAAAACTAACACATGTATATATTAGGTACATGTTTATTGTTTTTATAGTTTCTCAAAACAAGTATCTTTTTTCCTCTAATTGTCTCTATAATACTTTTTTTGTAGCCTATCCCACAGCTGACAAATAAGGATGAAAAATGGGGAAAGACAACAAAACAACTCAACAATCTACCAAGGAAAAAGGCAAGTAAAAACTATTAAGAGAAAATTACTAAAATGTTATAGAAAAGTTGGTTTATTACTAGAATAATATACATGTTTTCAAAATTACTAGAATGTTTGTGGATCCATGTCATTAATAACTCTAATTATTCCGATAAAAAATAACAAAAAAACGAATTGAAATCTTGTGTTGAAAAAAACTACAAGTTTCATTGTTCATCGTTTAAGCCTAAATTTTTGAGTTGATATTGTTGTTTATCGTTCAAAATTCTCAAACTATCTTCTCTGATAATGTCCTCTTCGCTGCAATCGCCCGAAATCTTCTTCGTTGCAATCGCCTGAAATCATCTTCTCTGCTAGTTTTTTGAGTTTGTGGCTGAGTTTTAATTTATGTTGTGGCTGAGTTACTTTTATTTTACGGTTTGTTTATATATGCAATTGTAGATAAGTTACTTCCTGCGAATCTTCAAAAACCTAGCTATTAAAAATGTGTATTCCGAGGAGAAAATGCAAATACATTCCAAAAACAGTCAATTTTTTGTGATTTGATATCCATATTTTGATAATCTATTTTTTTTTCAGATCTGAGGGTAAGAGAAGATTGAACAAGAAGAGAAAGGACAAGAAGAAAAGATGTGACAGATTCAACAAAGACAATACAAAGGAGTTCAATGAAGTTTGGCGACATGGAAGAGTTATCACAAGAATGGTGCAGAAACTTGTAGTTTTGGTTATCTATGTAAGAAACATAACTCAACCATGTATTTTTTATTTGACTTATGCTATGTTTACACAACTCAGCCGTGTCATTTATATATGTCGTTTATATATCTCAGCCGTGTCGTTTATATAACTCAGTCATACCTCAAACATACCCTAAAATCAGAAAATATTTATATAACTCATCTGTGTCGTGTAGATAACTCAGCCGTATCGTTTATATAACTCATACATACCTCAAACTCACCTATAAAGTTAAACTGAAGATCATCTTATTAATATCAAGTGAATATAAATCAACTGAATGTGTATAGTTTCTTGAATTTTCAAGTTGATACTTTAACTTGATCTTGAGATATATGTTCACTTGCAATCACTTATATAAATATACCCTAAAACTCAAATTCGGTTGATATATGCTCACTTATATATGTTCTCTTACAATCACTAAACTATAAAACCTAAAACATAACACAAACTTACACTAAAACATAAATTTTAATCATTTTTTTTAAAAATAATCTATAATTCTAAACTCAATTTTAAATTTTAATTTAAACCCGCAGTTCATTTTTTAAAATTAAACAATTTTTAAAATAAATTGAAAAGAACAAAAATTTCAATTTATATTCTATTTTTTCATGACCATTCAAAATATATTTTTGTCTATCCTCACCTTTTTTCTCATTGGTTAATCTTTCTTTTTCAAGAATCACAATTTATGGTCACAGATTAAATAAAATCTAAAGGCCAAAATTCATTCTCTTATTTTCTTACAATTGATGGAACTTAGCCCTTTCATCTCTCTCTCTCTCTCTCTCTCTCTCTCTCTCTCTCTCTCTCTCTCTCTCTCTCTCTCTCTCTCTCTCTCTCTCTCTCTCTCCCTCTCTCTCTCCTCTCTCTCTCTCTCTCTCTCTCTCTCTCTCTCTCTCTCTCTCTCTCTCTCTCTCTCTCTCTCTCTCTCTCTCTCTCTCTCTCTCTCTCTCTCTCTGATATGTGTAGAATACTAGAATCGAAAGATTTTCTGACCTTTTTTGTGGTTGAACATATCTTTTAGTAAATAAAATTTGGAGGAGTTAAAGATTAGCTAATTTTAGAATCATATAAATAAATCATTTCTGACCTTTGTTTTTAAAGACTAGCTACTTTTAAAATAATATATATAAGGCATTTCTGACCTTTGTTTTCTCACAGCAAAATCGACAAAAGAAAATAATGAATAACAGAAATACTTTTGGGATATTTTTTCTTACTGTGGTATTAACAGCATCGTCGTTGTCCAGCTCCAATGTTTTAGCCTCACCGGGTATAAAATTATTTTAAGAGTATATTTTTGATTTTTTTCCTTTTTGAAAATTTAATTAGTGAATGTTAGGTATATTTGTGCGTATATATTTATTTATTTTTAACTTGGATTTATTTGTGCAGTTATCAGTACCAAGGATACTCATTGCATAAAAATTTGTACAAGCTATTGGGGAGACAGTGGATGCCAAACTGAGTGTAGAAAGAGGAGTTACTCAAATGGGGCGTGTCAAGGTGATGCTCCAAATTTTCAGTGTTGTTGCGAAAAATGATAGAAACTGAGCATCTTACTAGACAACTGTTGATTGAAGGTTGAGTATTGTCATTCTATAGTATAAAGATATTGTACATTATCTTGTTTGCTCATCAATAAAATAATCTAATTATATTTTTGCTTACTGTATTTTTATCATCATATTAATTTTTTTTTTCGGTTTACAAGAGTGTGATTTCATAAAATATTTTACAATTCATCGAAAATATTAAAAATATATTCATATGAGTTAAAATCCAAATTAAACCAAAATGTTATTCCAACGAAGAAAGAAGAAATATGTACCCACATATTAATTATTATTTTACCTTTAAAGATCTAGTAGTATCAAATCGCTAATGAGTATCTTCAAGAATCAAGATCGGACACACATTTAACACAATCTCTTCTCTTGCATGAAGTGACCATTTCACTCGTATGACCTGAGAGAGTAGACAAACAACATGATCTAATATTTTCTGTGGTTATGAATCAAGAAAAAAAGCATTTATTTTGGTTGAAAGCCTTCTGATGGTTTATAAATAACAAGGATAAATAATAAATTTTCATATCATTCTTCACTAATGGTTTTACAGTAAGTCAAAGTGAAGAAGGGTCAATCCATCTACAGAAACCCATCCACATGACTGTTGGAGAGAAGACAAACCTCTTTTTGTCTATCCTTACTTTTTTTTTCTCATTGGTTAATCTTTCTTTGTCATGGATCACAATTTATGGTCATTGATTAAATAAAATCTAAAAGCCAAAAATCATTCTCTCATTTTATTACAATTGACATAACTTAGCCCTTTCATCTCTCTCTCTCTCTCTCTCTCTCTCTCTCTCTCTCTCTCTCTCTCTCTCTCTCTCTCTCTCTCTCTCTCTCTCTCTCTCTCTCTCTCTCTCTCTCTCTCTCTCTCTCTCTCTCTCTCTCTCTCTCTCTCTCTCTCTCTCTCTCTCTCTCCCCCTCTCTCTCCCCCTCTCTCTCTCTCTCTTGATTTTTCTTTTTGATATGTGTAGAATACTAGAATTTAAAGATTTTATGACCTTTTTTGTAGTTGAACATATCTTTTAGTAAATAAAATTCGGAGGAGTTAAAGATTAGCTACTTTTAGAATTATATAAATAAAGCATTTCTGACCTTTGGTTTTAAGGACTAGCTACTTTTAAAATCATATATAAGGCATTCTGACCTTTGTTTTCTCACAGCAAATTTGACAGGAAGAAAATAATGAATAACAGAAAGACTTTTGGGATATTTTTTCTTGTTGTGGTATTAACAACATCGTCGTTGTCAAACTCCAATGTTTTAGCCTCACCGAGTATAAAATTATTTTAAGAGTATATTTTTGAATTTTACCTTTTTGAAATTTTAATTAGTGAATGTTGGGTATATTTGTGCGTATATATTTATTTATTTTTAACTTCGATTTATTTGTGCAGTTATCAATACCAAGGATACTCATTGCATAAAAATTTGTACAAGCTATTGGGGAGACAGTGGATGCCAAACTGAGTGCAGGAAGAGGAGTTACTCAAATGGGGCGTGTCAAGGTGATGCCCCAAATTTTCAGTGTTGTTGCAAAAAATTATAGAAACTGAGCATCTTACTAGACAACTGGTGATTGAAGGTTGAGTATTGTCATTCTATAGTATAAAGATATTGTACATTATCTTGTTTGCTCATCAATAAAATAATCTAATTATATTTTTGCTTACTGTATTTTTATCATCATATTAATTTTTTTTTCGGTTTACAAGAGTCTGATTAATACATAAAATATTTTACAATTCATCGAAAATATTAAAAAAGATATTCATATGAGTTAAAATCCAAATTAAACTTAAATCTTATTCCAAGATCCGACACACATGTAACACAATCTCTTCTGTTGCATGAAGTGACCATTTCACTCGTACGACTTATTTCACTAGTACGACCTGAGAGAGTAGACAAACCACATGATCTAATATTTTCCGTAGTTATGAAACAAGAAAGAAAGCATTTATCTTGGTTGAAAGCCTTCTGATGTTTTATAAATAACAAGGATAAATAATACATTTTCATAACATTATCCATTAATGGTTCTACAGTTAGTCAAAGTGAAGATGGGTCAATCCATCTACAGAAACCCATCCACACGACTGTTGGAGAGAAGAGAAACCTCCTCCTTCTCTCTCTCTCTCTCTCTCTCTCTCTCTCTCTCTCTCTCTCTCTCTCTCTCTCTCTCTCTCTCTCTCTCTCTCCTCTCTCTCTCTCTCTCTCTCTCTCTCTCTCTCTCTCTCTCTCTCTCTCTCTCTCTCTCTCTCTCTCTCTCTCTCTCTCTCTCTCCCTCCCTCCCTCCCTCCCTCCCTCCCTCCCTCCCTCCCTCCCTCCCTCCCTCCCTCCCTCCCTCCCTCCCTCCCTCCCTCCCTCCCTCCCTCCCTCCCTCCCTCTCCCCCTCCCCCTCCCCCTCTCCCCCTCCCTCTCTCTCTCTCTCTCTCTCTCTCTCTCTCTCTCTCTCTCTCTCTCTCTCTCTCTCTCTCTCTCTCTCTCTCTCTCTCTCTCTCTCTCTCTCTCTCTCTCTCTCTCTCTCCATCTCCCTCCTCGTACTCAGTTTGCAGCGGCAGCTGCACCAGCAGTGGCAGCTGCACCAGCAGTGGCAGATGGGAACTGTTTTGAATGTAACCAGCCGGATCACATGAACTTGTTTTAATTTGAGAATTTCTCTTTTTGCTGTTACTTTTGTGTAGTGGAAAAATCTCTTGTATGTCGATTATGAATGGTGGTGAGTTAGCTCACACCTTATTTAGCATGAGAGTTTTTAGTAGTTTTGTGAATCTGTGTTTGGTTAAGTCTTGGTCTTTTCGGGTGTCTTCGAACCGAAGGGTAAGCAGGCTCAAAGTTCTGTTATGGAGAGGTTGGATTGATCGGTATTCATAGCAATGAACCACTTATTTTTTTCGAGAATTAAGGTCGCACCATATGAAGTTTTTTATGGTAAGTTTTGTCATATTCCACTTTGTTGGACTGGAGTTGGAGAGCGCCGTAAGTTAGAATCGGCAATGATTAAAGAGGAAGTAAAGCAAAAATGGAAATGGTCAAGGTTTAGCTTATGAAAGCCCATGACCACAAGAGGAGTTATGGAGTTAAGGGCCGTAGGATTTGGAGTTTGAGAGTATACCTGAAAATAAGGACATTTCAGTGAGGATCTAAGACTTGGAAGCTAAGAAAGCTTAAGTCGAGATATATGGCACCATATCTCATTTTTAAAGCGAGTTTATCAGCAGAGTTGCCAGACTCCCACCGTATTTGTTTTAAGAAACGTGGTGAGAAAGGAAGAGCTCATTCATGAGTAGGTGCCAATCGACCTTGGTAAAAATTTGTCTGCATCTTATCAGTCAAGTGGAGAGTTTAAATCGGTAAGAAAGTAGTTCGGGGAATGCCAACCGCATTGGTCAAGTTTCTTTGGGAGGAAGAAAGGATCGAGGAGGAGACCTATGAGTCAAAGCTTTTTCGGGTTGGTATTTAGGAAGTTAGCTTATGACTTGAAATTGAGGACAAATTCCTTATAAGTGGGAGAGAATTGTAACAACCCAGTTTTTGGCCAGGATAATTTTTGGCCCGTTAAGGCCCGTATCCATTTCCGAACCCCAAAGTGACTGCCTAAAAAACTCATCTCTACAGCTTTGTTTTCTCAGAAACAAAGAAAAAGAAATAGAAGTTAGAGAGTTAAGGAGAAGAAATGGAGATTGCAAGGAGAACCCAAGTCATCTGAGAGTTCTATGGTCGTCGCCGGAGCCATAGCACGTCGTGATGTCACCAAGCTCGTCACCACCGTTCGTTTTCCAAGTTAGCCATCTGAAACCTCAGTGAGTTTGAGTTTTTTTTTTTGATGAAATTTTAAATTTTATTATCATCATGAGAAAGAATAACATTTACAGAAGAATGACTACTTCTACTCGAAGCCTAAAATGAGAACTCCAAATAAAGATGAAAATTCAACTTCTATTCCCCAATATCTCAAACCATCTCTGCAAAAGTTCAGCATTTCGATGCTGTCCCCTATACTTCAGTGAAATTATCCTGTTTCTCATTTGCTTGTCTATAATCTTGTAGAGCTGGTATGTTGTCTTCCATTGCACCTGATGCCTTCTCTCGTTTCTTTCCTTCCAGACATGATACACTGTCATCTAGAAAACAATTCTGATCAGGATAGAGTCTAGCCTGTTACGCCTACGAGCTGAAACCATCTTCATCGTTTCACTCCAATCCGGATTTGTTCTCCGACCAAAGAAACCTCTCACCAGAGCTTTTCCCAGACCTTGAATGAGTAAGGACAAGCAAAAAATAGGTGATCTCTTGTCTCATCCCTCTCACCACATAATCCACATCCCTGGATAATACCCCAACTCCTCATTCTCTAGCTAGTGGAGAGTCTGTTTAGAACACATCGGTATACCTTGAGAAAACCGAACCTCGTTGCTCCACTGAACCACATCTCTAACCTCAATTATAAAAAACACATAAGCAAGCCCTCGGAGCTTAAGCAATTTCCTCCAAATAAGGATCCTTTAGTGTCATCTCGCACATCCAAAAAATAACATTGACTGAGAAGATAATGTTTTGTCTAACGGACCCATGAAGAACTTAGTTGTGTGAACAGACGCCATATGAGTCTGAGGGCAAACACTGTCGAAGAGTCCCTCAACCGTCGAATCCCAAGCCCACTGATATGCTGTGAATTTTATCCACTTTGACCCATGGTATAAAGATGTTTTTACTATATAAATATCTGTTTTGGAGTCTATTAGTATTATTTCAGGCTTAGGAGCATCTTGGAGTAAAGTGATGTTTTAGGTGCCCTTTTGGAGCTTACATGAGAGTTCAGCCGAGATGAATATCAAGATCAGACAAGAGGTTGATATTCAGAAATTAACATCGATTGATGCACACTCTGTGCTATCGATCAACGATGCATCCATAGAGATGACATATCGAGCAACTAAACGATCGATGTACGTCTTGTACCATCGATCGATATCGAGCGCGCAAGAAAACTAGTTGGACTCAACCGACTTAAAGCCAAGACATCCCCAAATTACAAGATTGACCCTGGCGAGTTTTTAACCTAATGAACTTATATTAATAGTTATGTCTATGTGTTTTGGCAGAAGAGAATCTTTTTACCATCTTAATCATTAAAAACTTTTGACTATCTTTTCACAACCTCAAAAGTTACTATTTCATTGTTCTTAATTAAAAGTTCTTTTCTACTTTTACTTTGCAAAAGGTTATATAATTATAGATCTAGAAGAAAGATACAAAGAGATTTGTTATCCTGAGGAACTTGTTTGTTCGGTCTTCTAATCTTTATAAATCTCTATTATTACCTTGTTGTTATGAAATACTTAGCCATGTCTGAGTAGATTCTATTGTTAGATTTAGGGTTCAAATAGTTATGAAGGATTAGGCCAAATTATGGATTGTTTAGTTGTTATATTCATTATCATCATGAATCCTAATGCTTATTCTAGAGTAGCTAAACAGAATATGATCATGGAATGCATTAACTCGTTAATCATCATCCTGACATCATCTTGCATAATCTAAGATCCTCTAGGGATATGTGAGAGCCGGTCTATGATCTTGGTGAGCATCCCACATCAACTTTATCTGAGCTATATCGATCGATACTCCTATAGAGTAATGGATCGACGACAACATATATCGATCGATATAGCTGTCAAAACATTGATCGATATTGTCGGCATCAGATCAATTGACGAGTCTAAAATGAAAAAGCTAATAGATTTATCTAAGAGTTGAAGTTCTTTAATATCTATATGCAACTTGTTAGGCCTCTATAGCTGATGTCACTCAAATTTCTTTAAGGAGTGATTTATACTCTCTCAAATAAGAGGTCAAGTTGTAGTACTTAGGGATCAAATTCACGGGAATCTAGGTAACCTAATAGATGTAATAGTTATGTGATTAAGCGAGGCTAATAGGTTTTATACCAGTAAATAAACAAGTAATAAATAAAGCAGTAAACTAGTTGAACAATATAATTGTTCAGCTTGGCAAGAAGTTGTTTGATGGAAGGATGGTTGCTAGATCTAGGGTTTCTATTCAGAAAATCAGGATTATAATGCCACATGCGCCTAATAAGTTGTATGCATGATATTAAAGAGCTTAACACTTGAATAAATCTATCAGCTCTCACAGTGTTTAGATTCATTTATTGATCAGATACCAACAATATTGATCTATGATTTGACAGCGATATCGATCGATATATCTTTGTCGTCGATCGATTACTCTATAGGAGTATCGAACGATATAGCTCTGATCGAGTTAATGTGAATGCTCACCAAGATCATAGACCGGATCTAGTGTGTCCCAAGAGGATCTTAGCTTATACAGAATGATATCAGGATGATGATTAATGAATTAATGCAATCCTAGTTCATAGTTCTAGTTCATGACTGTAGAAACAAGCATTAAGAACATCTTAACAATGAATATCACAACTTAGCAATCTATAGTTGGGGCTAATCCCACATAACATATCTGAACCCTAAACCTAACAGGTGGATCTATTCAGACATGAAATTTGTCACAGAAATCGTAGATGAGTATAATAGAAATTGCAATAGATATTAAAACAAAACCAATGGATTTCCAGGATGAATCTGGTAGGAGTTCCTCCCTTCTCTCCTAACTTAGAACAATGGAATAGAACTTAGAAAAGCATCTAGAAAGTGTAGCCGTCAAAAATGTCTTAGATAACATAAATAGGATTTTTGGTTGTCCATGGGCATTCTGGTATTTTGTGATGGCTTATGGGCTTCAGGCGGTCGTGAGATATACTCGTCCCGCATTCTGGCATTCATATCGTTCGTTATGAAGGATTTCCAATCGATCAATATGCATTTCTCTTCTCGACAACCTTCTCTCGGGAGGCAGACTGACTACTCTTCAATCAAACGAACATAATTTCTGCCATAGGATGCTGATTGACCTGAGACCGGTGGCATTGGAAAGCTAACTAGAAGATATATATATTGTGTCAAAAGATGGTCTCAATCTCATCATGGGAAAGTCTCCATCCATATCCAAACATCTGACAAGTCTGCGCAGCTCTGCACTCAAAAGTCTTCAAAAGACACCAAAATCACTATACTTCTCCAGACCGTATCTGAACCTATAAATACTCTAAATAAACTATATATCATAGTAAATATATATAAAAACACTTATAGACCATGGCTAAAAATGGGTAAAATCCATGGTCGATCAACTCCCCCAGACTTACCTTTTTGCCTATCCTCAATCAAAACCAACATGCAGTCTCTCTGAAAGAGGTTTGAAAACAACAGGGACTCAAATGATTTTAAAAACTCAGTCACCATCTCTCTAGTAGTGCAAACCAATTTATAAACATCCTAACCTTAGAAGCACATTATACAATATCCTATTATAGCAACCTAATTCACCTAGTCAACAAGTCAACAGATCCTGTCTGACAATCCCCTCTACTAACCTCATTTCTTGCGTAAAATAAAAGTGCGGGATTCGTTATGGTGTTTTTGTGTAGGGTCGTTTTAGTACTACGGAACACTAGAAGATTTGTATGAAAGAGTAAGAAATCGAGGCTAGAAGAGATGTTTAGTGAGTATATTGTGTGGGAGTACAACTTTAGGTGAATGAACCCTAGTTATATCGCCGAAACTCTAATCTCTTAGCCTATAAATGTCGATCCCTTATTCTAGGGTTTGGGTTTTCCTTTTATAGTAGTTAGATGTCGGTGTTGAGTAGGGCAAACTCTTCCAAAATCGTAAAAATAGAAGTTTTCCCATAGTCGGAAAACTTCTATTTTATTCCTAGGTCGGTCTGATCAAGGGGGTCAGACCTATAGCAAGGGTCGGTCGCTGGTTCTTCCTTCGACAGGGGTCGGGACTATCTGGAAGCTGGATAAATCGTACGCTTGAATATTTTTCCCCTACAGTTTGCCCCTTATTTCTTGATTCTCTCGTGGGAATCAAGGGATAACGTGTGTTCTTGGTCCCTAGAAGTCTTTTCTTGAGCTGTAGATAGGCTGAGTCCTTGCTCAGCTTTGAGCGATGACTCCTTGTAACCGCGATCTTTTAGGTCAAGCGCTGACAAATATATTGTGCCGGATTCGATTACATTGATCGTTTCTTGGATTTTCTTTCCTTTTGGAGGTTTCATGATTAATTCGGAAGATCTGAGGAGCGAGATTTTCTTTTTGAATTTGAATTCTCCGAGCTCTGTCTTAGGGGTTGCAAGATCTCGGATCAGCGGCTTTCCTGAGAAAATACTCAACGGCTCTCTCTATTAAATATAAATATATCCCATTGCTTTCCTGCCATTGAAGCATCTTCAGCTCATCCTTTCCAAACTTCATCGTTCTGACCCGAGATATAAAACCGGTCTTGCATACGGATTTCTTTCTTCTTCCTAATGGCAGAGGCGAGTGACTCAGAACGAAGGGTGGATTTTTCGTCATCCATGTTGGGATCAAAAACGGTCACGACGAAATTAACGTCCAAACATCCATAAAAATTAACGTAAATATTTTTATGAAATAAAAATATTCCTAAAAATATTTTACGAGGAATTTTACGGAGAAAACTTGTTTTAAAATACTAGAGCAGTATGGAAATTAAAACAACGATTTCTAAAAAAAAAATGATTTCTAAAAATAACGAAAAAAAACATTATCCTTGATCCAAACATTCGTAAAAACTGTCGAAGGTGTCTTTCCGAAAGGTATCCAAGCATTCAAACCTCTACGAAGAACTTTGCGACAAGATCATATTTTCGTCGTAAAACTGAAGCTTGAATACTCGGACAACGGGTTCTCGAAACAAGGACTCCAGTCCGCAGAACAAGCTCGCTCAATACGAAGCTCGCTAAATACGAAGCTCGCTCAATACCAAAAGTTCACTCGCTATAGGGAGTGAGCTACAAAAAAGCTGGGTCGCTATAGGGAGTGAGCTACAGGAAAAGCTGGTCGCTATAGGGAGCGAGCTCCGTATAAACGCTGGGTCGCTATAGGGAGCAAGCTCCGTATAAACGCTGGGTTGCTATAGGGAGTGAGCTACCTTCCGGCTATCCTTATAACAATCCTCCGTAAGCTAAGGCTAACCATTTCTTGATTTCTCAATCAATGGGATCATCAGCGTGGTTTACGATAAAACCGCGGAAAATTAACTTTATCAGAGAAATCCTAACAAACGTCTCAAACCAAAAGACGGCCTAAAGGGTCCTAAACTTGAGTCGAGGCCCACTTACTATTTCTGAAAATCCCATAAACCTTGCAAAGGTTTATGTTTGGAGATAAACATCAGTTTCTGCAGGACAAATAGAAAGTTTCCGCAAATAAAGGGAAAGTTTCCGCAGATAATCATAAAGATCGGAAAAAATGGAATATCTCCTTTTTTCGTACTATGACGGCTTAAGGGCAAAAGAGGAAGGCATAAACCGACCTAGAAGAGAGTATATAAGGAGTTCAAGGGCGAGAGACACCGGAGGACTTTTTTTCAGAGCAAACTTAGCATTTAAAGCGTTTTTAGGAATCTTTCTGTTTTCTTGTTATTTCGAGCTGTGAATCAACTAGATTTAGCCGCCTTCGGGTATTAGACTAGGAATCTCCCCGACAGCTCTCATAGCCGAAGCGCTCTTACTTTGTTGTAATTCTCATACGCAGATTCATAATAAATTCTTTTCGCTCTCTCTTACGATTTCTTATTATTTTCGTTTTATTTTGTATTCTGATTGCTTGGCGTGTGATTTCTCAGATATCCGAGACCTCTGGGAAATTAGGGTTTTCCTAGTTTCCTTATTTATACAAAATATTGACGGTGCAAATTTCGGTTCCCACAGTTTGGCGCTAGAAAGAAGGGGGGGGGGGTACGGATCAATCTTACTCGCAACCAGCACACGCTCGATCAGGTATGACTATCGATGATACTACAGACTTAAAAACTCCTCTCAACGGAGCAAACAAGGACGCTTTGAACACTCCAACAGCGGATGTATCCGCGGCCAACGCACCTACTGACGCCGCGATGCTCGACGAGGTCAAACAAATGCTTTCCACCTACGAGAAGAGGTTGGAAGAGCATGATAAACCTGTGGAAACCTGGACCAAACAGGTTCAAACCCTAATGGCAAGGACTCCATACAAAGCTCGGTCGCTCTAGCGACCGAGCCCAAGCACGAGCTCGGTCGCTATAGTGACCCAGCCCCAAGGTGAGTCCTCCTATGCGTTCTCCTTTGAATCCTCTTCTAAACGCTTTTTGTTTCATCTCAATCGGAGTTTTCTTTGAGATTTTACGACGAAAACAAGTGGGACTCGTCTTAGGCTCATTTCCACTCGCTATAGCGACCGATATGACATCCTCACTCGCTATAGCAACCCGTCAGGCCTCAAAGGAGTCCTCCTCTCTGTTCTCCTTTGAATCCTCTTCGAAATGCTTTTCATTTCGTCTCAATCGAAGTTTTCGTTGAGATTTTACGACGAAAACAAGTGGAACTCGTCTTCGGCTCTCTTCCACTCGCTATTGCAACCGAGATGACATCCTCACTCGCTATAGCGACCCGGCAGGCCTCAGAGGAGTCCTTCTCTCTGTTCTCCTTTGAATCCTCTTCGCAACGCTTTTCGTTTCGTCTCAATCGGAATTTCCGTTAAAGAGTTTATGACAAAAAGAAGTAAAACTTATCATAAACTCCTCGGCTTGTTCCTACTCACCTTACCTCCATATTTGCGTTCGCTTTCGAATCTCGATCGAAACGTGTCTTGTTTCGGCTCGATTAAAGTTTCCATCGAAACTTTATAATATAAAAAAAAATGCAAAGACTTGTTTTCTCGCATGGATTCAAATCGATCGTATAAAACGGCAGCATTTAACTTAACACTTTAGCCGCCTCAATGATACACTAAGGTATGTCCGACTTAGAAAATTTTATCAAATATTTATTTTTCCGTAGGATAAAGGATGACAACGTCTTAGGAATTGCGGTTAACTTTAAAGAACTTAGAATCTAGGTGGATTGTCTAGTAAGCTAAATAATAGGCAAAGTTTCAGTCTTGTTCTATTGTTCCATAACTGACCAGGCGGTACTCGCAAACCGATCTAATCTCTCGCAAAACCGAGAAACGATCGCCACGCATAAAAACGTACTCATCTTGCGTCCTAAACAAAGAAAGAACTAGAGATACGAACGTCGTCTTAAAATAATTCGTTCTTAGTAAATTTCTTAAAAACTGAAATATTCCAAGTCGTCAGCGTGAAAACACAATAGGCAATCCAACACTTCATTAAAATCTTCCAAGAAGGCAAATGACAATCAAAGATTCTTCCAACTGCGCCAGTGGTATAGCCAGACCGTCAGCGAACATAATCTCGAGAGCTCTACAACATCTCTTGTCGCAATCTCGCGATTAGAAAACTTGTACCAACTTCAGATTAATAACACGACGATTAGCAACTAGATCATATTGGAATAACCTTCGGAAAAACACCACGAGTATTTCCGAACGTTTGTCACTGAAAATCGAAATCTAAACATAAATGTTCTCCGTGTAATCCACGGAAAACATCAGAACTCTGCAGTCTTCAATTTCCTTGTAAAACTGGACACCCATTATTTTGCGTATAAACCTACGGGAAAACAAAGCCAGCGTCGATACAAAACAAACTTCACAAATTTCATGAAAAATTTGCGAAAAGCACTCTCACGATAATTTCACGAAAAATCCTCCGTATAGTCGAATCTCGACATACGAAGCAACTTTTGGAAATAGACATAATCAGTTTTCCAGAAAACCATCATTGATAATTTTTCGCGAAATAGAAACAAAGCTCCATGAGGATCGCTGACTCCTACCTTTTATTTCTCGCGGTAACATTCGAACACGAAATCGCCTCGCAACTGAATCCAAAAGGGTTAGGCGTCGAGCCTCTTAAAAGTTGTTTCCCTCGAACAAAGAGGAGTAATTTTATACGACTAAGGAAACAGTATACGAAATACGCATCGTATGACTGAAACCCAAAGAAGAAGCTGGTTTTAAAACAACCATCAACAATAACACGGCAAACTCTGCTATTTTTGACATGTTAATCTCGACAAATGTTTTTTGGCCCTCGGCCAAGTACGCCTCCTCATAAATCCCGAACCAGAATTTGGCATCTTCTTGGGGACAATCGGAAAACAAAAGTTCCATAATCTGGTCCTTTGCAAACAACACCCTTGGTTGTACGGTTGAACGCAACCTTCCCCCCAAAGCTAAAACAATTAAGCGGTCACCGCTCCAATCGCTTAAGTGGCTAAGCAACGATCCACGATTTTTCATAAGACGCCAAAGGACGATCACACAGACTATTTGTCATATAACCCAGAGCAGAAACTCTACAATAATTTTTCGTAACAAAGTTCAGTACTAACAACCAAACGGTTAACGGAAAAATTAAAAGACCAAGTCTCACACATTCCACAACTCACTTTAAACCCACAACATTTTACCTAGAAACACACGGCATGTAAGGAAAAAATTGTAACAAAGCTTCTAAACTATACAAATCATCTTTAAAAATGTACAAAATAAATCTCAGAGAGCCGACTCTTCATAAAAGCACAGTGGAGAAAAACACTGCATCCCATATCAAAAATACGCGACCCTTCGGTCCTAATTTCTCTATCATCAATCAAACTACTTAGCATCAACAACAATTTTTATTAGAACATTCGCAGATAAACCAATGTGTTTTTCTAACGCATGGTTAAGACAAAACCCATGCAACACCGAGACATATTCAAGCCCGCAAACATTTCTAACAAATAACGTGGCATACGAAAAAATAACAAATCTTCAGCATTGCGAGACGTCGCAGACGCCTTATGATTCGTTCTTCGATTAAATTACGTTCCTCGATATAATCAACTTCTTGGAAGACTAGACAGTCATACGCACTGACACCCTCTCTAAACACGTATCCTTTGCGAAGATTCAAAAAAGGTAATATGAACCAATAAGGTTGTTGCTGATCACAACAAATTTTTAATAGTCCTAAACAGACTTAGCCGTCACATAGAGATAAATCTCATACGCCTGACACAAGGGTAATAGTGCTATAAAAGAATTCCAAAATTTTGGTCAGCAATTCCAGGAGACTTAGAAATTGTCCTTGGAGAGATGCTCGATTCCAACCATACAAGTCGTATAAGCCGAGAACCTATCGCGGACTATAAATCGGTATGGAATCAGGTTGAAACTGTGACGGGATACGTAAGCCGGATTAGTCATCGCACCCCCTAAACCGAAAGTAAGCCTAGGTCTTGCCCTAAACCCAGCACACTGGTCTTTAACATCTCTAGGCATGATATCAGAAGATACAAGATCCCAAAATATGTCTCTTTGCTTGTATTCCAACGTTCATGAAATTCCGAAGAATAAATTTTTTCGTACATCTAAAACGAACAACAAATATAAGGATCTACACAGAGTTAGATATGAGATGACATTTCATACTCTTCCCTCTACATTCACACGAATACAAACAAGCTCTTAAAAATGCGAAATTCAAAAAGTCGCAAAGTGGCTGGGATTCGAAGCTACATGCTTTCGGTCCCGAAAACATAAATACGGCCACACTTAGCCAAAGTAAACGGCCTCCGAGGGTAATCTTAAAGCCGAAAAAGGTCCAATACAAAATTCCATCGGCAACAACATGCCCAATGATCTCTGCACAAAATACAACTAAACCATAAAGGTCTCACTGGAAAACAGGTCATAAGAGTCTTAACTCCAAGACGAACTATGAATGGCTTGATCTCTTTTAACAAGGGTATGTAGGCGGCTTTCATCAAGCGCAGCCTCAATCTGATAATTAAGATTCCATACTTCTTAGAGTAAACTTACAACTTTCAACGGTCATTTTCAACCATTAATTCCGCCTAACTTGCTTGGCTTGTCTTATCGCACACTAGAACCTCACATCTATGATCCAAGGTTCTAACGGGCTGGGGTGCTAACAGTTGGGATCAAAAATGGTCACGACGAAATTAACGTCCAAACATCCATAAAAATTAACGTAAATATTTTTATGAAATAAAAACATTTGTAACAAATATTTTACTAGGAATTTTACGGAGAAATCTTGTTTAAAAATACTAGATCGGTATAGAAATTAAAAAAACAATTTCTTAAAACAAGGAAAAAACATTATCCTTGATCCAAACATTCGTAAAAACTATCGAAGGTGTCTTTCCGAAAGGTATCCAAGCATTCAAACCTCTACGAACAACTTTGCGACAAGATCATGTTTTCGTCGTAAAACTGAAGCTTGAATACTCAGACAACGGGTTTTCGAAACATGGACTTCAGTCCGTGGAACAAGCTCGCTCAATAAGAACCTCGCTCAATACGAAGCTCTCTCAATACGAAACTCGTTCAATACGAAAAGTTCACTCGCTATAGGGAGTGAGCTACAATAAAGCTGTGTCGCTATAGGGAGTGAGCTACAGGAAAAGCTAGGTCTCTATAGGGAGCGAACTCTGGATAAAAGCTGCGTCGCTATAGGGAGTGAGCTACAGGAAGAGCTGGGTCGCTATAGGGAGCGAGCTCCGTATAAAAGATGGGTCGCTATAGGGAGTGAGCTACAGGAAAAGCTGGATCGCTATAGCGACCGAGCTTCGTATATACTCTCGATCGCTATAGCGACCGAGCTCCATATAAACGCTCGGTGGCTATAGCGACCGAGCTCCGTATAAGGCTCGGTCGCCATAGCGACCAAGCAGCGGACAAAGTTCGGTCGCTATAGCGACCAAACATGCATGCATCGCAATCTTTCCGTAGCGTCCAAAGTCTTCCGGCTATCCTTATAACGATCATCCGTAAGCTACGGCTAACCATTTCTTGATTTCTCGATCAAATGGGATCAGCAGCTTGGTTTACGATAAAACCGCGGAAAATTAACTTTATCGGAGAAATCTTAACAAACGTCTCAAACCAAAAGACGGCCCAAAGGGTCTTAAACTTGATTCGAGGCCCTCTTACGATTTCTTAAAATCCCATATACATCGCAACGGTTTATGCTTGGAGATAAACATCAGTTTCCGCGGATAAATAGAAAGTTTCCGCAGATAAATGGAAAGTTTCCGCATATAATCATGAAGATCGGAAAAATGGAATATCTCCATTTTTCGGACTATGACGGCTTAAGGGCAAAAGAGGAAGGCATAAACCGACATAGGAGAGAGTATATAATGAGCTCAAGGGCGAGAGGCATGAATGACCTTTTTCAGAGCAAACTTAGCACTTAGAGCGTTTAGGCAATTTTCCGTTTTTGTTAGTCGAGCTGCGACTCAATTAGGTTTAGCCACCTTCGGGTATTAGAATAGGAATATCGCCGACAGCTCTCGTAGCCGAAGCACGTTACCTTGTTGTTACGCTCAAACGCGGATTCGGAAAAAAACCTATTTGCTCTCTTTTACAATTTCTTATTTTTATTGTCTTTTATTTCGTATTATGATTGCTTAAGTGTGTGGTTTTCCAGATATGCGGGACCTCTGGGAAATTAGAGTTTTCCTAGTTTCCTAATTTATACGATAATTTGACGGTGTGAATTTCGGTTCCCACAAGACTCCAATAAGCTCCAGCTTGATTATTGTGAGATGAGAGATACTAGGCCAAGTAGACACCATCATCCCCTCTGATCGGGGTAGAGGGCGGTTCTGATAGCTGCCCCTGCTTGGGTTGCTGGACTCCTTGGAAGGTCTAGAATAGATGGCTTCGTAGCGATCGTTCCTCAGGGGTCTTGAGGGCTTCTAATCGTACTTGGAAGAAGCCTTAGCACTGCTTGCGACGTCTTCTTCCCATCTCACCTGAGCCCAAGCACGGGACAGCACGTCTTCCATGGTCCCACACTTGTACTTTGTTACCTCCTTGGAGATCTCCTTCTGGAAGCAGGCCCTTCTTGAAGGCCGAGATGGTTGTGTAAGCATTGCATTCGGGAACGGACACTTTTTCTTGGTTAAAGCGAGCAATGTAGGAATGTAGGGGTTCGTTCCTATGCTAGAGGACCTCATAGAGGTCATCTGACCTCTTCTCTAGGGGACGACTGCTGGCAAATTACTCCACAAACTTGTCACTAAGGGCCACAAAGGACCTGATGGATTTCGTGGGGAGGTTGATGTACCATTGGAGGGCAGGACCGTTCAAGGTTGATCCAAACCCTTTGCACATGGTGACTTCCCTTGCTTCTTTGGGGATAGCCACGAGTATCATGCGCTGCTTGTACTGGGCGACATGGTTCTCGGGATCTCCAGTACTTCGTACATCTTGATGTTGGGGAAAAATATCCAAGGCTCAAGTTTTCTCCAGCCTCCGAAAGGGCCCTCGATTTTCAGACCTTTCTCCTAAGAAGGTCCAGGGTCCAGCCCCTGCTAGAAGGTTCCAGGGTCCAGCCCCTGCCGGAAGAAACCAGGGTCCGACCCCTCTCAATAAAATGGAAGTTTTTTCAGCCATGGGAAAACTTTTATTTCTACAATTATGGAAGAGTTCGCCCTACTTCTACTGACATACATCTACTGTAAAAGGGGAGCCCAAACCCTAGAACAAGGGATCGACATTCAGAGGCTTAGAGATTAGAGAGTTAGGCAAGAAAACTAAGGGATCACGCATCCAACGTTGTAAACGCTTAAGATACTCAATAATACATCTCTTTTCCTCGATTTCTCTTCTAAATACATAAGTCTTCCCGTGTTCCGTAGTACTAAAACAACCCTACACAAAAATAGCATAATAGTTTGGCGCTTGAAGGAGGGGAGTAACTCAACTACGTGACGATGACACTGGAAGAGGATTCCAACCGAGCCGAACCAACCCCGCATGAGCAGGAGCTCCTCAGCCGGCTTGAAACTCTTCAAAGCCAAATCACCGACCTTCACAAGGCTCAGGAAACCGCGCCTGTAGGTTTAGAGCTTGTCCACGAAATTCAAAACCTAAAAAACCAACTTAGAGAACACTCCAAACAACTTCAACAGAGCGTCGAGAAGCTAGATGCTATGGAAGCGGAGAACCTTGCTCTTCGACAGGAAAACCAATCCCTCGGAACAGTTGGGAACAAGCGAAAACGGTTCAGAGCCAGAGTCCAACCTATGGCTTCACTCAGCACCCCTCGCGACGACGAGGAAACACCTCAGCAGCGTAACATCTTAAACAATGGATCCGATAACCGATAGGCTGCTCGAGATATAACCCGGGAAGAAGGGAACAACGATTTGGACACGGATGACGAGGAATACTCACCTGATAATCCCGATATCTCAGATCCAGCTCTAGCTGCCTACCTAGAGAAGGTGGTCTCCGAGAGATTCGACACCATCCAATCTATGGTGGAAAGGCACCCCGGAGTAGCTCTCTCTACCCGGAGAAGCGAACCTAGGTCCTACTCCGACACACCTTTTGTGAAGGAGATTACTTCGGTCGAGATGCCTCGCAAGTTCTCTTTCCCGAGCATTAAGATGTATGAAGGAACTGGAGATCCCGACAACCATGTCGCCCAGTACAAGCAGCGTATGATAGCTATTGCTATCCCCAAAGAAGCAAGGGAAGCTACCATGTGCAAAGGATTTGGGTCAACCCTGACTGGTCATGCCCTCCAATGGTACATCAATCTCCCCATAGGATCCTTCAAATCCTTCGCCGCCCTCAGTGACAAGTTCATGGAACAATTTGCCAGTAGTCGTCACCTGGAGAAGAGATCGGATGACCTCTACGTGGTCCAACAATAAAGGAACGAGTCCTTACGTTCCTAAATAGCCCCCTTCAACCAGGAGAATGTCTCCATTCCCGAGTGCAACGCTGATACAGCCGTCTCAGCTTTCAAGAAGGGTATGCTCCCAGAAGGAGAACTCTACAAAGAGCTAACAAAATACAGGTGTGGGGGAATGTCGGACGTGTTATCCCGCACCTGGGCTCAAGTGAGATGGGAAGAAGACGTCGCGAGCAGGGCCAAGGCTTCCTCCAAATACGATCAGAAGTCCTCCAGACCCCAAAGGGACGATCGCAATGAGGCCATTCGCTCTCGACCTTCCAAAGAATCTAGCAATTCGAGCAGGGACAGGTATCAAAATCGCCCTCTACCCCGATCCGAGGGAATGATGGTGTCTACCTGGCCCAGTATTTCTCATCTCGCAATATCAAAACCGTAGCTCATCGGAGTTCTGAGACAGATGGGCCCACATGTTAAATGGCCCCCTAAAATGAGGTCCCCCGACGTTAATCGAAACCTCAAAAGGTGGTGCGAGTTCCACAACGATCATAGCCATACCACTAAAGATTATATAGCACTAAGGATAGAGGTTGCTGAACTTCTCAAGAGAGGTTATCTAAGGGAATTCCTCTCGGATAAATCCAGGAACCTCTTGAACAAAGAGGGCCCCAGTCTTCCTAAAGAAGCTGTTCCTGCATTACCCCCGCAGCAAGATCGAGTGGTCCATGTTATCTCCGGAGGATCGGAAGCGAGCGGGATCAGCAGTGCCACAGCCAAAAGAAGTACCCGCCATGCCAGGAACAGTCAAGAGACCGAGGTCCCTAAACGCCCACTCCTGGGGACAGACAAGATTAGCTTCACCGCGAAGGAGCAAGAAAGGGTCCTAGCTCCTCATCACAACGCCCTCGTCGTCTCGCTGGTCATAGCCAACGGTTTGGTCAAGTGGATACTGGTGGATAACGGAAGCTCCAACAACATCATTTTTCACTCGGCTTACACTGATCTAGGGTTAAACCCCAAGACGCTAACCAGAAAAGCGATACCACTCGTGGGATTCAGTGGAGAAGTGAAACAAACCAAAGCAGAGGTCTTTCTCCCAGTCTACGCTAAAGGAGTAAACCAAACCACTAAGTTCCTAATTGTTGACTGCCCTTCGTCCTATAACGTGATATTAGGAAGGCCTTGGATCCACGATATGGGAGCCATACCTTCGACTCTCCATCAATTGGTATAGTTCCCTACTCCCTGGGGCGTAAAGGCTATCAAGGGAGATCAGGAAAATTCTAGGTCCTGCTATCAGACCACCCTGAAGGGAAAGACTCAGGCCTTATAGCAATTACAGAAGGAACCTCCAGCTCCTCATACCGAAGAACCGGAGGTTGAAGGGATGGACGAGGTCCCCTGATGGAAGGGAATTCGGAACGGAACCTTAAGATAGGTTCTAAGCTCCCGAAGGACCTAAGACGAAGACTGATTGACTTCCTAAGGTCCAACTCCGATTACTTCGCTTGGTCCCACGAGGACATGACGGGGATTGACCACAACATCATCATGCACCAACTTCAAGTAGATCCGGAGCATCCCCCAGTCAAACAGAAGAGGAGGAAATTTGCCCCCGAAAGGGACGAGATCATTAATAAGGAAGTCAAGAACATGCTCGACGCCAGATTCATAAGAGAGGTACAGTATCCTGACTCGCTTGCTAATGTAGTGGTCATAAGGAAGAAGAACATAAGAGAGGTACAATATCCTGACTCGCTTGCTAATGTAGTGGTCATAGGGAAGAAGAACGGGAAGTGGAGAGTTTGCATCAACTTTACGGACCTCAACAAGTCCTGTCCAAAGGACCCCTTCCCTCTGCCTCATATAGATAAACTGGTTGATGCCACTGCTGGACATCAGCTAATGAGCTTCATGGATGCCTTCTCCGGATACAACCAAATCTTGATGCATCCAGAAGACCAGGAGAAGACATCTTTTATGACTTCTAGGGGCATCTATTGCTACAAGGTTATGCCTTTCGGGTTAAAGAATGCCGGATCCACCTATCAAAGGCTCGTCAACATGATATTTGCTGATCAGATAGGTCAGACCATGGAAGTATATATCGACGACATGTTGGTAAAGTCTTTAGACTCCGAAGATCATATCTCGCACCTTCAACAGGCGTTCGCCACTCTTAGAAGGTACAATATGAAGCTCAAACCTTCCAAATGCTAGTTCGGAGTAAGCTCCAGGAAATTCTTGGGATATATAGTCACTCACAGAGGCATAGAAGCAAACCCATAACAGATAAGGGCCATGCAGGCGATACCTTCCCCTCGAAACGTTAAGGAGGTTCAAAAACTGACAGGAAGAATGGCTGCCCCCAGCATATTCATCTCCAGGCTCTCCGACAAGCCCCACGCCTTCTTTGAAACACTGAAGAACCCCAAGGACTTCAAGTGGACAGAGAAGTGCGAGATTGCACTATCTGAACTTAAGGCATATCTCTTTACTCCACCACTCTTATCCAAACCTTTGGAAGAAGAGGTCCTATTGCTCTACCTAGCCGTATCCGAGCATGCGGTTAGTGCGGTCCTCGTAAGGGAGGAAGGAAGAAAACAGCACCCTATCTATTACGTGAGCAAGTCTATGCTAGATGTAGAGACCTGCTACAGCCATCTTGAGAAGCTAGCCCTCGCCCTGGTCATGGCAGCTTGGAAATTGCGCCCTTATTTCCATGCTCATCAAGTCGTGGTAGTCACCTCGTTCCCTATCAAAGCGGTCCTTCATAAGCCCGAGGTGTCTGTACGATTGGCAAAGTGGGCCATAGAATTGGGGGAATATGATGTGGTCTTTCACCCAGCTACCGTCATCAAGTCACAGGTCCTAGCCGACTTTGTGGCTGAATTCTCTCACTCCATGTTTCCAGGCTTGGATCAAGAAGTTACGCTCGATGAAAAAGAGGTGGAGAAAGGCCAATGGACACTACACGTTGATGGTTCCAGCAACGTAAGAGGCGCGGGAGTAGGATTAGTCTTAACTTCTCCCACAAGAGACTCGGCTTCAAGGGCCGTGCGTTGCAACTTTAAAGCAACCAACAACGAAGCTGAGTACGAAACCCTAATAGCAGGTCTTTCATTAGCTAGACAAATGGGAGTGGAAGACATCCAGGTCTGTAGCGACTCACAGATCATCTTTAGCCAAGTCCAAGGAGACTATCAGGCCAAGGATCCGAGTATGATCAGATACCTATCAGTGGCCAAACGTTTGCTTGACCAATTCGAAAACTGCAAACTCACTCAGATCCCTAGGGAGCAAAAATCCATAGTCGATGCTCTAGCAAACTTAGGTTCCGCCCTGGAAACCAAGGATCATATGAACATTCCCTTGTTGGTCCTACAATGGCCAGCAACCGAGAAAGAGGCAGAACCAAAGGAGGTAACAGTAGTAGACGATGGGGAAACCTGGATGACTCCCATCACCAATTAACTGAGGAACGACATCCTACCCAAAGATCGATATGAGAGCCGCAAGATCAAGAGGCAAGCAGCCAGATATTGCATCTCAGAAGGAAAACTATACATGAGATCTTTTTCAGGGTCCTACCTACGGTGTCTAACTCCTAGAGAAGTTGCACGAATACTAGAAGAGCTCCATGAAGGAAAATGCGGTTTCCATTCCAGTTGACGAAGTCTGGTGCTCAGAGCAAGAAGGGATGGTTACTATTGGCCAACCATGGCGAAGGACTCCCTTAAGCAAGCTAAAACCTGCAGGCAATGCCAAAAACACGCCCCAATCTCCAACTTGCCACTAGAGAACCTCAAATCCTTAAGCTCTCCTTGGCCTTTTCGCAAATGGGGCATGGAAATTGTGGGGAAATTCCCTATGGCAGCGAGGCAAAAGGTCTTCCTCCTGGTCATGACCGACTATTTTACGAAGTGGGTGGAAGCCAAAGCCTTGGCAAAGATCACAGATCTCCAAATCAGAAAATTGATCTGGACAAACGTGATTATCCGCTTTGGAGCAACTCAGGAGATTGTCACCGACAATGAACCTCAATTTACCAGCAACGACTTCCAGGACTTCTGCAAAGAATGGAACATCAAACTCTCGTATTCAGCACCGCGACATCCCCAATCGAACGGACAAACAGAATCAACCAAAAAAATAGTGGTAAACATGCTCAAAAAGCACTTGGAGAAAGCTCATGGGCGATGGGCAGAGGAATTACATAGAGTTCTCTGGGCCTATCGGACAACTCCGAAGACGGCTACCTAAGACACCCGTTTCTCACTCGTTTATGGCACCGAATCAGTGATACCCACTGAGGTGCACGTAAAGACTACAATCTCCAATGTCCTAACCCCAAAGGAGAATGACGAGCTGATGTACCTAAGTCTAGACCTACTAGACGAAAAGAGAGAAGCGGCCCGCCTTAGGAATGCATCATACCAAATGAAAGTAGCCAAGAGCTACAACAAGAAGGTGAGATCCAGAACCTTCCAAGGAGATTGGGTCCTAAGGCGAGTCTGCAACCACACAAGGGACAAATCAGCCGGAAAACTCGCCCCCGGATGGGAAGGCCCTTACCAGGTAATAGGGGTGCAAGGGGCAGGCCTATAAACTGCAAGACAATAAAGGCAGGATTCAACCTAACTGCTGGAACGCCTTGCACCTCAGACTATATCATTTTAAAAAGTGAGATCTTCGGGTCAAGCTTTATATATACTACTATACTATACATTTAAGAATTTTTTGGTTTTCCTACTCCCATGTATAACGAGAACGTCTTCGGACTAGGCTTATAAAATACATTTGGTTTCAACTAATATACTTAAAGGGGCATACCAGCTGGATCAGGACCTTAGGGACCTCGGATCTTAGCTAACCCCCTAGCTGGTGAGGTTACTAACCTAAGGTGCAGACAGATATGGAATGAGGTGTCCTGCACCGATGTCTGCACAACAGGACCCCGCGTAAAGGCCTATAGCCAAGAGTCACGCAGGGGACCATGTACTAAATGCTACCCAAACCCTACGTTAAAAATGCTACGAGCTAAACACACACATGGGGCATGACGTACACGGCCAAGTATTGTAATCAGATTCTAGCGGCTGATATGCAGGGAGCAAAGTGAGGAAATACCGGTTGAGCACAACAAAATTCAATACCTAACTAGACGTGGAAGGTAGTGTGTCTGGTTTGAAGTCGCCTTATGGGGCGGCCCACCCCAGACCACAGTAAGTCTGAGAGTGACATTTCTGCAGAAAGGTAGAGTGCAGCATTGACACTTTCGAGAGTGGCCTATACCTTCGGGGGCAGAGTGCGATTTCTCAATTTATATCGAGAATGGCGCGCCTCCGGGCAGCAGAGTGCGATCAAAAGACTCCCCAAACGCATAAAGTCCAAAAAACCTCAGTGTTTCATAAGACCTCAGGGTCCAAAGAACCTCAGGGTTCCATAAGACCTCAGGGTCCAAAGAACCTCGGGGTTCTATAAGACCTCAGGGTCCAGAACCTCAGGGTTCCAAAAGACCTCAGGGTCCAAAGAACCTCAGGGTTCCATAAGACCTCAGGGTCCAGAACCTCAGGGTTCGATAAGACCTCAGGGTCTAGAACCTCAGGGTTCCATAAGACCTCAGGGTCCAGAACCTCAGGGTTCCATAAGACCTCTGGGTCAAGAACCTCAAGGTTCAATACGACCTCAGGGTCCAGAATCTTTGGATTCTATTAAGGCCTCCGGGTCAAGAACCTGAGGGTTCAATATGACCTCAGAGTCCATAATTTTCGGATTCTATTAAGGCCTCTTGGTCAAAAACCTCAGGGTTACATACGACCTCAGGGTCTATAGTCTTCGGATTCAATCAAGGCCCCCGAGTCAAGAACCTCAGGGTTCAATATGACCTCAGGGTCTCGAATCTCTCAGGATTCAATGTTGCCATCATGGTCTAGAACCTCTGGGTTCGAAATGATTCTAGGTTCCTTGGAACCCTTGGCTCCATCGAAACCAATAGGCCTTTAAAGAATATCTGGATTCTTAAAGATCACGTAAAAGAATCAAAGACTTTCGAGTCTAAAAGACCCTCGGGATCAAGGATTTCAAAAGTACTGATACCAACCTCGGAAAATTACCAAAGATTTTTTAGGATCCAAAGATATTGACCTCCAGATTTGAAGTATCCCCTGAGTTAAACCATAGTCCCAGAACCCATAGGTTAACCAAAACCTCAGGGTTCAATGAACAAACCTTCGGGTTCAAAAAATGGCCTCAGGGCCTAGGTAAGGAACCTAAGGGTTCTAGATCCTAAGAACTTCCAAGTTCAAGGGTCCAAGAACTTCAGGGTTCAAATCAAGCTGGAACTCCCTAATTCCCAGCAACGATCTTACATTCCTAAAACTAAAACTCAAGTTTTTAAGACTGGATTACAAGATCTTATGCTTTGTCAAGTAATTTAAGGCCTTGATCTAATCACTAACAGGACTTCAATCCTAGACGACGACTTCCTACAGGGTCTGATCCCTCATATAAGTCACTCAACCATCGACACGTCTTCTTAAGCAACTACGGCTCGAAAGCCGTACAGCCGCAAACGTTCCCGATCAAGAAAGCAATCTTGATACAGTATGCGAGCTCAAGAAACAAGAAAAAATGGAATATAGGCGAAAAATTAATAAGTATTATTAGCTATTAAAGGTTCTTATTCAAAAGGAGAAAAATCATCAAAATCCGGAAGAAGACGACAGCATAAAGCAAGAAGAAAATAAATATCGCAACTTAATCAAAGATGCTGCTCTCGATGAAACGGAGGAAAAACGCCAAATCCACCTTTGTTGCCCGCCAAGTTTCGGACAGGTCTTCCGACAGACCCCCATTGGATGGATCCTCTAGATGACCTACGCTGATAGACGTTCCTTTCCGACCATTCTTTCACAAGATCCCAACGAGCTTGTTCTCGAGCCCTTTGTACGGTAAGAGCCTGGTTGGAGATCACTTCTCGAAGCTGCCTCCGAAGAAAAATAATCTCCTCATGCGGAGGGACACGCTGACCTAGACTAGGAAACCTGTTTGTCCTAACGTTCCTCGAAGCCAAGGAATTCACAGCCGAAGGGATAGAGGGAGACGAGGCGCAAGGCCTTCTCCTCTGAGGTCTAGCTCTGCAGTATTCCTCGTACACCGATAATATCGAATCCGTAGGGATCTCACCTGAGAAATCAAAATATCACCAAGTCATGATCACACCATTACTTGCCAAAAGAGAAAAGAGGAGTCCCATTACCCCAAATACGGCTATGACGCAAGGATATCGGATGCATCAAAAACAGAATCCAACGAAAACGCCTAGGAATGCCTTGCGCCAACTTCGCCAAAGTCTCACCAGCCTGAAGAACCGGTCGAGCTACCTCTGCGAAAGCCCAACCTAAGACAAATCAATAAACATGATACTTGTGTCTAGAGAGAGTGAAACAACTTACCGACTGGACGCCAAAAGCAAGAATAACGAGGAATACCGTCAACCTTCATAAACATGTATCTCCTATCCGATTCCCAAGAATCAATAGTAGGAAAGCTACCACGAATACCCCGAGGAGGCTCATCTACCAAGGGTTCACCGTCACGGGACCATATCTGATAGAAGTCTTCCTCACTCGACAAAGGAACAAAGGAGTAGGAGTACAAAACCTCAGACAATCCGAGGGAATGCTCTGAAGCTCCCCTAACACCTGGATGGCCATCAAAGTACGCCATGTAGCGGGGGTAAACTGTGAAGGAGAACACCCGAAGTATGACGCTACTTCCCCGATCAAAGAAGGGATGCCGCCTCTAAAAGCGGCCTCTAAGCCAGCCTCAAAAATTGTTATCTCACCCCTTCCACCATCAGGAGCTCGTTCAAACTCTCTTGCACACCTTAATCCCATCGTATCAGGGAGGGAATACCTACGAAGGATCTCGGCCAGATCCTCCCTCCCAATGTCCACTTCGGACCATCTTCGTCTTCGGCCAAGGCATCAAAAGCACGAAAGTGACATGGGCGAACAGACGTCGGGGTTTCACGTGTCCCCCAACACCAGAAGCTGGAGATGATCCCATGAAAGCTAGGTCGTTCGACATTGACTTCGGGAAAAAAAGAAGGGGGAAGGACTAAGTTTGTACCGTCCAAGAACGCCGGGGCACTCGAATATATACCCGGATTAACTTTCCGTTTTTGTCGCATAAATGAAAAGAAGGGCGAAAAAGAAAAAGGGAAAGAAAAGAAAATCGAGAAATCTTCCATAAATTCTCATTCGGAAGATTTCCAAAAATCTCCATCAGAATGTTTAGCCGACCTAACACCCTCACAACCGGGCTTGGATCTGTCTTCCTTTCCATAAGGCCCATTCCGCTCACGGTAATCTCGCACAATGGCCTGATAGATCAATACCTCCAGAAAGAACTGTCTCCCTTGATCCGATAAGGGAAAAACCTACGATAGTTTCCAAACCTCACAACAGGCTACAACAGGACTTCGACCCTCCTCCTACTTGAAGAAAAACCACCAAAGTCCAAGATCACACGTTATCCCTTGATTCCTACGAAGCAATCATGGAATAAGGGACAAACTGTTGGGGAAAAATATCCAAGGCTCTAGTTTTCTCCAGCCTCCGAAAGGTCCCTCGATTTTCAGAACATTCTCCTAAGAAGGTCCCAGGGTCCCGCCCCTGCTAGAAGGTTCCAGGGTCCAGCCCCTGCCGGAAGAAACCAGGGTCCGACCCCTCACAATAAAATTGAAGTTCTCCAGCCATAGGAAAACTTATATTTCTACAATTATGGAAGAGTTCGCCCTACTTCTACCGACATACATCTACTATAAAAGGGGAGCCCAAACCCTAGAACAAGGGATCGACATTCAGAGGCTTAGAGATTAGAGAGATAGGCTAGAAAACTAAGGGATCATGCATCCAACGTTGTAAACGCTTAAGATACTCAATAATACATCTCTTTGCATCGATTTCTCTTCTAAATAAATAAGTCTTCCCGTGTTCCGTAGTACTAAAATGATCCTACACAAAAATACCATAACGCTTGATGCTTGGGAAGAAGAATTTGCGAGGCATCTCAACCGAAGCAATCTCTTCCACGAAAAGCGTATCGGAGTAGGACCTAGGATCACTTCCTTGGACAGGGGGAACTACTCCGGGGAGCCTCTCCACCATAGATTGGATGGTGCCGAGTCTCTCGGAAACCACCTTCTCAAGGTAAGCAGCTAGAGCTAGATCTGAGATCTCAAGATTATCGGGTGAGTATTCCTCATCCTCCCTGTCGCAATTGTCATCCTCTTCTACCCGGGTTGTGTCTCGAGCAGCCCCTTGGTTATCGGGTCTGTTGTTTACGGTATTAGGCTGCTGAGGTGTTCCTTCGTCGTTGTGGGGGGGGGGGGGGTGTTGAGTGAAGCCATAGGTCGGACTTTGGTTCTGAACTGCTTCTGCTTGCTTTCAACTGCCCCAAGGGTTCGGTTTTCTCGTCGGAGAGTGAGGTTCTCCGCTTCCATAGCGTCCAACTTCTCGACGCATTGTTGAAGTTGTTTGTAGTGTTCTCCAAGTTGGTCTTTTAGGTTTTGAACTTCTTGGAGAAGTTCGAGACCTCCGGGTGCGGATTCCTGAGCCTTGTGAAGGTCGGTGATTTGACTTTGAAGAGTTTCAAGCTGGGTGATGAGCTCCAACTCCTGCGGGGTTGCCTCGGCTCGGTTAGTCTTGTCTTCCGGTGTTATCGTCACGTAGTTGTGTTACTCCCCTCCTTCTAGCGCCAAAATTTTATGGTATTTTTGTGTAGGGTCGTTTTAGTACTACAGAACAGAGGAAGACTTGTATGATTATAAGAGAAATCAAGGCAATGAGATGCTTTATTGAGTATCTTAAGCGTTTACAACGTTGGATGCGTGATCCCTTAGTTTTCTAGCCTAACTCTATGATCTCTAAGCCTCTAAAAGTCTATCCCCTTTTATAGGGTTTGGGTCCCCTTTTATAGTAGTTTAGATGTCGGTTGAAGTAGGGCGAACTCTTCCATAATCGTAGAAATAAAAGTTTTCCCATGGTTGGAAAACTTCCATTTTATTTCAAGGGGTCGGACCCTGGACCCTTCCGGCATGGCTGGACCTTGGACCCATCTACCAGGGACGGGACCCTGAGTCCTTCTTCTGAGAAACGTCTGGAAATCAAGGGTCCCTTCGGAGGCTGGAGAAAAGTTAGACCTTGGATATTATTCCCCAACATGCCTGATACTAAAGAGCACAACACTTAAATAAATCTATCAGCTCTTGCAGTGTTTAGATTCATCTATTGATCAGATGCCGACAATACTGATTAATGTTTTGACAGCAATATCGATCGATATATGTTTGTCGTCGATCGATTACTCTATAGGAGTATCGATCGATATAGCTCTGATCGAGTTGATGTGAATGCTCACCAAGATCATAGACCGGCTCTCATGTGTCCCTAGATGATCTTAGCTTATACATGATTATATCAGGATGATGATTAATGAATTAATGCAATCCTAGCTCATGTCTCTAGAAACAAACATTAAGAACATCCTAACAATGAATATCACAACTATAGTTGGGCTAATCCCACATAACATATCTGAACCCTAAACCTAACAGATGGATCTATTCAGACATGAAATATGTCACATAAATCATAGATAAATCATAAATCATAGATGAATAGAACAAAGATTGCAATAGATATAAAAACCAAATCCAATGGAGTTCCAGGAGGACTCTGATAAGAGTTCCTTTCTTCTCTCCTAAGTTAGAACAATTTAATAGAAGTTAGAAAAGCATCTAGAAAGCGTAGCCGTCAACAATGGCTTATAATAACATAAAGAGGGTTTCTTGTCGTCCAAGGGCATTCTGGTAATTTGTGATGGCTTATGGGCTTCAGGCAGTCAAGAAATATACTCAGCCCGCATTATGGCATTCATATTGATCGATATGAAAGCTTTCCCATTGATCGATATACATTCTCCTTCTCGACAGCATTCTCTCGCGAGGCAGACTGATCACTCATCAGGTAAATGGACATAACTTCTGGTACACGATGCTGATTGACCTGAGACCGATGGCATTGGAAATTTAACTAAAAGATATATCTTATGTCCAAAGATGGGCTTAATCTCACCATTGAAAGGTCTCTATACATATCTAAACATCTGACGCGTCTGCGCAGCTTAGAACTCAAAAGTCTCCAAAAGACACCAAAATCACCATATTTCTCTAGAACGTACCAGAACCTTTAAATACTCTAAATAGACTCTATTTCAAAGTAAATATATTTTAAAATGCCTATAAACCATGGCTAAAAATGGGTTAAATCCATGGTCGATCAATAGCATTAAAATCCTAAATACATGAATAGTAACCTTGCTATTGCTCACAAACCTGCAATTTACTTTTAAAACATTTTCAACCTAGTATAATAACTAAGGATTACATCTTTTGTGTTCCCTAGCTCCCTATGAATTCGATCCCTAAGTACGACAACTGATCATCTTATTTGAGAGAGTAATTCAACTCTTAGGGTAATTTGAGTGATATCAAATTTGGCGCCATTGCCGGAGAACTTTTATTGCCATTAGATTTAATTTGATTAGGTCTAGGTTACTTGCTTTTTCTTTTTAATCCATCTTCTCACAATTTTTTTTTTCTTTTCAGGTACATTCCCAAAAATACTAGAAGCAACAAGAATAATCAACTTTTGCAGTAAGAAGATCCTGCTAGGTTGGAACTTACAATCCGCAGAAATCTACGTTCCACATCGATCGTTCGCTGATATCACTCAAATTATCCTAAGGAGTGAATTACTCTCTCAAATAAGAGGTTCAGTTGTACTACTTAGGGATCGATTTCACAGGGAGCTAGGGAACACAAAAGATGTAATCCTTAGAGATTATGCTAGGTTGATTAGGTTTAAAAGTATATTGCAGTTTGTGAGCAATAGTAAGTTTCTCAAGGAAATTGGTTTAGGCTTTAAGTAATAGGAGAAAGTAATTAGATTCAAGGTTACTATTCAGAAAATCAGGATTATAATGCTATAGATGTCTTAATAAGTTTCTTGCATGATACTAAAGAACTTCAACTCTTAGATAAGTCTAATAGCTTTCACGTATTAGACTCGTCCACTGATCTGACTGCTGGCAATATTGATCGATGTTTTCACAGCGATATCGAACAATATGGGTTGCCGTCGATCGATTACTCTACTGGAGTATCGATCGATATAGCTTCAGATCGAGTTGCATATATGTCCACCAAGATCATAGACCGGCTCGGGACTATCCCTAGAGGATCTTAGCTTATGCACGATGATTTCAGGATAATGATTTATGAGTTAAATCACTTCCAAGATCATATTCTAGTTAGCTACTCTAGAATAAGCATTAGGGTTCATCATGATAATGAATTTCACAACTTAACAATCTATAGTTGGGGCTAATCCCTCATAACTATTTTAACCCCAAATCTAACAAGTGAATATACTCAGACATAGCTAAGTGATTCATAGCATCAAGGTAATAATAGAAATTCATAAGATTAGAAGACTGAACACTCAAGTTCCTCTAGTTAACAAATCTCTTTGTATCTTCTTCTAGATCTAGAATTCTATAACCTTTGATGAATAGAAAATAAGATGAAAATAATACTTCAGATTAATGAAAGGTAAACAATGAATGGTATTCAAAAGATGTAAAAGCACTAAAAGCATATCTTGCCAAAACACATAGGCATAACTATAAATATGTGTTCAATTAGGTTAAAAACTCGTCAGGGGCATTCTTGTAATATTGAGAGACATTGGGCTTCAAGTCGGCTGAGTCAACTATTCTTCTTCCTCACGCTTGATATCGATCGATAATACTAGTCGTATATCGAACGATTTGGTATCTCGTCATCAACTTCTACGGATGCGTCGTCGATTGATTACACATGATTTTTATCGATCGATATGTATCTCTAGATATCGACCTTCTTGTCTGATCTTTATAATCATCTCGGAAAAACTCTCCTTTAAACTCCATATAGGCACCTAAAATGTCACTTTACTCCAAAATGTTCATGAACCTGAAAACATACCTAATAGACTCCAAAACATATATATATATATATATATATATAGTAAAATTATCTTAATATCATGGTTAAAAGTGGGTCAAAACCATGGTATATCATTCGCTTACCACAGTCGACCGAGACACCTTCTTTGTCGACCAATACTCGTACCTTATCGCCGACCGACACTACTCTACTGTCGACCGACACCGCTTATCTGATATCGATCGATACTTTTAATCCTTCATCGATCGATACTCAAACGCAAGACATGGTAATGCACATTATTCTGATTATTCTCACTACTGATGAGAATGGAGACCTGCGTGTTCAAGATGGTGCCTTCGTAATGCAGCAGGTCAGAAACTGAATGCTCAAAGTGAAATCATCCCTGAGCAAGAAGCTTTACCTTCAGAAATCATTCAATTTGTAGAAGAGACTACTCGAGCTAGAACATTGGCGACTACAACCGTCCAGATTAGTTATACACCAATAGATCAGCTATTCGCCCCCTGCTGTTCAGAGAAGATATTTCGAGCTCAAGCCGCAGTACTACACACTTGTGAGACAGATACCCTTATGTGGGCTGTCCAACGAGCATCCTATGGAACATCTAGAGAGATTCGAGGATCTCATAACCGCCATAAAAGCCAATGGAGTCCCTGAGGACTATCTTCTCTGCAAACTTTTCTAATACTCTCTATCTGGAGAAACTTTGCAGTGGCTCAAGCAGTTACCACCAGGTTCTCTTACAACCTGGAGCGACATCAAAATACACATTCTTGCGTAATTTCTTTGATTAAGCATGCGCTGAAGACTGGAGGAGGAAAATTGCTACATTCATCCAGGAACCTAGAGAATCATTACAGGATACTTGGATCAGATTCTTGTCCTACCAGTGTGATTTTCTACACCACAGATTCAACAAAGTGGAACTACTTTGCACTTTCTACAGAGAAAATGGTTTGAAGTATCAGATGACTCTGGATACAGCTGTAAAGGTAACTTCAGCACAAGGAATCCAGAAGATGATATGAAACTAATAAATAACTTGGCTTCCAGCAACAATACGAAAAATATTGTGAAAGCAAGATCTGCAGTGTTCCTTGGGAATGAAAAAAATAATGAAGTGCGGACACAGCTAGATAATGTTCAGAAGTTGCTAAACAAGCAGATTTACTTAGTAGAGGATGCAGAGACTATAGATGGAGAAGTCTACATAGAAGAAGATGTGAACTGGATCAGTGGAACTAGATTTGAGAGATCTGTAAACCAAGGAGGATACATAAACCTCTCAGGACAAAGAAGCAAGTTTAACCAGAGTTCACAGAAGCCTAACACCAACAACTACAACAGCAACAACCTCAACAGCAACAGGATTTATGGAAACTCATTCTACACAAATCCACCCCCACCCACCCAGGAAAGTAAACTAGAAGAGATGCTTGAGAGAGTTCTTGAGAGTCAGCAGAAACTTCAAGTGGATTTCGAATGGAAAGATTGACTCCGTCTACGCCAACCTGAACACAAAGCTTGATGCTTTGAGAATCGATGTAAAGAAGTTGGAGACTCAGGTGGTTCAGACATGAGAAGCTGCAAAAAAGAAAGAAGCTCTAGCAAGGGGAACTGGATAGTTTCCTACTAACCACCACATGAATGCCATTCTGGATTATGACTTTTGGCAAGTGGTGAATCATGAGAAGCTGCAAGATTTCGAAGGTGAGAGTCCAATAGGGTTCAGATCAAGTCCATATTCACCCAAATCAAAGCGATCGATAAATTTTGACGAGCATCAATCGATGGACTACGAGGAAAATACTTACGAGTGCAATTCCTTAAAGATCATGACACACGAGGAGTTCGCAGCAGGACACCCACATTCGCCCACCCCTATCAAAGTCGACAAGACTTCAACATCCAGTGATCGACACAATGATTCTCTCATCGATTGACATTGTGTTAACGATATCGACTGACACACCCCATCGACAAGTGTAACTACCAAAGATAGACGTTACACAACTTAATGCACTCCGGGAACAATCTAAGCCTTCTAGAAACCTTCCAACCGCCATCATGAAGAATCCCACATATATTATTGAGTCCATGGAGATAGAAAAAGAAAGTGAGGATAGAATTCTCAGTAAAAAGAAAGACAATGTTCCTAAACACCTTAAAAGGGGAGTTAATGAGAAGGAGATGGAAATCTTTAAAAAGAGAGTTCTAAGGATACCTAAAGAAAAACCTTTTGAAGATGCCTACTTTTCACACAGATTGTGGATGTTATTCAGGGAAACTAAGGAGACAGAAAAAGACATGAGGAGGATATTTAATCAAGTCAGAGATAGTATGAAGAAGAGGATCACATTGGAAAAGAAGAGCGATCCAGGGAAATGCACAATACCTTGCTCAATAAGAGGTATTGAGTTTCCTCGCGCTCTCAACGACACATGATCTGGAGTCAGCATCCTACCCAAGGTTATGGCAATTCAGGTAGGTCTGAAGATTGAGCGCTCTACGGAATCATTCATCTTTGTGGATTGTTCTTTGCAGAACTCTGGAAGAATTGTTCGAAACCTTGAGATACAGATCGGTGATGCCCTAATCCCAACATACTTCCATGTCTTGGACGTCAAGCTTAACTTTAACACTTCTCTACTACTTGGGAGAGCCTTCCTGGCTACAGTTGGAGCTGTTTGTGTCCTAAAAACAAACAAGCTTCGCCTTACCTTGATAGACCTAAACATCCACTACAATCATCAAACCTTCAAAGAAAAACGACTCAGGACTCGTGGCAGGATGTTTTTGTGCACATGAGTACGATTCACAAGCCGAATACGAGACAGAGCACGATTGATCGACCGACAGAAGCCATATCCCATCGATCGATACCGGTAGTCAAACATCGACCGACGAATATACTTGGTCATCGATCGATAGACTGTTCACAGGCATCGAAGAAGAGCTTACAGACGGCGACTTTTCAATACACAGTTGGGAGAATGACCATTACCTCCCATCATTATCTATTGATACTACTCACAGCAAAGAGGAGGATGATGAGGATTATAAGGAGGAGTGAGAAATAGAGTACCGATTTCTTCAAGAAGATGAAGATAGACTTCTCCATCACAACCTCAGATTCAGGTCATCGATCGACATAGCCTTCTGACCATTGATCGACAGCTCTTTACCAAAATCGTTCGAACGGTCTTATCCACCATCGATCGATACTACCTTACCAGCATCAATCGACACAAGACACGATGATGCTAGAGACGGAGACTATTCAATAGGCAGTTGGGCAGACAATTATCACGAGAGTTTTACAGTGGAAACATCATCACTGACACATAACACCCAACCTGAAACAGTCTAATCGATCGATACGGTACAACCTCAGACGATCGACAAGTTTTCCAGCTCATCGACCAATACACCTGCCGCCCCATCGATTGATACTACCACTCAACCATTCGAGGTACAAACATATAATACAAATTTTGGATTTTTAATTCCGGATGAGTTTGGTATTTTCAAGGATCCAGATGGTCATGTATGAGCAATGGATGGAAGAATCATTCTTGTATCCATAGAAGACATAGTAGACATACTTCAGATTGCCAACAAATCAGTTAATCTCTTCACACAGAAACCGAGCAATACATAACATTGCAGATACATCAGCCAGGCAAGATGGTGAAGTAGAAGATCATCTCAACTCATAGGATCCATATTTTCATCAAGCATCGTTCGATAGGAAACATCCTCCATCGATCGATATACACCGAGAGTTTAGAAAAAGAGCTTTTAGTTTCGGAGTTCGTTGTTTCTTTTGGAAAAAGATAGACGAATATGGAGTCTAGAGAGATGATATAGGTTAGTAAGAGGAGAATATGGAGATGTCATCAACGTATCAAAAGAAAACATCAGCAAACTGCTATACAGAGCCTCAATTTTACGAGCGCTCATGTTTCTGTAAACCAGAACATGCAGACCAATTCACTAAAAGAGCTCCAGTGTACAAAACCTACACAGAAAAGGAGGTCATGAAGATGATCAATGATAGGATTTGTGCTCACAATTGGGAAATTGCAATCGTTCAAAAGAAAATTGAAGTTATTACATCATCACTTCAAGGAGACCTCAACTGGGCGCAGCGTTCCAATTAGCTACTATACAAGATGAGAAAAGACCTCCAGGAGGAATTGAATGCACTTTGCAAAGAGTTGAAATCTCATAAGAAGCTATCGACCGACACAGTCAACACCACATCGGTCGATATGAGGTCTACACCATCGACCAACTACACCAAAAAAGAGATCGACGAGTTTCTCAACAACATCTACAAATATTTGGGGAAAGTAAAAGACCGCTATAGCAAAGGACTAGATAATGGATGTCTACCGATCAACAACAACATCATATCTTTGAAACTATGCATGGATAACATGAGAAAAACTATGTGGAATATCATGGAAGAGCGTAAGGAAGATGAAGCAACGATGAGATCCATCTACACACACACACTAGGATGATCATCGACGAGATGTTCACACCTATAAAAGATTGATTGCAGCAAGTTGAAGAAGGATAAAAGGAGTTATTCACTAAGAAGATTCATCAGAGGTACCTGAACGTGATATCGACCGATGAACAACCAACTACATCAATCATACACGAAGACCAGACTTCTGTACCAGATGAGATTTGGATAAGATAGTAGAAGAAGTGTATGATGCCATAAAATAATCAAGTTACGAAGCATAAAACAGATACAAAGAGACGTACTACCCCATCAAATACACAGCAGAGAGACTACAATCCAGATCGTAAGAGATGCAGAAAGATATCAAAGCTATTGAGAGACAACTCGCAGACCGACATGCACCTTTGGAATCGATCAACATACCAGCAAGCGCATCGATCGACGTGCAACAGTCCAAGTCGATCGATACATCTACACCAACATTGATCGACACCGACCCAATCCTTACGAAGAAGATGCTTCGAATTGATGCAATGCAAGGAGAGCTGAGCGACCTATCTGAGTACGCGTACGCATAGATTAGAAATATATAATCACATAAGCATTGGCAATTTTGGAGCCAGGATACCACTGATATGGGTTGAGTTGACAAGGCTAGACATAAGATTGATCATAGGAGATGAAGCCACAAGAAGCTCCGTTGTTGCATGGTTTGGAGAGCAGAAAAACTATGAGGATACATGTTTCCCAAGAAGTACCTGCAACTCACCTCACAAGCCACCATACCTCCACAGTCAAGCTAAATGACTATAACAAAGCGCTGAGTGGGAGGCAACCCATTGTTAGGTATTTTTATTTAGTTTTAATTCTAATTTTGTTTTTATTTTCGTACTTGTTTTATTTTCAGATAACTGTTAGACGATTACTATTCCCATCAATCTATATGTTCCGGCCGACATCGCTCGACACAAACCTATCCATGACGATCGAAGAAGGCGACTCACCATTGATCGATATGAACTTCGGTCAGGTATATCGTTCTAAATTTGCGATATCAGTCACATATTATTTACTTTATACCCTAACACCGAACGGTTATATAGTGACGACAGTTTATGATTTAAGTCAAGGGGAGAATACTGATGCTATTCTACCTTTTGATTTCATTAAATATTTTCAAAATTGGTTTTTATTGAGTTAAGAAGGGGACAAGGATATTTCGAAAAAAAATTCACTTCTTATCTAACCACTCTTTAGCACCATTTTTAGATTTGTTGATTGCAGAAATTACTATAGATGCTAAAGTGGATCACATGTCAGCTATGACAACACTCTTCATGATTTTCTGGAAGAACCAAAACTTATTTCCAACCTAACCTGACATCTTTTGATTGTCTTGGGGCTTGGTATATAAGGGATCGGAATCCTCCTGCAAGTCTGGAAGGTAAGAGTCTGTGTGTTTCTGGTTCCTTTCCATCTCTCTTCGGCATCCTCTTGAAAAATAAAAAAGAAGAAAATTTTATAAGTGATATGATTTCTTGAGGAGTAGAAGGGTAGGGATGTTTCATGCTACCCAATTATTCTACTCTAAAAGGATGATCAGGGCGAGAGATAGGAGTGTCTCCTGCAATCCTATTATTCGCTTCTTCTAAAAAATGCATATGTTGCTAGTCAATGAGATGTACAAAGATTAGCCTAAGTGGCATCAATGTTCATTGAATTTGAAACTATAACGATTCAGAGAAGAGAGAAAAATGAGGAAGAAAAGAATCAAAGAAGACTGTCAGTGTGTTCAGAAACTTGCTTGAGTTAAATCCATGTGTTCCTTGATCGATACTCCCAAGGTAAAGCCTACACCTTTATTTTATGCATAAATGAGATCAGTAGATGGGATAGACAGACATGATTGCTAAGTTGTTGGTTAGATGAATTTGGTTGTTAAGCTAGGATATGGTATAATGTACTTCTGAAATTAATAGATATGAGGAGTGGCTTGCAACAAAGTAGAGGTGATGATCTTAAGTTAAAATTTCATTAAGTCTCTGCTATTTAAACCTCTTACAGAAAATACTATCTATTGTTTTTGCTTGAGGACAAACAAAAGCTTATGTCTGGAGTAGTCGATATACCATGGATTTTACTCACTTTTACCCATGGTATAAATATGTTTTTATTATATAAATATATGTTTTGGAGTCTATTAGGTATGTTTTCAGGCTCATGAGCATTTTGTAGTAAAGTGATGTTTTATGTGCCCTTTTGGAGCTTAAATGAGAGTTCACCTGAGATGACTATTAAGATCAGACAAGAGGACGATATTAAGAAATTAACATCGATCGATGGCTACTCTGGGATATTGATCAACAATGCATCCATAGAGATGACGCATCGAGACAACCAATCGATCGATGTGCGTCTTGTACGATTGATCGATATCGAGCGCGCAAGAAGAGTAGTTGGACTCAACCGACTTGAAGCCAAGACATCCCAAAATTACAAGATTCCCCTGACGAATTTTTAACCAAATGAACTCATATTTATAGTTATGTCTATGTGTTTTGGCAGAAGAGAATCTTTTTACCATCTTAATCATTAGAAGATTTTGATTATCCTTTCACCACCTCAAAAGTAACTATTGCATTGTTCTTAATTCAAAGTTTTTTTCTACTTTTACTTTGCAAAAGGTTATAGAATTCTAGATCTAGAAGAAAGATACAAAGAGATTTGTTATCCGGAGTAACTTATTTTGTTTGTTCTTCTAATTTTTATGAATCTCTATTATTATCTTGTTGCTATGAACTACTTAGCCATGTCTGAGTAGGTTATATTGTTAGATTTAGGGTTCAAATAGTTATGAAAGATTAGCCCAAACTATGGATTGTTGAGTTGTAATATTCATTATCATGATGAACCCTAATGCTTATTCTAGATTAGCTAACTATAACATTATCTTGGAATGCATTAACTTATTAATCATTATCCTGACATCATCTTGCATAAGCTAAGATCCTCTAAGGATACGTGAGAGCCGGTCTATGATCTTGGTGAGCATCCACATCAACTCGATATGAGCTATATCGATCGATACTCCTATAGAGTAATCGATCGACGACTAACATATATCGATCAATATCTTTGTTAAAACATCGATCGATATTGTCGGCATCAGATCAATAGATAGTAACCCTGAATTTAACTACCTTTCTTTATTGCTTAAAACCCAAACCAATTCAATCGAGCAGCTTACCATTGCTCACAAACCTGCAATTTACTTTTAAAACCTTTTCAACCTAGTATAATCATTAAGGATTACATCTTTTGTGTTTCATAGCTCCCTGTGAATCTGATCCCTAAGTATTACAGCTTAACCTCTTATTTCAGATAGTAATTCACTCCTTATGATAATTTGAGTGATATCATCCGCCTTCCTCCTTATGATACCATACATCTTCCCAGCTTACTTTTGCTTTGTGTGTCTGCGTGGGGGAGCCAGACCAAAGAAAAGCACTACACATTTTTTCAATTGTCTCCAAACATTAAACAGGTAGGATGAAACTGGAGCTCCAGAAATTGACAATGCTTGCAGTCACTGATTTAATCTGCTGAATTCTTCCAGCGATGAACAAGCTCCTATTAGTCCAACATAGCATCTTGCTTCTAATCTTATCAATCAGCGGTTCATAATCATGAGCAGTAAAAGACTTAGTAGTTAATGGCATTCCCAGATATCGAATTGGGAGAGTACCCACCAAAATACCTCTACTCTCTGCTTCAGATGACAGCGGATCAAGAATCTTGCCCAGCTACAAACATTTGTGATTTAGCAGCGTTGATTCCATGACCTGAAATACCCCTTGAAGCAAAGCTGCTGTGCCATCTGTGAAGACAAGAATATCATCAGCAAAGCTAAGGTGCATGAGCTTTACCCCTTGGCACTGTGGATGATACTCAAAATATCCCTCTGCAGCGGCCTGGTTGAGCAACAATGACAAAACGTTGTTGAAGATCACGTAAAGATAGGGAGATGGAGAGCATCCCTGTCTGATGCCTCGAGCACTGGTGAAGAAACTCTCCAGACTACCATTTACAGATACAGAAAAAAACGGCTGTGGAGATACAAGTCTTGATCTAGTCAGTGAATTGAGTCGGAAGACGCATCACCCGCAGAACCGATATGATAAAAGACAATTTAACAGTATCAAATGCCTTAGATATATCAAACTTAATAGCACACCTCTATGACTTGGTTGTTCTATGATACCCATTGACCAACTTAGATGCCAGAAGAACGTTCTCCAATAATAATCGCTATTGGATGAAATCACTCTGATTTGCTTCCACCGCATCCGGCAAAATTATCTTGAATCTGTTAGCTAACAACTTCGAGATCACCGCATAAAGTTTGCAATAGGCCTGAAATTTTTCATTGTCTGAGCAGCTTTTTATCTATGCTATAAGGGTAAGAATTGTGGCATTGATTCCAGTTGGCATGAATCTGAACAGAAAGAAGGATTGAATTGTTGTAATGAAATCCCTCCCAATCACAGGCCACGCAGCGACAAAAAAATCCTTTGTGTAAGCATATGCAGAGCAGCCGAAATTTCTTGTCCTGACAAGGGAGCAACTAGCTTAGCATAGGTTTCTGCTGGGTTAAATCAATAAATTGCGCAATGTTTTGACATAGACCTCTTCCCCAGCTAAGTCTTGCGATTGCAAGAAACGCTGAAAGTGAGAAACCGCTTCCTTCTTGATGTCCACTGCAGACGTAAGCACTTCGCCTTGCTCGTTGTGAGGCTTCTAATGGTGTTTCGAGCTGTACGGGTCTGGACTACCCAATGGAAGAAGACAGTGTTGTGATTCCCCACTTGTAGCCAGCGAATACAAGATTCTTGTTTAAGAAATTTTTCCTCGATCCTTGGCAGCTTCTGCCATCGAGCTGAAGCCTCTGCTTCGTTAGTAAAAGTCGTTGGGTTTGGGTCTAACAATGCTTGATTCTGACACTCACGTACGCACTCTTATTCCTATTATGGAGATCTCCATAATTTGCTTTGTTCAACGTCCGAGGTGAAATTTGAGCTGCTTCAACTTCTTATGGAGACATGTCAATGTGTATCGAGAGTGAAAGAGCCCTGGAGAAGAATCCCAAGATTCCTTAACTGTAGGCAAGACGTCCTCATGCTCAGATAGGTAGTTGAAAACCTGAAAGGTTTCCTAGATTCATCCAAATGACTTGATAACTTGATCAAACAACGAGCATGATCCGAAACCCCACCCGCTTCAAACTTCACAAAAGATTGTGGAAACACTTTAAGTCACTCCCCATTAACCAAAGCTATGTCTATTTTCGTTCTTATTGGATCCTCCGCTCGCTTATTCCACCAAGTGAAGAGAGCTCCCACATAAGATAAATCCAATAAACCACAATCTGTTACAGTCTCTTGCAGATGACGCATTCCTGCCTGATCACTGCGATAATCCTGGTCTCGAGAGTGTTCAGTTGACGCCAAGGTAACGTTGAAATATCCCATGAGAATCCAAGGTAAGTTAAGATGAGTGTAAGCCGCATGAGTTGCCCTCAGTTCTCTCCATGAAGAAAGCCTCTTAGATGCAGTGTTATAGCCATAGATTGAAGAGCAGATGAACTGTTTTCCTGTGCTCAGAACCTGAATGGCACAAGTTATTACCTGATCACTCATATGGAGCTTTGCGACCACCAGCTTGTCAGACCAACAAAACAAGATTCTTCCCAACGGATGATACTCATAACTGTTGATAAATTTCCAATGAGGCAGAGCCGTTGCCAGAATATTCTTACTCTTTCCCCTTGTATTATATTTTCGACCAGACAACCAAACAAAGGATGCTCAGCTTGAATCCAACTACGCATTGCTCTGTGTTTACATGGCATATTGAAGCCACACATATTCCAGGAAAAAAAAACTTGTCATAGCTTCCGTACGGAAGATTTCTTTGGTTGGCCCTGCTTCCCTCCAAATATCAAATCTCGAGTTCTCACTATCGTCTTCCTGGCTGATTTCTGAGAATTAAAAACCGCGGCCTTCTTTCCTTTCCCATTTCCGTGCTTAGAGAGAGCAGCTTTATCCTCACATAGCTCCCCCTCCTTAATGTCCTCTAACTCTTTAGTTCCCTCATTTGCATCCTCCAGCTCTTCAACATCATTTTCGTCATTCAGATCCAGAAATGGACTGACCCTAGAAGGAGAGACTTCAATCGCTAAGCTCGCTTCCTTTTCCTCCGCAGCATGTGGGCTAAGTACTTTTCCTGCTACCAAATCCCAGCCACCTTCCCCTGTTTCAATGAATCCCTCAGTGATAGGTTCCGATATTTGTGGCCTTGGAGACATCTCTTGATTGTCTACCATGGCTACCTCCTTCAGCTGTGGAACATGCATCTCTCCTTGCATGGGAGATCTCGTGGGAAGCGCTGCTAGCTCTCTCAAAAGATCAGTGACTATGTTTCCTCTCTGCTGCTTATCCACTTCAGCCAATCCTGAGTTCACAGAAGATTCTGCAAGCACCACTTCATCTGTGCTACTTCGTTTTAAATAACTATTCTTTATCAAAAAGTTTTGGAATCTAATTTTTTATAAATTTTAGGTTACTGTTTTCTGATTTTGATAAAATGTATACAAAGGCATATTATCAAATTTGGCTTGGGGCAACATAAAACATTAGACCGGCACTTATCCATATTTGTGACTATAACTACGTCCACTTTGAACTAAAAACTAAAGAACTCTTTTATATGAAAGATAATTAAAACGCAAGCAAAAAATTGACCCCTGCATAGCACCGAATAATCATACTAGTAACAAACATAAACTTCCACATGTTCTATATAACCCCAGATTTATTCGTACCTGATTAAGTAATTTATTTTGTTAATACAAAACCAGGTATAAACAGACTGAAAGAAGCTCCATACATTACGTAAGTACATTTATTTGATTTGCATCTTAAAATAAATTATTTGATTTAGTGAAAATTGAAAATTGACAGTATGTTTATTATTTGAGGTTCTTGGTATTCATGCTTTTCTCGACAGTCTTGGCTTTGGCTTTGATAGACTCCTTGGTTTCCTCCGTTTTTCCAGTGACAGTATCTTTGATCTTTTCTGTAGTGTCCTTCACCTTATCCCAGGCGTCCTCTGCAGTGTTCTTTGCCTTATCCTTCAAGTTACCGGCCGTATCGGAGATCGTCTGTGCTCCTTCGTCCGCCTTCTTGGCCACCTACACAATCCAACAAATTTGGTTATTTGAAATATGTTTGTGGTCCTTAGTTTGAGGGGAAAATATGCGATATCAAACAAATTCTCACATGGTATATTAGATAAAAGAGAGTTTAGTATATAAGGAGATGTCCAACTCAAAGAGTATGATACCTATTGGGATAGAATCCAAAAATAAATTGATACCGACTTACCTGTTAAGTGCAAAGTGGAAAATATCGTACTAATCAGATAATATAGAGTTGGACATGAAATTTCACAATCTCCAACACAATTTGTGAAGGATACAATGAAATCAAATCAAACACAAACACATATATGTATATATACAACATTGTTTTTCTTAATTGTATACGTATCCATTCTGATTTTATCTTTCTATGTATTTTTTCTGTTTCTAAACGAACTCGCAGTTTTAAATTTTCAAAACAAAATATGTTTGGTTATTATAAACGCACAGTCAAACACAATCCGAATGCTATACTTTCAAAATATTTAAAATTTGGATATTCAAAGGCAGTAATATGTATGATTAAAACAATTGAGTCCTAAGTTAAATATAATCCGAGGTGAAGTTTTTAGGAAAATATGATACCTTTTGTTGAGCCTCGGTGGCTTTGTCACAGACGGAAGCTTCTTTCATCGTACTCCCCTATGAGTAATTTAGTCAAATCATCACGAACATATAAGGTTAACTAGACGTATCTTATCGTGGATAAATAAGAAAAAAAAAAAATAGATTACATGGATGAGTCTTGTCGGGACGGAAGAGAAAACTCTCGGAGTGATGAGTGCCTTGTTGCGGAGGGAAACTGCAATAGCTGATAAGCTTGCCATTTTTAGGGTTGTTCTTTTTTTTATCAAATATGGGATGAGTTTAATAATTAGTTGAGGTTACGCTATTGAAGTATATATAAAGAAACTGAAAAATGTATAGGAGTTGAAGTCGTATGTGAAAAAGACACATGGAATTTTGGTGGGATATGCGGAGTTTGACTCGGAACATCGAATGGTTCCAGTTTTGATTAGCTACTTTTAGCTTTGTCCGTGTGTGACACACAAATTACACGGTTGTTGCGACCGATCTTGTACCAGTCAATAATAAAGAAACATGTGAGAAAATGGTGCATTATTGTTTCTTGGTGGTAAGGTCTTTTTACTTTTCGGAAGATATCACCCGTCTCTAGAAAATCTGAGACCGACCTATCCTTCATCAGATAAAACTTGATATGACTGAAGTTTTCATTTAACTCCTTATTCTTATGAGTTAAAACTATAACCGCGCGCACGGCACATCAGACCACGCTATCAAATCCTTAGGTAATTATAGACCCAAAACATAAGGACAGAAATCAAGTTAGGCATTACATAATGTAAGAAGGTCAAATTATAAGAGCAGTTATGAATGAAAACAAAAAAGCAAACAATTATGAACTAGAAAGATAAGTCCTCGAACCATAAAAAAAGGTCCTCGAACCTAACAAAGTGATACACACATATATGATAACGGAAATACAACAAGTATATCTTTTTTTTTGAATAATCTAGTGTATTCTGGCATCCATCGAGGTGGATCCAGACCAGCAGCGAGTGTCCGTATCAGCCTATGTTATCAGTTGGAGTACGCTTCGGTCACCGGACGCTGAAAAAACCCAAATTTTTAAATTTTACCTCCAGTCTTCAGCGAAATTCGAACTCTGGTCTGTATTGGGACATAAGCTCCCTCAAGATCATTGAATCGTCCTCGCTTGGTTAAATGAAATACAGCAGGTATATTAATATAGATATATAATTAAGAATTAGAAAGATGAGGTCTTTCAAGTCATCTATATAGCGAATACAAAGTAAGATCTATTCTTTGGAAGCTCTCTGAATACAAAGGCAATAAGAACATTATTATAGTTTTCTTATGAGACTGTTTCTATGGTATTTTTTGGACTAACATCATTAATATTAAATATTTACTAAATTTTGATCTGCCCATTTGCAAAACCTAAAATCAGTTTTTGGTTAATTGGTCTACATATACATGTAATAAATTATATACATATATAAATTTTATATAATAAGAAAATAATTATTTATTTAGTTTATTATTAGGTTTTTGTTATCAAACAACAATTTCTAAATAAAATTACTCCTTAAAAAAATGATGAAAATTTGTGTATCTATTTTAAAAACTCGCAATTTTAGGATAAAAATTTCATTTGATTTTTAGTGATTTCTTGTTTGATTTCATTTTTGTATACTTCCACGACAACTTATTGACTCGTATTATAATATATTTTTGATATTTTCTATCAGCTAACCTAGAATGAAGCTGAGTAGTCGTTTTATCGAAAATAACATGTTTTGGTTTACTATTTTTTTATTAAACAGTTTGATAAATCAAACAAAGAAAATCAAATCAAGCTTATATGTTGATTAAGTGTATATATATTATAGTCATATCTAAAACATTTCCATTTCTATTTTAAGTAAAAAATCATGTTTCCACGTTTTGTTCCCGGATGCATATCCTACCCATTTCTGATTTCATTCAAACTAGATAGTCACAAAAGTTTTTTTTTTTTGACAACAATGTTGAAACTAAGAAAACTAAGCAGTATGCCTCCCCGGCTCAGAAAACCAACCTTGAGGCATAGAATCGACATAGAACATAGCAGAAGGGGAACACCTAGCACTTCGTGCCAGTTTGTCCGCCACTAGATTATGCACCCTTGAAATATGTCGGATCTTGAAGGTAGGGAAGAAATTCTTACTGCGTTGAAACTCCTCCAAGTGCGTAGCAAAAGCCGGCCGTTCTAGTTTGTAAAAGCATTTCCAGAATTTAATGTATGACTTTAGTTTGCAATTTTTTTTAACTAGATATACAATTATTTATAAATCAATAAAAACTGGAAAAAAATCACATGAAAATTAAAATGATTAGATATAAAATAGGAAAATTAATTAAAATAATTATTTTAACAATCGGAAGATCATTGTATTACTCAAACAAGAGGTGGTCTTGGAAATAAGACCAGAATAGAAAATACAACATAAATAAAATGTATGTTATGAATAATTGTATGGAACTCCATCATAGGCTCAAAGCACATATTTTAGAAGGTTATAACCCTAGATTTGTATACCTATATATATGTACCATCTGTCTATGGAAGAATAAGATTAACTGATTCCTTCTTTTTCTCTTGATTCACAACATGTTATCAGCACGATCTAACCCTAGCTATATAAAAAAAACTAGCCGCTAGAACAAACATAACCCTAATTGGCAACTCCGATCAAACCGCCACCTTGTTTCTGAATACCATGCATCTCTATTCTCAAACCTTTGCTAATAAGATTAACCGGTTCTCTCTTTCTCTATTGATCCAAAACGATGTTGAATTATTTTCTAGTTCTAGCTAAAGACGCATCAATTACATTTTGGTCTCTGTAGAAAATCTTATTTATTATTTGAATCCTGCGAATAACCAGGGGCGGGTTAGTCGGGGAGGACAAACAGTGCACCCGACCTTAGGTCCATCTATAATTCAATAATTTTCAATTACATAATGGACCTCTATATATATATATATATATTACCGAAGAGAGACACAAATTTTGTTTTGAGTACTTATACTATGAATTTTAGATAATATTTTAATGACATATAAACATAAATTTATTGTCTAGTTTGTTAACACAAATATTAATGACATAGAATTTTAAAAATGCAAACGAAAATAATAATGTTATTTAATGTCTAGTTTGTTATAAAATATGATTTTTTAATTGTGATCATAACATGAATAAAACTGAAAAGATTTACACTAGTAAAATCTGAAACATTAATAAAATAGAACGCAAGGAGGAAAGAAGATATAGAGATTGAATGCTTTTCTATTGATGATAAGGTACATTTACAAATGAATGTTTTCAATTGTATATATAGATAGAAATTTAATGGGCAAATAGTGACAATAGGACCCCAAATTGATTGTAAAATCAAAAACTTTTGTGCCTCCCTTCCTCTTTGTAATCCGGCGTCTACACTTTCACAACACTCGTCTGGGGACCCGGTGTCACTATTATCTATTGCTTAACATCATGTTTATCTCGTTAAAAACCTTTCTAGGAAAACCGAGTGGAAGAAAAAACTATAGTAAAGTAAAAAAAAGTACAGCTGCGTAAGCTTCCTTTCGATTGAATAGTGCCTCATTCCTATATTATTGACATGCTTCTTGAACACTGAGGTAAGGAAGTGATTTTGTGAAGATATCTGCAGAAATGTCACATGATCGAACATATTTTACTTCAATTTCTTTATTGTTCTTGAAATGAGTGTATGAGCAGAACTTCAGAGGTATATGTTTGATTTTATCGCTTTTGATATATCCCTCATTTGTTTGAGTCACCCATGCCACATTATCTTCATATAAAACATTGGAGCAGTATCTTCATTAATTCTAAACTTGAACGAATATATAGACTTATGGATTTCAACCATACGCATTATCTACTTGCTTCATGGAGTGCGATGATCTCAGCATGATTTGAAGAGGTAACCACGAGCTTCTTCTTATGAGCACGCCAAGATGTAGTGATGCCTCTGATTGTAAAAACATATCATGTTTGTGATCGAGCTTTATATGGATCTGAAATATAACTTGCATCTGCAAAACAAGTTAACATTTCATATTTTTAGGATAAAAAACCCTAAATCAATAGTCCCTTGGAGATATCGAAAGACATGTTTAATTTCATTCCAATTTTTCTATATAGGGGACAAACTGAATCTTGCTAAAAAATTGATGGCAAAAGATATATCAGGTCGACTACAATTTGAAAATTAAATGAGAGATCCAATCGCACTTAAATAAGGAACTTCAGGACCAAGTATTTCTTCGTTTTCCTCAGATGGTCGAAAAGGATCATTTTCAACATTGAGTGATTTGACGACCATCGGGGCGGGGGGGGGGGGGGGGATTGATGTAGAAATATACCTTTTTGAGAATGCTTAATCTGTAAGCAGTAACAATATTTTGTCTGCCGGATATCTTTCATTTCAAATTTTCCTTTTAAATATTTTGTCTGCCGGATATTTTTCATTTCAAATTATCACAAATCCGTATGTTGTTTTCTAAATGAAAATACAAGGGTATATAAGATCATTTATGTGTGCTTCTTTTATTGAATGCTCACTGAGACGACTATACCATATATGCTCAGATTTATTTAAACCATATAATGATCTTTTAGTTTAGAATTTAACGTTTCTGGAATTTTAAATCTATATGGGATTCTCATATAGATATCATTATCTAACAATACGTAAAAATATGCTGCAACGACATCCATGAGACGCATTTCTAAATTTCGTTAGCGGCTAGGCTCATCAGGAATCTAAATATCATTGTATCCATAACATGAGAGTATATTTCTTCATAATCAATTCCAGGCCTTTGAGAGAAACCATGGGATACGAGGTGAGAGTTGTATCTTGTAATCTTGTTATCTCATTTTGTTTTCGAACAAACACCCATTTGTATCCAACATGCTTCACATCTTTGGGTGTGAGTGCAATAGGTCCGAATACATTTTGTTTGTTAAGATAATCTAGTTAGACTTGAATTGCATCTTTCCATTTTATCCAGTCATGTCTCTTTTGGCATTCATATACAGACGTTGATTTCTGGATTTTTGTTTTCTACATCTATTTCCTTTGCTAAAAGCTATGAGATAACATCATCAATATCATCCATCTCATCTCACTTCCATATCTTTCAAATATTGATGTAATTTATAAAAAACTCGTGATTTCCTTCAGATTCATGATGCTTTATATTTTTGTTGGATCTGTAATTCGCTTCTTCAAAGATATTTTCTGTTATTTTGAGAATATCATGCTGTTATTTCTTGGAATCTTTTTATTTGAGCCAACAGGTTTACCTCGTTTCAAATTTGTTCCTGATTCACGTGAATCAATCGCTGTTCCACATTTTTTTGATATTTCTATATGAGTATTTGCAGGAGTTATATGTGATTTAGTTACCATTTTGGTATTGCAAATGCATCTGGTAGCTGATTTGCTATATTTTGTAAATCCATGTTACATCGAACTTCTAATTCTGACTGTTTCGTACGAGGATCAAGGTGTAATAGAGATGTCGCACTCCATTTGATTGCTTTTCCTACTTGTCTCCCCCTAATATTGGGAATTATTTCTTGTTGAAATGACAATAGGCAAATTGTAACGTAAACATATCACCAGTTTGTAGTTCTAGGTATCTTATTATTGATGGACAATTATAACTAATATATATTCCCAACCGTCTTTGTAGTCCCATATTTGTATGTTGTGGGGTGCCACTGAAACACAAACCGCACAAACAAAGACTTTTAGATGAGAGATATTTTAATGCTAACTGTATTGGAAAATATCTTTTATATGCACTTGATCTTATATGAATGAGTGCTGCTGCATGTAAAATGACATGTCCCAACTCAGAGGTTGGAAGTTTTGATCTATTAACGGTCTTGCAATTAATTACAATAGTTTATTTAATGATTCTGTCAGTTTGTTTTGTGTATGAACATGAGAAACTGAATGTTCTACTTCACTCTCAGCTGACACCATACAATAATTAAAAAAACTTAGTATACAAATTAACCAGCATTATTTAATCTAATTCTTTTAATAGGATAATCAGAAAGTTGATCTCGCAAACATGTAACCATCTACTAGATGAATCGATTAACACCATACATAGAATAGTCCATTTGATGGATGCATTTGGTCTAAAATATCATCTTTGATACATTCCATGAATTTTGGTGATTCTTTATCAATTTTTTTGGTTATGTCCTTGTGATTAATTTTTCAAGTGAATCTACAGCCCATGTCGTTTATATTACTTTGATTTCTTTCTTGGATTTTTATTGAATGAATGTGTGAACCATCAATGATTTTTCACATCATTGTAGTGCCTGGGTGACCGAGATGGTCATGGCATAATGTAACATCTTCTGGATTTCTTTTGATCATAAGATGTGGTTCTATTACATTAATATAATTATGATGTAATCCAGAAAGAAGTTTTTGAAACTTTTACAGTATAGGGTTTTTGTCTGATTTTTCAGAAGTTATATACATATACTTCTTAACTCAGTTGCAGACTGAGTGTCAAATCCTGTAAGGTACATATTTTTGAAACTCAACAAATCTTTTTAGAATTCGGAGAATATAAGGCATTTATGAAAACTTTTTTCCATTACATAATATAAAATTTGCTTTACTAATTACTTCGATCAAGTCTATATGGCCTGATATTGTGTTTACAGTAATTTTTGATGATTTTAACACACAATTTGCTTAGTTTTTGTTCCATCAATTTATTTTTTTATTTTTTTTTGTCGACAAGATTACAGACTCATGTGGACTTTGTAAACCAAATTGGTTGCTCTGTATCCATATGGAGGGTAAACGACGTCTGTTGCCTCACACCACGTGCTAAGCTATCCGCCTTCTTATTATGCGTCCTTGATATATGAATAATCTCCGAGCTGTGAAAACTTCTCTTGAGGGTTCTGATATCCTCCAAGTAGCTTGCGAAAGCCGGCCATTCTTCTGGTTCCGAAACCATCTTCACCAATTGAGAACAATCTGTTGCAAAAGTAACACTATACAGCCGTAAATTCCTCATGCATTCCATTGCCCAAATAAGAGCCTCAACCTCCGCATGTAAAGGTGATTGACTTGCTCTCGTATTTCTAGCTCCCAACAGTCCTTGAAATCCCTCTAGAGTACTGAACCATCCCTGCCCAGAAAAGGTATCTCCTGATTTCCAAGATCCATCCGTGAAACACCATCTGCCCGTTCTAAGCGGTAGGGAAATCCCGGATGTTTCTGGAGGATTATTTTTTGGCTCTATAGTCTTTTGAGCATCCGTCCATAGTAAAGATTCAGTTATAGCCAGCTTAAGGATATCCCTTGGTTCGATGTCCAAATTACTGAAGACCTTATTGTTTCGTCCTTTCCATATATACCAAAGTATCCACGCAAAATGATGGTCATCCATGGCTGGTTTTATTCCCCAGAATAGATAATCCATATTCGTAAACAGAGATTGTCCTGGGAAAATTTCCGGGTGCGAAGGGACCATTGATAATGCCCAGACTTGAACTGCTGGTGGGCATTCAAAGAATACAAGATTTATAGATTCCTCGGCTGCTCCACACCTATCGCATCCAATATCTCCCTTAAGTCCCCTAGCTTTTAGATTTTTCCTAACAGCTATGCAACCTGACAGCAATTGCCACAAAAAGTGTTTCATCTTCGGTGGACACCGCACTTTCCAGCAGTGTGCTTTAAGTTCTGTAACTGTTGGACCAAACTCTATTGTCTCAATCCCTCTATCTGGATATGTTCGTTCTATTTGATATCCAGATTTAACCGAGTATTTGCCATTTTTGGTAAAGTGCCAACCGTTCCGATCTGCTACTGATATCCGACTCAGGGGTATACTTTCCACAATTTTAACATCCCCAGGATCCATAATTTCGTGTAAAGCACTTGTATTCCAAGTATGCGTCGAACTGTCAATAAGATAGTCGACCGTAAGATCAGGTAAGAGAACATTTTGTTTTTTATTTGCTGGTCTCGGGCGGTCGGTTGGGACCTAGGGATCATTCCATACTGATATAGAAGATCCTGATCCCACCCTTTTGATTAGTCCTTTGCTAACCAGAGATCGAGCAGAGATAATACTATGCCATCCATAGGAGGACGCATACGATCTGGCTGGTTATAGGGATGACGTATTCCTAAAATACCGACCTTTAAAAACCGGAGAAAATAGAGAATTTGGTTTCTCTATAAATGTCCAAAGTTGCTTGCCAAGCATGGCTGTATTGACATCCGTGAGATCCCTGAATCCTAACCCTCCATCATCCTTAGGTAAACAAACTTTATCCCAAGATTTCCAGTGTAGTCCCTTTGTGTTTCCACTTGAACTCCACAAAAATTGAGCTACCGCACTCGTGAGTTTCTTCATTACCGTTTTTGGAATACGATAACATGACATAATATGATTAGGAAGCGCTGTTATCACCGATTTTATAATTAGTTCTTTACCTCCTTGGTAAAAAACTTAAAAGTCCATCCATTTACTGTTTTATTTAACCGCTCCTATACAAAGCCAAAGACCTGAACCTTAGATCCCCCTAAACTCTCTGGTATTCCTAAATAAGTTCCCAATCCGCCTCTATTTTGAATTCCCAAGATGTCCCGGAGCTCCTGACGGGTATCCTCCCCAATCTTATGGCCAAATTGTATTGACGACTTCTCAAAGTTAATCTGTTGACCCGAAACCTTTTCATACTCTTTAAGAATCACCAAAATGGTCTGGCACTCCTCTTTTTGCGCTTTGCAGAAAAATAGACTATCATCTGCGAATAGCAAATGAGATATTGACGGAAAAGCCCTTGCCACCTTTATTCATGTTAAGCGTTTGTCTTGTTCTGCCTTTTTAATATTTGCGATTAACGCTTTCGTGCACATAATAAATAAGTAAGGAGATAATGGATCCCCCTGACGTAGTCCCCGATTGGGTACTATATGTCCCCTTGGTTGCCCGTTTAACAGAACCCTGTATTGTACCGAAGAGATACACTCCATCATTAAATACACCCAGTGTTGATCGAACCCCATTTTCTGCAATAAAGCTTGAATAAAATTCCATTCAACTCGATCATATGCTTTACTCATATCCGTTTTTATTGCCATAAATTTATTTTGACAAGCCTTATTTGTTCTTAATCCATGGAACATTTCCTGGGCTATAAGAATATTATCCGAAATTAACCTTCCAGCTATAAAAGCTGACTGTGTTTCCGAAATCAGAGCCGGGAGACACGCCTTTAACCGTTGACAAAAAACCTTTGAAATAATTTTATAACCTACATTACACAAACTTATTGGTCTAAGTTCTGTCATCCTTGTTGGCCTTTCCGTTTTAGGGATTAAGCAAATATTGGTAGTATTTAAACGCTCATCCAGTTTCCTTGTAGTCATAAAATTATTTACCAATTCCAAGATATCATGTTTAATGATATGCCATGAGTGTTGGTAAAACAGTGCCGTCATGCAATCTGGCCCTGGTGCTTTCTCTGGATGCATCATGAATAATGCTTGACGCACCTCTTCCTCCGTAGCAGGCTGGATTAGCCGCTGATTCATTTGCGGAGAAATAGATGGTTTAATTTCATCTAAAAACTCATCAAATTCCTCAGGTGACGTGGTTCGAAAGAGGTTATCAAAATAGCCCACTGCGATCTTCTCAATTCCATTGTCCTCGGCTACCCAATTCCCATTTGTGTCATATAATCCCACTATGCGGTTACGTGTCCTCCGCTGTTTCATTAAAGCATGAAAAAAATTTGTACTCAGGTCCCCTGCCGTGTTCCATGTGTTCCTACTTTTCTGTTGCCAGTACTCCTCCTCATCTTTGTAAGCCTCTTGTAGTTTCCTAGACACCTCCAGGATGTCCTCCTGCGATCTATTATCATCTGTTTGGACCTCCTCCAAAGTCTTTTGAAGCTCTGCAATTTTCTCTTTTCCATAAGGGGGATTATTTTTGTTCCAGGTAGAGATCTCGTGTCGACAATTAATAATTCTTGACACGACATCGCCCCCGGTACCCTTGTGTTCCTAATCTCCTTTGTCCAACCACGTGTAATGGACTCCATCAATTTATATAACACACAATTAATATTAATAAAAGAAATAAATTCATAAGTAAACATATTGTAATTATACATTGATTATAAGCATACTATAGTTATACGTTAGCTGTTTTGGAAAACAAATATTATTCTGAAATTGAAATATATAACAATAATAATGACTTTATGGAATCACTGGGCATTATTAAGCTTGATTACTATATGTATTTTAATTATCTTGATGAGTGGCCTTGTCGAAATCTCCCATAAAGTCAGAGGACTTAAGGCATTTGATGTTGTACTCTCATAGTCTTCAATAAGTTTCACTTCTTTTGCCTTGCCTTGGATGGTTTCTTGGTACAGCTTACATAGATTTTTAGGAGTTTGACACACTTGAGACCAATGTCTCTTCGATCCACATATGTAACAGACGTTCTCATTTTTACAAGTGGAATTTTTTGAGCTTCTTTCGGTTTACCTGATCAGATCAATTCCACGGGTTGGATCGCCTTCCTCTTGGGCTGTAACTCTTTTCATGACAACGATTAAATCAATGACCCGACAATGACCATGACCATTACCACGACCACGATAGGAATAATTTACTTTTATTTTATTTTTTACATCCATTGCATTCACCTCTAGAAATGATTTGGTTCCCCTGATTCGAGTATTGTGGTTTTTAAAAAGGAGTTCATTATTTTGCTCCACTATCGTGAGCAAGTTAAGAGGACCTTGTGAGCCCACAGTTTATGTATTGTTCTTGTAGAACATTATGATTTTTGTGAAACGTCAGGTAAGTTTTCTCAAACATGTCATTTTTCTCAAACATTTCAGCTTTTGTCACGAGCTTGCTGCAATAATATAATTGCACAGCTAGCGGAATTATATGTTTTCACCTCTTCAAAATTTTTAAACTGTAGGTTTGTCTACTCATGAACTGCATGGCGAAGAATTATTTTCTTCTGGTTATCGAACTTCTCTTTTAGAGCTTTCTAAAGATCTAAATGATCTTTTATCCTTGCATAGTCATGGGTAAGATTTTTATCTAGGTGTTTACAGATTTATCATTTTCATGAGAAGCAGATTTATTTCCTTCTTTTATTGTGTCGAGTATTTTTTTCCAAATCTAGATGAAGCTCCATATTGTTGTCCATGCCTTTTAATTTGCTCCAGTTACTTCGAGAGCTGGAACCTGAAGTTTCGATATTTGCTATTTTAATTTCTAAAACACAAAATAATAAATTTTATTATAATTTTATAAATTTTAAAATGAACCGTTTACATTAGTTATACACGCAATTACAAGGAAAAATAGCGCATAGAAAATTAAACCGATATTTAGAATAAACTCCATCGGAGTAAATTCTCCAACGAAAAGACCATGCATAGAAGCAAAAAATGCAACTGTACATAAAATCAAAAATATGCGAGTCTTCTTATTTGGAAAAGAAAATCGGGAGAATATTATTTGAAAGAATTTGAGAGAAGATGAATTTTTTTGGATAAAATGAATAAGTGGACGGTAAATGTATTTACAGGTAAAAAAATGTGGTTCATATCCGTTGTAAAAGTTAAAAACAAATGAACAAAAAATCATTTTGAAAAAATTGTAATAACCAATCAATTAAATTCGGTAAATTTCCTAAAATTTTATATAGGTGACCAAACATTAAAAAAATAACCATAAATAATAGACAAGTAAATATAAATCATATTACTGTGATAGATTATTTTCTGTTTTAACATTATAAATCATATTTGGTGGCACAGCCAAGCCAAATAATTATAATGTATTTAAAAATTAAGGTTTATTAACGAGGTGGCATACCTCCCGTATTTTTTTAATTTATTTTATTTTGTCATCGACATATACAAACTCATACGGACTCTGTAAACCAAACTAGTAACTCTGCATTGATGGAAACAACGAAAGATGGTTGTTGTCTCACACTGCACTCTAAACTATCTGCCCTTGAATTCCCTTCTGAGGTACATGAATGATCTCTGTATTGAGGAAACTTTCTTTCAAGATCTTGATATCTTCCAAATAACTTGCAAACGTTGTTCATTCTTCCGGTTCTGAAACCATTTTCACCAACTGAGAATAATCTATTGCAAACGTCACCTGAAACTGACGTAAGTTCCTCATACACTCCATTGTTCATACTAATGCTTCCACCTCCGAATGGAGAGGTGATAGACTTGCCCTAATATTATTTTCCCCCATTAGTCCATCAAAACCCTTTAGAGTGCTAAACCAACATTGTCCTGAAAAATGATCTTTTTATTTCCATGAACCATCTGTGAAACAACATCTTACTGAAATTGTTGGGAGGTTTTTGACCTCAACTTCTTGTACTGCCCGCTGTACGTTAAAGTCAGGAAAGGAATGAAAAGCAATTTTTTTAGTAATTTGGATATTAACCCCCAAAATACGCTCAAACTAGCAGAAACATAATCAACTCTTTTGGCTGAGGCATAAGACTAAAACAATTACTACGAAATAATAAATAGTAATATATGCGGTAAACCAGCCATAATAATAAGATATATAGTATATATAAACTTTACTGAATCGCAAAATGATTGTGCTGATAGCATTTTATAAAATATAAGGAATTCTACTGCCAATGATAAATAGATAAAACGAAAAAAATTATACCATTGAAATTTGGAACACTAATAAAATCAACACAGTAAAAGCACAAGATTCTTTCCTGTGAGTGACACATAGGATTTTTAGAGTAACAAGCAAGTGACATGTTATTAAATGAAAAAACTTGAAGATCCAATTAAATCATTTTGTCGCTACACGTCATTGCTCTACTGTCATATTTTTCTTTTTGTTTTCTTCTCCGTTTATCTCTTGAGAAAGAGAAGAGATAGACAGTTAACTAAGTCATGCTTTGAGATTCTTCTTTTTCGATCTCTCTCTTCCTCTTTCAATTTGATCTCTCTCTCTTCCTCTTTCGATTTGATCTCTCTCTCTCTCTCTCTCTCTCTCTCTCTCTCTCTCTCTCTCTCTCTCTCTCTCTCTCTCTCTCTCTCTCTCTCTCTCTCTCTCTCTCTCTCTCTCTCTCTCGAAGCATTTCCAAATCTTTGTTATTGAGATTCAGATGTATCCTTATCTTGACGATGATGATTTCGTCTCTGATATCTTTTGTTTCGATCAAAGGTTCTTCCTTTCCTCTGTTCTCTATCTCTATTTTCGTTTCTGTCTTTTTCTATATTGATTTATCGAATTCTCAGGCGTTCAATTCAATTTCTGTGAGATTATGTTTTTCCCAATTCGTAGGAAATTAATTGTGTATTTTCATGTTAATTTGACGAACCCTAATCTATTTTTTATTCCATAACATAGATGAATGAGAGAGATGACTGTTTTTTAAACCTCGGCAGCAATGGAGCAGAACTCGATGATTACACACAGTTTGGTGTAGATTTGCAGCCTGGTCAAGAAGATACCTTCCCAAATTTTGGGTCATACGGTGTCAATCTACAGAGCGATCCAGAACAAGTTTTCAGCATAGGAGACTTGACATCGTACAGTGGAGTTTTAACGCAAGAGCCAGGGTAATTTCGTAACTCTGGTGGGACTGTGCAGGAAGATGAAGTAGTTGTTAATTCTGGCTCATCTGGTGGGACTGTGCAGGAAGATGAAGTAGTTGTTAATTCTAGCTCATGTGGTGGATCTGTTAAGCAAGAACTTGAACATGTAGATGAGGAAAGCTCCATAAAGCGGTTAGCTTTATAAAACCTCTGAACTTTGTGTGCTCTTGATTGTGTTTGATAGAATCTGTGGTGGTTGTTGATAGGGGAAGGACTGGATCTTTTGTATGACCAGGAGGGACCAAAGCTTGTCGTGAGAGATTGAGAAGCTAAATGAGAACTACAGAACTTATTAGTATATGTGTTAGTTTTGTAGTTTGAGTTGTCTAAAAAATGGGTTTGTGTCTTTAGGTTCATGGATTTGAGCCTGGGAGGACTCCAAAGACCGATAAACCGGCTATATACTCGATGATGCAATCCGTGTCTTGAATTAACGCAGAGATGAAGTTCGTGACCTTGAAGAAACTAATCAGAAGCTTTTACAGGAGATCAAGAGTCTCAAGATTTGTTCTTCACTTTCTCCTGATACATCTCTGATATGCAACAATTGTACTCAAAAGACAATAATTGGCGTTGCAAGGTATACTTTCCATTGCATCATGTTTACATTATTATTTAAAACACATATTTAGTTGTCTAAGTATTATTTATCTACATCAGGTTCAGAACAGAATTAGTAGCTGAAAATGGTGACAGAACAACTACGTTCGTCTTGTTTGACCGGGATGCAAAAAAGATTACACACACCACAGCTGGAGAAATAACTGCATAAGAGGTTAGTTCTTATATATTATAATCAACAGTTTATTAATCATAGATTCAAAAATTACTTTGCCATATAAAAATTGTGCCAAATACAGGAAAGAGAAGGAGACAATCGCGACCATAAAAAAGTACCGAAATGTCTTCTAGACATTATTGGAAAGACAATGGACTTCCAAGTTGTTGATCAAAAAAAAAAAAGACTTCCAAGTCAAGATTGCAAAGTACAACTTCAAAGCTTTTTTTTCCAGACTTTTACTGTTAAAAAAAATTCAATCCTTCAAGCGAACGATGATCCCATGACAGCAAAGGTGATGTTTGTATAAACGGACCCATCATCCACTATATATAATGACAGTAATATTAATTAATATTATCAAAACTGTAGGACAAAACAACCAAAGAAAATGAACCAGAGATGTATGACAATATCAAAAAAGATGGAGAAGCTTGTCCTACTGTTGGGATTCATGACTACATCAGAGACTACGTCAACAAATCCTTCAGAGACTACGTCAGGAGTTGGTGATGGAAATCAAACAAGATTGCATAACTTAAACCAAGACAAGGACGTCATATTAGGGGAAAAAATGTCACTTTTATAGAGATATGAAAGTTGATAGGTTCCTAGAAATATTACTTTCATGGAGTTGTGGAAGTTGCAAGTATTTTGGAATAATTCCTAATAGGTTTATGGAAACGAGCGAATCCCCTAATTCAACTAGGTTAATGTAATAAACTCCTACTATATAAGAGGAGCTCGTGTGTATTCTCCTTGTAACCGAGAAAAGACCAAGCTTGTGTTGTTAAGCTTTGGTTGTGTGAGAGAGAGAGGTGCTATATCTTTGTACTTGATATTATAGTGAATTGCCTCATTGCCAGGTCCCAGGGACGTAACCACATTTAGGTGAACCCTGGGATATCAATTTCTCGTGTCTATCTTCTATACTTTCCGTGTTCTTCTTATGTTCTCCATTACTCTTCAAATTTTCATACTTTCTAACTTACTTCAGCGAGTCTGTCACAGAGTGTCTCAGCGAGTTTGTGGGGTGTTATTTCAACAAAGTGGTACCAGAGCCTTAGGTGGTGTTAATCTTAATGCCTAAAGCAAGGATTGAGGTGGAGCGGTTCGATGGGAAGGGAGACTTCTCGTTGTGGAAGAAGAGGATGCTTGCGCATCTGTCTGTCCTTGGTTTAAAGGATGTGTTAGAAGAGTCCGAATCACCTTCTGTCTCAGCAAGGAAGAAGGATGAAGATGACGACGTTTACAAAGAGCGGTTGGTGAAAGAGGAAGCTGAAAGGCTTGAAAGATCAGAGACGGCGATGAATCTGATCATTCTCAATGTTGGGGATCATGTGCTAAGGAAGATTGAGTTGTGTACTACAGCTGCTTCTACATGGTCTACACTGGAGAGATTATATCTTTCAAAGACTCTACCGAATAGAATTCACTTGCAGCATAAATTCTATACCTTTAAGATGGTTGATACTCGGAGTATGGATGAGAATATTGATGACTTCTTGAAGATTGTCTCTCACCTGTCAAGCGTGAATGTAACTGTATCAGAGGAGGTACAAGCGATTATGCTCCTGAACTCGCTTCCTTCACGGTTTAACTCTCTCAAGGAAACGCTTAAGTATGGCAAGGATACATTGTCATTGGAAGAGGTAACAAGTGCAGCAAGGTCTAAAGCTCAGGATCTGAAATCCTCTACGGCTTCACAGGATATTGGTGAAGGTCACTATGCTAGAAGAAGGTCTGAGAAGAAGGATCCTGTGAGGAATGATAAGGGCAAGTCTAGATCGATCTCAGGGTCTAGGATAACTTGCTGGTTCTGCAAGAAGCAGGGACACACCAAGAGGGAGTGTTATGCATACAAGAAGAAGTATGGCAGAGAAGAAGACGAAGCTGAGACAGCGGTTGTGATAGATCCTGATTCAGATGATGATGCACTTTCGGTTGGAGATAAGTGGCATCATGATAAGTGGGTGATTGATTCTGGATGTTCCTATCACATGACGTGTAGGAGGGATTGGTTTCACACGTTTCAAGAGCTGACTTCGGGACAAGTTCTTCTTGGTAAGGATTGCGCGGTTGGAGTGCAAGGGATTGGTACAATCAACATCAAAGCTTATGGAGATTCTGTAAAGACACTCACGAATGTCAGGTATATTTCGGAATTAAGAAGGAACCTGATATCTACTGGAACCTTGGATTTGTTGGGCTTTGAGCATAGTGGTGGACATGGGAAGACTAGATTTTACAAGCATGGTAAGCTAGCTCTTCAGGAAAGTTTGTCTGGGTCATTGTACTTGTTAGATGGTGAGACTGTGTCAGGTGAAGTAAACAGCAGTGTCAGGAAGAAACCATCTAAGGATGAGACGGTCTTGTGGCATAGACGTCTTGGGCACATGAGCATGAAGAATCTACAGATTCTAGCCCGGAAAGGGGTGATCGATAAAAGAAAGATTGGTGATTTGGATTTTTGTGAGAGCTGTGTGATGGGGAAGCAGAAGAGAGCAAGCTTCAACATCGGGAATCATGATACAGGTGAAGTTCTCAAGTATGTACATGCTGATTTATGGGGATCTCCAAGTGTGACACCAAGTCTGTCAGGGAAGCAATATTTTCTATCTATTATCGATGATTATACAAGGAAGGTCTGGGTATATTTCTTAGCTGCTAAAGGAGAAGCCTTTAGTAAATTCTGTGAATGGAAGAAGTTGGTGGAGAATCAAGTCAAGAAGAAGGTGTGTTGTCTCAGAACAGACAATGGACTTGAATTCTGCAACACAGAGTTCGACAGCTACTGTAAGCACCATGGAATCAAGAGACACAGGACTTGTGCATATACACCACAGCAGAACGGTGTAGCTGAACGTATGAACAAGACTCTGATGGAGAAGGTGAGATGCTTTCTGGTTGAGTCGGGTCTAGAGGAAAAATTATGGGCTGAAGAAGTAAGTACGTCAGCGTATGTGACAAACAGAAGTCCATCTTCTGCCATAGATGGGAACATTCCGGAAGAACTTTGGTTGGGCAAGAAGCCCGGTTATTTGCACCTGAGAAGATTTGGATCAGTAGTTTACGTCCATGCAGATCAAGGAAAGCTCAAGGCCAGAGCTAAAAAAGGAATCTTCATCAGTTATCCAGTGGGTATGAAAGGATACAAAGTTTGGCTTCTTGATGAAGAGAAGTGTGTTATAAGCAGGAATGTGGTATTTACAGAAGATAAGGTCTACAAGGATTTGGAAGTCTGCAAGGTTAAAGCAGATGTCACAGAGGAGCTAAGAAATCAGACTGTGCTGAAGATCCAGCAGGATCTGCATTAAGACCGGAAGTTGAGGCTTCAGGTGGAGCTGTTGACGAAACAGCTGAATTAACTGGTGATGCAGATGACAAACAAGGTGAAAGTCTTGAAGGATATCAGCTAGCAAGGGATAAAGTTCGGAGAAGAATAGTGCCACCTGCACGGTACTCTGACTCAGAAGATATAGCAGCTTTTGCACTATATGTAGCTGATGACGTATGTGCTGAGGAACCTCAAGACTATCATGGAGCGATGAACAGCGATGAGCGAAAGCAGTGGGATAAAGCATGTGGTGAAGAGATGACTTCCCTAGAGAAGAATCAAACCTGCAAACTTGTGAGAAGGCCTAGTAAGCGTAAGGTGATCGGCTGCAAGTGGGTCTTTAAATTGAAGCCTGGTATACCTGGTGTTGAGAAGCCTAGATTCAAGGCTCGGTTAGTTGCTAAGGGATACTCTCAGAGAGAGGGTATTGATTATCAGGATGTGTTTTCACCCGTGGTGAAACATGTGTCCATAAGGTTCCTGTTGTCAATTATAGTGAATCTGGATATGGAGCTTGAGCAACTTGATGTAAAGACTGCGTTTCTTCATGGTACACTTGAAGAAGAGATTTACATGGAGCAACCAGAGGGATTTAAAGTTAAAGGGAAAGAGGATCACGTCTGTCTACTTTAGAAGGCTCTTTATGGACTAAAGCAAGCACCAACACAATGGAACAAGTGTTTTGATCAGTTTGTGGTTAGTCACGGTTTTGTGAAGAGTGAATATGATCACTGTGTTTACATCAAGGAGGTAACCAATGGTACATACATCTATTTATTGCTATATGTGGATGATATGTTGGTTGCATCAAAGGATGCGGCAGAGATCAGGAAAGTAAAGCAGCTACTCTGCAGCAGATTTGAGATGAAGGACTTGGGTCCAGCAAGCCGAATTTTGGGAATAGATATTGAGAGAGATCGTGAAAAAGGGATTCTGACACTATCTCAATATGGTTATATCAGGAAGATTCTCAGGGTATTCGACATGGATGAGTCAAAGAGTGTATCAACACCTATTGGTGCACATTTCAAGTTATCTGCCGTAGTAGATGATGAAGCAGAGATATGTATGGATGATATTCCATATGCTAATGCTATCGGAAGCATAATATATGCTATGATAGGCACGAGGTGTGATCTTACGTCTGCGTTAGGGTTGGCTAGCAGGTTTATGAGCAAGCCTGGAATGGTTCATTGGACTGCGGTTAAGTGGGTATTGAGATACCTGAAGGGAACACAAGATCTGAAACTGTGCTTCAGGAAGAATGAGGTGTTTAAGGTTGAAGGTTTCTGTGATTCTGATTTTGCTTCGGATTTGGATAAGAGCAGGTCGATCTCAGGATATGTTTTCAAGGCTGGTGGGAATACAATCAGCTGGAGATTGAGTCTACAAAGTGTAGTGGCTCTGTCAACAACTGAAACAGAGTATATGGCACTGGTTGAAGCTGTCAAGGAAGGAATATGGTTAAGGGGCTTAGCAGAGGAGCTTGGATTTAAGCAAGACAAGGTGGAGATATCGTGTGACTCTCAAAGTGCATTGGGTCTAGCCAAGAACAATGTGTATCATGAGAGGACTAAGCACATCAGCAGAAAGATGCACTTCATCAGAGATATCATCGCTCAAGGTGATGTAAGTGTGAAGAATATATGTACTTCTTGGAATCCTGCTGATATATTAACCAAGGTTGTTCCAGTTAAGAAGTTCGAGGAAGCGGTGGACTTTCTTGGGATGTCCGAACACTGTGGAGCATTCGGCATCGCCTGGCAAAGCACGAGTCTGCTTAACCTAAGTAGTGGATCATGTTTGATGTCATCAAGGTGGAGTTTATTGGGATTCATGACTACATCAGAGACTACGTCAGCGAATCTTTCAGAGACTACGTCAGGAGTTGATGATGGAAATCAAACAAGATTGCATAACTTAAACCAAGACAAGGACGTCATATTAGGAAAAGGAAATGTCACTTTTATGGAGATATGGAAGTTGATAGGTTCCTGGAAATATTACTTTCATGGAGTTGTGGAAGTTGCAAGTATTTTGGAATATTTCCTAATAGGTTTATGGAAAGGGGCGAATGCCCTAATTCAACTAGGTTAATGTAACAAACTCCTACTATATAAGAGGAGCTCGTGTGTATTCTCCTTGTAACCGAGAAAAGACCAAGCTTGTGTTGTTAAGCTTTGGTTGTGTGTGAGAGAGAGAGGTGCTATATTTTTGTACTTGATATTATAGTGAATTGCCTTATTGCCAGGTCCCAGGGACGTAACCACATTTAGGTGAACCCTGGGATATCAATTTCTCGTGTCTATCTTCTATACTTTCCGTGTTCTTCTTATGTTCTCCATTACTCTTCAAACTTTCATACTTTCTAACTTACTTCAGCGAGTCTGTCACAGAGTGTCTCAGCGAGTTTGTGGGGTGTTATTTCAACAAAGTGGTACCAGAGCCTTAGGTGGTGTTAATCTTAATGCCTAAAGCAAGGATTGAGGTGGAGCGGTTCGATGGGAAGGGAGACTTCTCGTTGTGGAAGAAGAGGATGCTTGCGCATCTGTCTGTCCTTGGTTTAAAGGATGTGTTAGAAGAGTCCGAATCACCTTCTGTCTCAGCAAGGAAGAAGGATGAAGATGACGACGTTTACAAAGAGCGGTTGGTGAAAGAGGAAGCTGAAAGGCTTGAAAGATCAGAGACGGCGATGAATCTGATCATTCTCAATGTTGGGGATCATGTGCTAAGGAAGATTGAGTTGTGTACTACATCTGCTTCTACATGGTCTACACTGGAGAGATTATATCTTTCAAAGACTCTACCGAATAGAATTCACTTGCAGCATAAATTCTATACCTTTAAGATGGTTGATACTCGGAGTATAGATGAGAATATTGATGACTTCTTGAAGATTGTCTCTCACATGTCAAGCGTGAATGTAACTGTATCAGAGGAGGTACAAGCGATTATGCTCCTGAACTCGCTTCCTTCACAGTTTAACTCTCTCAAGGAAACGCTTAAGTATGGCAAGGATACATTGTCATTGGAAGAGGTAACAAGTGCAGCAAGGTCTAAAGCTCAGGATCTGAAATCCTCTACGGCTTCACAGGATATTGGTGAAGGTCACTATGCTAGAAGAAGGTCTGAGAAGAAGGATCCTGTGAGGAATGATAAGGGCAAGTCTAGATCGATCTCAGGGTCTAGGATAACTTGCTGGTTCTGCAAGAAGCAGGGACACACCAAGAGGGAGTGTTATGCATACAAGAAGAAGTATGGCAGAGAAGAAGACGAAGCTGAGACAGCGGTTGTGATAGATCCTGATTCAGATGATGATGCACTTTCGGTTGGAGATAAGTGGCATCATGATAAGTGGGTGATTGATTCTGGATGTTCCTATCACATGACGTGTAGGAGGGATTGGTTTCACACGTTTCAAGAGCTGACTTCGGGACAAGTTCTTCTTGGTAAGGATTGCGCGGTTGGAGTGCAAGGGATTGGTACAATCAACATCAAAGCTTATGGAGATTCTGTAAAGACACTCACGAATGTCAGGTATATTTCAGAATTAAGAAGGAACCTGATATCTACTGGAACCTTGGATTTGTTGGGCTTTGAGCATAGTGGTGGACATGGGAAGACTAGATTTTACAAGCATGGTAAGCTAGCTCTTCAGGAAAGTTTGTCTGGGTCATTGTACTTGTTAGATAGTGAGACTGTGTCAGGTGAAGTAAACAGCAGTGTCAGGAAGAAACCATCTAAGGATGAGACGGTCTTGTGGCATAGACGTCTTGGGCACATGAGCATGAAGAATCTACAGTTTCTAGCCCGGAAAGGGGTGATCGATAAAAGGAAGATTGGTGATTTGGATTTTTGTGAGAGCTGTGTGATGGGGAAGCAGAAGAGAGCAAGCTTCAACATCGGGAATCATGATACAGGTGAAGTTCTCAAGTATGTACATGCTGATTTATGGGGATCTCCAAGTGTGACACCAAGTCTGTCAGGGAAGCAATATTTTCTATCTATTATCGATGATTATACAAGGAAGGTCTGGGTATATTTCTTAGCTGCTAAAGGAGAAGCCTTTAGTAAATTCTGTGAATGGAAGAAGTTGGTGGAGAATCAAGTCAAGAAGAAGGTGTGTTGTCTCAGAACAGACAATGAACTTGAATTCTGCAACACAGAGTTCGACAGCTACTGTAAGCACCATGGAATCAAGAGACACAGGACTTGTGCATATACACCACAGCAGAACGGTGTAGCTGAACGTATGAACAAGACTCTGATGGAGAAGGTGAGATGCTTTCTGGTTGAGTCGGGTCTAGAGGAAAAATTATGGGCTGAAGAAGTAAGTACGTCAGCGTATGTGACAAACAGAAGTCCATCTTCTGCCATAGATGGGAACATTTCGGAAGAACTTTGGTTGGGCAAGAAGCCCGGTTATTTGCACCTGAGAAGATTTGGATCAGTAGTTTACGTCCATGCAGATCAAGGAAAGCTCAAGGCCAGAGCTAAAAAAGGAATCTTCATCAGTTATCCAGTGGGTATGAAAGGATACAAAGTTTGGCTTCTTGATGAAGAGAAGTGTGTTATAAGCAGGAATGTGGTATTTACAGAAGATAAGGTCTACAAGGATTTGGAAGTCTGCAAGGTTAAAGCAGATGTCACAGAGGAGCTAAGAAATCAGACTGTGCTGAAGATCCAGCAGGATCTGCATTAAGACCGGAAGTTGAGGCTTCAGGTGGAGCTGTTGACGAAACAGCTGAATTAACTGGTGATGCAGATGACAAACAAGGTGAAAGTCTTGAAGGATATCAGCTAGCAAGGGATAAAGTTCGGAGAAGAATAGTGCCACCTGCACGGTACTCTGACTCAGAAGATATAGCAGCTTTTGCACTATATGTAGCTGATGACGTATGTGCTGAGGAACCTCAAGACTATCATGGAGCGATGAACAGCGATGAGCGAAAGCAGTGGGATAAAGCATGTGGTGAAGAGATGACTTCCCTAGAGAAGAATCAAACCTGCAAACTTGTGAGAAGGCCTAGTAAGCGTAAGGTGATCGGCTGCAAGTGGGTCTTTAAATTGAAGCCTGGTATACCTGGTGTTGAGAAGCCTAGATTCAAGGCTCGGTTAGTTGCTAAGGGATACTCTCAGAGAGAGGGTATTGATTATCAGGATGTGTTTTCACCCGTGGTGAAACATGTGTCCATAAGGTTCCTGTTGTCAATTATAGTGAATCTGGATATGGAGCTTGAGCAACTTGATGTAAAGACTGCGTTTCTTCATGGTACACTTGAAGAAGAGATTTACATGGAGCAACCAGAGGGATTTAAAGTTAAAGGGAAAGAGGATCACGTCTGTCTACTTTAGAAGGCTCTTTATGGACTAAAGCAAGCACCAACACAATGGAACAAGTGTTTTGATCAGTTTGTGGTTAGTCACGGTTTTGTGAAGAGTGAATATGATCACTGTGTTTACATCAAGGAGGTAACCAATGGTACATACATCTATTTATTGCTATATGTGGATGATATGTTGGTTGCATCAAAGGATGCGGCAGAGATCAGGAAAGTAAAGCAGCTACTCTGCAGCAGATTTGAGATGAAGGACTTGGGTCCAGCAAGCCGAATTTTGGGAATAGATATTGAGAGAGATCGTGAAAAAGGGATTCTGACACTATCTCAATATGGTTATATCAGGAAGATTCTCAGGGTATTCGACATGGATGAGTCAAAGAGTGTATCAACACCTATTGGTGCACATTTCAAGTTATCTGCCGTAGTAGATGATGAAGCAGAGATATGTATGGATGATATTCCATATGCTAATGCTATCGGAAGCATAATATATGCTATGATAGGCACGAGGTCTGATCTTACGTCTGCGTTAGGGTTGGCTAGCAGGTTTATGAGCAAGCCTGGAATGGTTCATTGGACTGCGGTTAAGTGGGTATTGAGATACCTGAAGGGAACACAAGATCTGAAACTGTGCTTCAGGAAGAATGAGGTGTTTAAGGTTGAAGGTTTCTGTGATTCTGATTTTGCTTCGGATTTGGATAAGAGCAGGTCGATCTCAGGATATGTTTTCAAGGCTGGTGGGAATACAATCAGCTGGAGATTGAGTCTACAAAGTGTAGTGGCTCTGTCAACAACTGAAACAGAGTATATGGCACTGGTTGAAGCTGTCAAGGAAGGAATATGGTTAAGGGGCTTAGCAGAGGAGCTTGGATTTAAGCAAGACAAGGTGGAGATATCGTGTGACTCTCAAAGTGCATTGGGTCTAGCCAAGAACAATGTGTATCATGAGAGGACTAAGCACATCAGCAGAAAGATGCACTTCATCAGAGATATCATCGCTCAAGGTGATGTAAGTGTGAAGAATATATGTACTTCTTGGAATCCTGCTGATATATTAACCAAGGTTGTTCCAGTTAAGAAGTTCGAGGAAGCGGTGGACTTTCTTGGGATGTCCGAACACTGAGGAGCATTCGGCATCGCCTGGCAAAGCACGAGTCTGCTTAACCTAAGTAGTGGATCATGTTTGATGTCATCAAGGTGGAGTTTATTGGGATTCATGACTACATCAGAGACTACGTCAGCGAATCTTTCAGAGACTACGTCAGGAGTTGATGATGGAAATCAAACAAGATTGCATAACTTAAACCAAGACAAGGACGTCATATTAGGAAAAGGAAATGTCACTTTTATGGAGATATGGAAGTTGATAGGTTCCTGGAAATATTACTTTCATGGAGTTGTGGAAGTTGCAAGTATTTTGGAATATTTCCTAGGTTTATGGAAAGGGGCGAATGCCCTAATTCAACTAGGTTAATGTAATAAACTCCTACTATATAAGAGGAGCTCGTGTGTATTCTCCTTGTAACCGAGAAAAGACCAAGCTTGTGTTGTTAAGCTTTGGTTGTGTGTGAGAGAGAGAGGTGCTATATTTTTGTACTTGATATTATAGTGAATTGCCTTATTGCCAGGTCCCAGGGACGTAACCACATTTAGGTGAACCCTGGGATATCAATTTCTCGTGTCTATCTTCTATACTTTCCGTGTTCTTCTTCTATTCTCCATTACTCTTCGAACTTTCATAATTTCTAACTTACTTCAGCGAGTGTGTCAAAGAGTGTCTCAGCGAGTTTGTGGGGTGTTATTTCAACACCTACTTTCCAGACTTCAAGTCTTGGTTCTGAAACTGTCCAGGAAACGAAAAAATGAAACAGAAGATGTAAAGAAGCAAGCTATGGATGAAGTTACTACTGAGAACGAGACCAAGAAGTGACGGATCATTTGACCATCAGTTAAAAACTTAATATTTATATTAAGATAATATTTAACACTTAGACCTCTTATGTTTGAGTTTTTTTTTTGGAATAAAACATTTCCATTATTAACATTTCAGTGAGTTTCTATTGAATTAAGAAAAAAATAAAAAAAATTATTTTCAAAGTAAACTTTTCTGTCCATTACTAATACTCACATTTCAAATCAAACATATAGGGAGTTTCTATAAATTCAGTGTTTTATTTAATTATATCTATATTTAAAATGAAATTTGAAGTAGAAAATTAATGGAGGTGTGTGGGAACGGAAATTCGCACTGTCGATTTTAATGAATAAAAAACGGAGGAAAGCCAAGTTAGCCCGACTTATCCTGAAGGCCCGGATTCTCTGCGACAGCCAACGACAAGTGACCGAACAAGTGCAGAAAATATAGAAAGATAACAAAAGACGAAAATCGTACAAAAAATGTTTTGTTAAGAGTTGAGACTGGACCTTGAGAAAGGCTGCCTACGTACCCCTTTCGAGGATCAAGTCGGACGTAGTTCAATTGGAAGGGTTTGAACAAGAGATCGAACTGCCTGGTGGAGTTCGTCTAGTATAAGTGTTAGTCATAGAAACGTGCATGTCGAGAATAATGCCTAGAGTTTCTATGTGCGGAACTCTAAGTAAAAGGATTGTTAGATCCTTCCGAGAGAAACAGGAGTCTGCGGACAAGATGAAAATAGAACAAGAGGCGGCCGGACGTTCTAGGTCCTGCCTTGCTAGTCTACCGCCTAAATTCTAAGTTCTTAAGCTAACAGGAGCTCTCTAGGTCTCCAATTTCGGATTTGCTTTCTCTCTAGGATTTTTTCTTCTGCTTTGCTTCTCTCCCCAAGCTGCTTTATATACTCCTCCTTATGATGATCTATTCTCTTTTTGGGCCGCGAATCGGGCTTTTCCATTTTCGTCAATGTTCGTGTTTATCGGGAAACTTGACATTATCTTCAGGAAACTTGACATTTATCCTTTTGGAATTTTAACATTTATCTTGTTATGTGAAGATAAACATAAACCGTCGTATCTATCTTAGAAAATCGTAAATGGATCGTCTGATCGTGTTTGGTCTCTTTCGAGCCGTTTCTCGAATTTCCGTTGTTTCTACGATTTCCTCGAAAGGATACTCCTATTGCGATATCGAGTTTTTTGGAAGATCTTCCATCCTTCGTAGAGTTGAGATGAATGGTGTCTTAAGATAACCATCAATGTTTTATACGACGAATTTAAGATCTCCCTGTCCGTTGATATCTTACGAGTTTTCCGAAGTCTTTCTGACGATCTTGGTTTGGAATAAGAATGGGAGTTTTGTTTGCGGAATCTCAACGATTTGTTCCGCGAGAACTTGGGAAGGGCGCAAAGACTAGCCACCCGCCGACCCGAACCAACGTAGGGCTAGCCGCCCAGCGACTAGGACCAGCGCGGGCGTTAGCCGCCCGGCGACCTGGGCCGGCGCTAGCCGCCCGGCGACCACGGCCAGCACGGGCGCTAGGCGCCCGGCGACCTGGGCCGGAGCTATCCGCCCGGCGACTACGGCCAGCACGGGCGCTAGGCACCCGGCAACCTGGGCCGGCGCTAGCCGCCCGGCGACCACGGCCAGCACGAGCGTTAGGCGTTCGACGACCTGGGCCGGCGCTAGCCACCCGGAGACCACGGCCAGCATGGGCGCTAGGCGACCGGCGACCTGGGTCTCGGCGAGGGCTTCGATTTGATATCTTGCTCGTTTTCTGGGTCCTCACGGTTTGAGAGAACGGGCTCTTTGAAGTTTCCCGGCGGCCAGGACCAGCACGGGAGCTAGCCGCCCGGCGGCCAGAGCCAGCACTGGGGCTGGTCGTCCGGGACCTGCGCCTCGACGAGGGTTTCGATTTGATATCTTACTCGTTTTCTGGGTCCTCACGGTTTGAGAGAACATGCTCTTTGAAGTTTCAAGGCGAATTCCTTGTCTTTCGGTCTGTCCAAACTTAGATTACTTCTCGTTTCTTCCGTATACTTTTGTATGGTCGTGTCATATCAGCTACGGACCTAATGTCTCTCGGTTCTTCTTGATTGTATCATCGAAGTTTTACGACTAAATCTGAGTTGGTTTTCTCGTAAAGTTTATCGTGTAAACAAGAACGATCGACTTTAACATAGGTTTTTAAGCTATACGACTTGTTTTGCTTTCGACGCTTGTTTTATAGAAAGTCTGCACACATTAAATATTTTAAGCCGTTGATTTCGAGTTAACCGTTTTTGACCCCAACAGTTAGCCCCCCAGCCTGTAAGACGCGGAGACGATCTTGCGGGCGGAAGATTATGAATTGAAAATCGAAATTTTTGGCTAAGAGTATTTCATTGCGGAAATGCACATCACCTTTGATTGAAGATCTTGAACGTGACGTTGAGAAGACCGTGAGTTCGTTGCTCAATGTGAAGAAAGAGAAGAACATATGTCCTCGAAACTCTGTCGTCTTCAACAGAAGATTCAGAGTCTTGAGGAGACGGGGACTCGCAACTTCGACTCGATTCTCGCTGGTCTGAAATCCGTGTGTACCCTTGTCCTGGATTCGGATGGTTCGGAGGACCAGGACGACGCAGTCAAGGATCGCGAAGCCGGCGCATATGAGACATGCAGCATTGGTGCGACCAATGGAGGCGACGGCGAACCGTTCCTACTTTGGGTGAGTTTTGAGGATGGAGGTGATGCTCCGGGGAGCGTCTAGGTTTATCAATCTTTAGAGATTTTTATTTTGATTGTGTCTCGGCCGTTAAGAGGCCATGATGTACATTTGTGGGACTGGCCGTTGGTGGCTTCGAATCCCGGCCTTTTTCAGGGCATCTGTTGAACTCTGCGGCTCAATCTTTATAAAATATTAATGTTGCGTTTTTAGAACTCCTGTCTATCAAAGTTAGAGGGACAGGGTGTGAGTTGTCGTCTCATTCATGCCTCCCTGATGATCACCGTATCCGTTGTTTGTACAAAGCGAGATTTTCCTGCAGTTTACGATTTACGCGAAAATTCGTGGAAACGTACAGACTTAAGTGAAGAGACAAGTTTTGGGATCTCGCGTTGTTGACGCTATGCCTATGAGATGTTAAGATACCAGCAAGGCTGGGTTTAGGGCAAGACCTAGGTTTACTTTCAGACTAAGGCGGTGCGATGACAAATCGGCTTTCGTTTTGCATGTTCGTGATTTTAACCTGACTCGTACCGTTTTAAAATCCGCGAAGTGGTATCGGCTTATATGATTTCTCTAGGCACGAATCGAGCTACTTCGTTTACGAAGTGCTGAACCAAATTTGGATTTTTTGTATAGCGCGCTATGGGATCCTTGTCGGATGTAAAAGAGTCTACCCTTAGGTGGCTTGTCTGTTTAGGACGTTAGAGTTTGTTTGTTGTGATCAGCAACAACGATATGATGCCGTTTAGAAGGCATATGAAGGTTTTAATCGAAAAACGAATGTTCAGGCACTAAGCGACGTCTCGCAGTGCTTTGAAGTTTGTTTTTTTATGCCATAAAGGACTATGGGCTTTTAGAAATCGCGGAATGTTTCCGGGCGATAGTTTATGATTTATTTGGTGGATACTGGATCCATTGTTGAGGCCGTTTAGCGATTGGCAAGTTTGTTTGCGAAGAGTTTCGAAAATTCGGTTTCTGTGTCTGTAAAGAGTTTCGAAAATCCGGTTTCTTCAAAAAATGTGGGATTATACAAGCATACACATTTCAAATGTGTACGAGTTAATTTTCTCTTGTGCCGCATTTCAAATGTTCGCGGGCTTGGAGATGTTTTGCAAATGTCCGCAGTCAGAAACTGTTGTTTCAGTTTGGACGTGGAAGTTATAAAATTTTGATCGAGGAATTAGGACCAAGGGTCGCGTATATTTGACCCAGGGCGAAGCGTCTACTTTTTGCGAAGTGTTGGCCTTCCGGGATTTTATGGATGACTTGTATAGCTCTTGGAGCTTTGTCACGAGTGTTTCTTTTCATACTTTGTTTACGGGGTATATAGAACTTAATCAGTCGATGTTTAAGTTCAAATTTTTCCGCTAACCGTATGGCTGTTAGGACTGATTTTATTACGAGAAATTTATCGCATGATTACCGCTTTTGGGCTATGCGACAGAGTTGCACGCGTAATGGTCACTTGGCGTTTTATGACAAATCGTGGATTATCGTTTGGCCATTAAGTGATTGGAGCGGCGGTCGTTCAGCTGTTTTGCCTTGGCGTGAAGGATGTGTTCAGCCTTTTAACCAAGGAGTTGGTAAACGATCAGACCACGATCCTTTCGCATTAAGGTCATATTGGTTCACGATTGTCCTTAATGGTGATGCCGAATTCAGGTACGGGCTTTAAGGAAAGACGTAGTCGGCCTAGGGCCGGATAGTGTTTTCCGAGATAGACACGCCAATCATAGCGGAGTTTTTCGAGTTATGGGTGATGGCTTTTTGAAACGATTTTCCACTTTAGGTTTCAGTTATACGATAGATGCTTCGTATAAAGTTTCCTTTGGTCGCATGAAAATTGTTTCATTTTATTCGAGGAAATAAAGTTTAAGGAATCGACGAAGAACACGTTCGGATTCAGTTTTGGGTTATTTCCCGCTTGGATGTAATTTTCCGTATTGCGATGTCGTTTTGCATGAGACCGATCTTGGTTTTCCTTATGCTGTTTTTGTGTAACATGTTCTTGTTATATGAAAGTAATGGATGACCGGTTCCATGGAGATAGAAAATCGCAGATAGTCAAAGTAGCCTTGTTTCCGTGGGTTACACGGGAAATGTTTCCGCTTTGACTTCGTCTTTTAGCGAAAGTTTCTTCGAGCTACTCATGGAGTCTTACCGAAGGTTATTTCGTTAATATTGTAGCTCACCGTCGTGCCATTAGTCTCACGGAAGCGGAATGAGTATGCCAAGGATGCGCGGCGATCGTTTCTCGGTTTTTCGAGAGATTAGATCGTTTTGCGCGTTCTGCCTAGACAGTCAAGGAACAATAGAACGAAACTGGAAGAAAATGCCTAAGACTTAGCTTTCTAGACTATCCACCTAGGTTCTAGGTTCGCTAAATTTTACGGCAGTTTACAAGACGTTCCCATTCCTTTCCTACGAAAAAATTAAAACCTTGATAAAATTTTCTATGTCGGACGTACCTTAGTCTCATTGATTACTCGAGATTGCCTCATGTCCGTTCCTCTTTGTCTTCTAACGTTACATTGTCAAGGTCTTCGAAAAGTCTGACACTGAATCGAGAATCGATTTTTGATGAAATCCGAAGGAACAGTACAGAATCGTTGCAGAATCGTCGAAGCAAAGGGAGGAGAAGTAGGCGAAACTCGAAGAATTCTAAAGTGGGTAGACAAGTGAAAACGAATGGCAAGATGTCACTTGAGTGTGGCTTCTTGTTTCGTCAAGCTATGAGCAAACTGGTCAGGTCAAGAAGCTTATGATCTTGTTATACTTCACGAATGAAGCTTTTACTTAACGAGAGTTATTCAACAAAATGTTGTCGAGTTAATAGTACGGAGATTGTTTCGTAAAATTTGTTTGGATAGTCGTTGGGTCAATCTTTACGAGGATTGGCCGTGCTTGACGAATGTTTTGTTGCCCGGCGACCAGCGCAGCACGGGCGCGTTAGCAGCCTGGCGCCTAAAGGCAGCACGGGCGTGCTAGCCGCCCGGCGCCTAGGGACATCACGGGCGTGCTAGCTGCCCGGGACTGTGCTTCCTCGCGGGACCTGCCTTTTTTCTCGGTTTTTTTAAGGTTTCTCGATCGACACTTAGTCTCTCGAGGTTCCTTTAATTATTTTTCCGAGACTTTTGGACATCGATTTCATCATGATCCCAGCAAAGAGTTGTTTCTTAAAACGTTGTTGACCTTTTATTTTACGAGAGTTATTTCACAAAATGTTGTCGAGTTAATTTTACGGAAACTGTTTTGTAAAATGTTGTCGATTTTAATCATGCAAAAGTTGTCTCGTGAAATATTTTCGAGAATTTATTTTACGAAAGGTGTTCCGTAAAATGTTATCGAATTTTAACTTTAGAAACGCTGATTGGTAACCCGATCAGTCGTGTTTTCTGTTTCACGGGTAACATTAGAAACACTGTTTCTCAAAAAACATTTCCAGTCGAAACCCTGCTCGTTGAGATTTCTCAAACTCGGTATTTAGACCGTCATATCAGTCTTGGGCTCGATCCTACTCTAAAATTGTATGTGGACCGTTTAGCCGCGATCCGGGCCCCTTTTGGGCCGTCTTGGGACTTAGATGTTTTTACAATTTTTCCTTAGAAACAGCTGTTGATGTGACGCTGGTTTTTTCGAAAGGATTTCAATTCCCCGTATAGTTAAGGCGACTAGTGTTCAAGCTAACCATAGCCATTTTATATGGCAGGTAGGAATCCGTTTCGATGACCAAGTCTTTTATAAATTTTCCCGAAGTCTTTCTTTGATAATCCCAAGCGAGGGGGTTGTGTCCATGGACCCGAGGACCGTGTTGCAGGAACTTGGACGGGGGTGCATGGTTGATAGGACCCGAACTTGGTCGGGATGGTCCGTTCTCGGGACGTTTGTCCGTAAGATGATAATCTTAGATAACCGTTTGCATAAGCAATGGTCGTAGGAGCAGTCACTGCTGAAGTTGTTTTACCAGTGTCGATGTGAGCTGCAAGTTTGTCTTTCATATTTCCATACATTGCTTTGATCAAGCGTTTTGCGGCCGTAAGAGTAAGAGTAATCCGTCCCCCCACCTCCTTCTAGCACCAAACTGTGGGAACCGAAATTCGCACTGTCGATTTTAAGGAATAAAAAACGGAGGAAAGCCAAGTTAACCCGACTTTCCCTGAAGGTCCGGATTCTCTGCGACAGCCAACGACAAGTGACCGAACAAGTGCGGAAAATATAAAAAGATAACAAAAGACGAAAATCGTACAAAAAGGGTTTTGTTAAGAGTTGGGACTAGTTGGAAGGGTTTGAACAAGAGATCGAACTGCCTGGTGGAGTTCGTCTAGTATGAGCGTTAGTTATAGAAACGTGCATGTCGAGAATAATGCGTAGGGTTTCTATGTGCAGAACTCTAAGTAAAAGGATTGTTAGATCCTTCCGAGAGAAACAGGAGTCTGCGGACAAGATGAAATAGAACGAGAAGCGGCCGGACGTTTAGGTCCTGCCTTGCTAGTCTACCGCCTAAATTCTAAGTTCTTAAGCTAACAGGAGCTCTCTAGGTCTCCAATTTCGGATTTGCTTTCTCTCTAGGATTTTTTCTGTCTGCTTTGCTTCTCTCCCCAAGCTGCTTTATATACTCCTCCTTATGACGGTCTATTCTCTTTTTGGGCCGCGAATCGGGCTTTTTCATTTTCGTCGATCTTCGTGTTTATCTGGAAACTTGACATTATCTTCAGTAAACTTGACATTTATCCTTTTTGGAATTTTAACATTTATCTTGTTATGTGAAGATAAACATAAACCATCGTATCTATCTTAGAAAATCGTAAATGGATCGTCCGATCGTGTTTGGTCCCTTTCGAGCCGTTTCTCGGATTTCTGTTGTTTCTATGATTTCCTCGAAAGGATACTCCTGTTGCGATATTGAGTTTTTCGGAAGATCTTCGATCCTTCGTAGAGTCGAGATGAATGGTGTCTTAAGATTACCATCAATGTTTTATACGACGAATTTAAGATCTCCCTGTCCGTATATATCTTACGAGTTTTCCGAAGTCTTTCCGACGATCTTGGTTTGGAATAAGAATGAGAGTTTTGTTCGCGGAATCTCAACGATTCGTTCCGCGAGAACTTGGGAAGGACACAAAGACTAGCCACCCGCCGACCCAAACCAACGCGGGGCTAGCCGACCGGCGACCAGGGCCAGCGCGGGCGCTAGCCGCCCGGCGACCACGGCTAGCACGGGCGCTAGGCGCCCGGCGACCTGGGCCGGCGCTAGCCGCCCGGCGACCACGGCCAGCACGGGCGCTAGGCGCCCGACGACCTGGGCCGGAGCTACACGCCCGGCGACCACGGCCAGCACGGGCGCTAGGCGCCCGGCGACCTGGGCCGGCGCTATCCGCCCGGCGACCACGGCCAGCACGGGCGCTAGGTGACCGGCGACCTGGGCCAGCGCTAGCCGGCCGGCGACCACCGCCAGCACGGGCGCTAGGCGCCCGGCGACCTGGGTCTCGGCGAGGGCTTCGATTTTATATCTTGCTCGTTTTCAGGGTCCTCACGGTTTGAGAGAACGGGCTTTTTGAAGTTTCCCGGCGGCCAGGACTAGCACGGGGGCTAGCCGCCCGGCGGCCAGAGCCACCACTGGGGCTGGTCGCCCGGGACTTGCGCCTCGGCGAGGGCTTCGATTTGATATCTTGCTCGTTTTCTGGGTCCTTACGGTTTGATAGAACGGGTTCTTTGAAGTTTCAAGGCGGATTCCTTATCGTCCGGCCTGTCCAAACTTAGATTACTTCTCGTTTCTTCCGTATACTTTCGTATGGTCGTGTCATATCAGTTACGGACCTAATGTCTCTCGGTTCTTATTGATTGTATCATCGAAGTTTTACGACTAGATCTGAGTTGGTTTTCTCGTAAAGTTTATCGTGCAAAACAAGAACGATCGACTTTAACATAGGTTTTTTAAGCTATACGACTTGTTTTGCTTTCGACGCTTGTTTTATAGAAAGTCCGCACACGTTAAATATTTTTAACCATTGATTTCGAGATAACCGTTTTTGACCCCAACAGAGGGATATAAGTTCTTGAATGTATATTAAATTGAGTTCAGAAAGGTTTTCCTAATCTTTAAAAAAATAGTTGCAATCATTAAAAAAACTTGATATTTCTATTTTGAATAAGCTTTGAAGATTATAAATCGTTTAGAGATTTAAAATATAAAATTCTTTATTAAAATATCTTCAAACATTTACTAATTCAAATAGTTTATAATATAAGGCTATAACTAAAATATTATTTATTTTAAATAAAAAATCAGACATTTTATTATAAATAAAATAACATAAAATTACAAGTAAAAGAAATTTGTATTAATTCAACATGCGGACTATAACAGAACCTGACGGACTATCGTTTATAGAAGATCAGTTTTTCATATTTTTGTAGACAGACTATCGTTCACAACCACCCACGAAATGTGTGCGTTGGACCCAATTTCCTGAAGCAAAAACTTACTACAGAACCAACTATTGACTCTGACCTTTGCTGTGAATAAACGCATCGGATAGATGTAGAGTGGTGAAGATGCCTGCTTGCAGCAAACAAAAAAAATGATATCTACTTATGTGAAGAAGATAGTGAGAGGTTCGTAGCATTGTTTGCTTATTTTTTTATGTTCTAATCACCTTTGGATTCCTCTTTTGAGAGTTCCTTAGTTTCAAAACACTTTTGATTTGACTTCTGGCCAGGTTGGTGAGAAAGAACTTGATAGCAATATTTTACTTTTATGTATCAACAAGAATGAGAAAAACCCACTTATAGAACAAGAGTTTTCAAACCGATGCAAGTAACATGTAGAAACAAAGATTCTCTTTTTAATTGGTTAGCTAAATATGATAGGGAAATACTGCAAGTCTGAGGATTCTTTCTTTCTTGGAATCGTTCTATTACAAAGTCAAAGCTCTTATGTCTTACGAAGAATTTGATAACTTTAAAGAAGAGTTGATGCGGGAAGGAAGCAGTTTTTTTCATGCTAAGTGATGAAATTGTAGCTTCTTCTTTCTCCATTTTGGCACCGAGAATTCACGATTTGTGATTTTTTCAGGTTCCGATGAACAAAGATTCTTTGAAGCTTCAGTCTTATGTTTCTGGAAATCCAACCATGAGTAAAAAAAATATGATAAGATGAAAAATGAAACTAAATGTATAGGCTTACAAGAGATGTTTTAGAGTACATGTTATTTATCTACTCTTACAGTGTATAGGCTTGCAAGAGATGTTTTTACACGATTGTGATCATGCATTTTTTTATTTTGGGAAAAAGGCTAATGTGATACCAAAGATGATAAAAAAACTTTACCGGCAGATATTAATAAAAACCATATGTTTGTCATAGTGATGTAAATAAGAGAACTACACTGACAAAACTTCAAACTAATGACATAATTAGAACCTTAACTAATAAAAAATACAAAACAAAAACTTCAACTAAAAAAACATAAGTGAGACAAAAATTACTATAAAATACATAAATGGAAACAATTTATACAACATAGTAAAACATAAATAGTAAAAAATATTTAAGAATTTTATATAATAAAATAATATTTAAAAATATATAATAATTTAATGATTTATCGTTGTTAACAAAGCTAAAACTGTATAAATAAAATAAACACCTTCTCTGAATTTTGATGTATATTTTTAATGTGTAGCATTTCAATTAATAAATTTTTTTTTTTAAATTAGAAGTATGAAAATAATTTATAAAACTATTGTACAAACAAAATTTTGAACTAACGAAAGATAAATAAAAATAAAATATTGATTTCTTTATTTGAAAATAAATAGAAACTCTTTAAATAGAATGTTATCTATCTAAAATGTAAAAGATATTTTGTAAAATATTTATATTAGAGTTAGCTATAATTTGAAATATTATGTTACAGTTTCACAATATAAAGTAAATTAACTAAATTATCAAAATTATATTATTTGATTAAAAAGTAAAATAAAATCCTGCTGCGTAGCGCGGACAATTACCTAGTAGAACACAAGAGGAGGAAAGAAGATATAGAAAGCAATTGTTTTTCTATTGACGATGAGGTACATTTGTAAATGAACGTTTCACTCGGTATATATAGATCGAAATTGACGATGCAAATAGTAATAGGAACCTACATTGATGATCAACAACTTCTGCACTTTCTTTCCTGTTTGCACGGCGCTTTCACGACATAATTTTTTTTAAAAAAAATTAATATTATTTCAATGATAATAACAAAATTATTTAGTCCTTGAGAATGTTAACCCGGCCCCGTGAATAGCCTGATTAATCTATTTATTTCCGTTTGATCATATATAAATGAGTCTTACTGCGGAAATCAGCATTACACTCGGAGCTAGAAGCACTAAGATGGGCTATGGAGACCATGCTGCAATATTCGGATTGTCAGAGTTTCGGTACCGACTGCAAGGACATAATTAAGATGATGGAGGAGCCACACTCTTGGCCAAATTTTTCAACGGAGCTGGAAACGATTCACACACTCAAGATGTGCTACTCGGACTTCAAGATTTGCTACATTCCAAGAACTCAGAATTCTATCGCTGATTCATTAGCTAGGACTGCACGTACTTTTCATAGATCTCTTTGCTATTTTGGTTGTTCTGTTCCGGTCTGGATTCCCAGACCACCTCAAGCTTGAGTAATGGAACAGCTTTTTGATGTCAAAAAAAAAAAAAAAATGAGTCTTACTTGAATTTAGACCATAAATGTTTAGAAAAAATAGCTTTCTTTAACGTCCCTTTGACACAACTAACCTAAACTAATTATAAACAAAAGATCTTAATTTTTCTTTTGGCAAACAACAAAAGATTCTACAATTATATCATGCGTATTTGATCAAAATAAAAAATAAAAGTAATGCGTATAAGGTGTGTCATCCACCACCAGAGAAGAGTTGAACAAATTGGTCCCGTTACATATAGTTTTTTATACATAACATGTAACTTTACATTTGGTCAAGTGCCTGGGAAAGAGCTAGGTGTGGTGCTTGATACGATGATGAATGCACAAACAACAGAAAGAGAGAAAACAGAGACCCAATTATTCTCTGTATACATCTCCATCGCGTCTGTTAACGACAACCTCGTCCGGTTCTCTGCCCAGTTCCTTAGTCTGTCCGCTTCCGCTGCATATAACGCCCGTCCCTGCAAACACAAGGCACATTTTCGCGTAAGCGCAGGGCTAAACTGTCAGAAGGATTTGATAAAGAGCTGTCACTTACTTGGTCATCAAACCACCGGCCTCTCCTGAGCCACGAAGTGACAATGGCTAGCAGTATCCTTGGAGGAGTTAAGTAATTGACAGACTTTCCTGAACCTTTCACAACACGCATTCGTGGTACTAGCGTTCTAGCTACTGTCTCGGGAAGCTCGCAGATTATGTTAAACATCTGCTTATTTTTAATACTCGAACCACTGCCAAATAAAACGTTGAATAATTTTGTTAACAATTAAAAAACAAAGATTTGGCGTCGAAACAAGTGGAAACCTGAGAAGAAGTTCGGTGAGAACCATGCCCGGGGAGGCAGTGTGCAAGCCAACTTTTGTCTTTTGGGATTCTTTCACAACAGAACCATGAAATTGCCTAAGTCCACATTTTGTTGACCCATATCTGCGAACCATGCTCGAATCCATTAAGTAAAGATGAGTACCGTTGAATCGAATGATTTTTGATTACTTACACAGCTGTGAGAGGAGTACTCGAGCCTCCAGAACCAGCACCATCCATGTTAAAGATGTGTCCACCATTGTCCTGTCTACCCATCACTTCCATCGCCCCTCGTGTGCATAGAATCGATCCGATCAAGTTTGTGGACACAATCTACAAAATTTCAAATATTAGACCAAGAAATTTCACTCCCCCCATTGTTAAGTTAAAATTTTTATAAAGGATTATTTACCTGCTTGATATCTTCTTCCGTGAAATCAAGCAGCGGTCTAAAGCCTTTGTTAGTACCAGCATTGTTGATCTGTCCAAAGAACAAAGTCAGTAATGAAAAATATGATATTAAAGAGAAAATGTTTTAATGTTTTTCTTTACCCATATGTTAATGGAACCAAGCTCTTCTACAGCGAAGTTCGACAACTTCTCAACGTCCTCTGGTTTACAAACATCACACGCAATACCAACCACTTTAGCATAACCAAGTTTCTTTCTATCTGATTCACCAGCTTTACTCATAATCTCTTTGAGGTTTTCCTGAAGCTCTTTCACAGTCATATCAACAGATTCAGAACTGATTTTCACAAAAGAAAACAAAAGACTCCATTTAGTAAAAGAAACTAATCCATATTATCACATATGGAGGAGCTACAACAACCTGCGAGATGTAACGATGACTCTGTCTCCAGAGAGAAGAAACTCTCTAGCAAGTGCTTTCCCTAGTCCCCTCGTGCTAAAACATATCGTCAAAACACACATTAGCACCACTGTAAATTAAAAAAAAAAATGGCAATGTTAGAGAAAAAAAAAAACAAATTACCTTCCGGTTATTACAACATTGCGGGGACCGGCTCGGTAATGATCTTCCAAAACCATGTTAGCACCAGTCATGGTTCCAATGATAACTCCACCGAGCCAGCTATACCAAACCAATGAATTCATCGAACTATCTCCACCTTTTCATTACAATACATACACACACACACACACAACCGAGTCAGACCAAACTAAAACATTCAAACAATGTTCTAAATCTCTAAACACTAACCTGCCAACTGAAACCCAATCAAGAGAATAGCTCCAGTGCTCGTCATCGTCACAATGTATCTAGCAATTTGAACAGCAATCTGCAAACAGATAATCAAACATAAGCACTTGATACACATATTCATTACAATTAAAGCGGATTTAGACCATACCCATCTCAATTCAGATAAAGACTTACCGAAGAGAAAACTATCTCTAAATTTTGAACCTTCTGATTAAACTCATCCTTAGATAAGAAACCCAACATGAGAGAATCCAACAACCCGTTTCCCTCGTTCTCACGCTTTCTCCGTCTTTCAACTTTTTTCTTCTCTAAATCACTCTCACACCGATGCACATAAACCCTATTGTTACGCTCTCTAACACTCAATCTTGACCCGACCCGTTGATGGTCCATGAACCCGAGACGGTGATCCAGACATCGTGGGTATACTTGAAGCTTCGTCAAAGTAACCATGGCTAAAATCACAGAGGGAGTGATGATAAGCTTTGAAATCTCATGCAAAAAATATCTTACAAGAGATGAAGTAGATAGAAGAAAGATATTTCTTTTTTTTATTGTGGGCAACACGAAAAGATTAGATCTTTTAATAATCGTATTTGTCCAAGACGCTATAAATAGAGATCGGAGAAGGAAAGAGATGAGGACGGGAAAGGCGGAGGTGGTAGAAGGAGAGAAGGAAGCGTAAAGTGTGATGACCACACGTTACAGTAACCTCATCTTATTTGCCCAATAACGACACGTGTCACCTGATTTGTTTTTCTTGTCGTTTAACATGCTCGAGATATTTTTTCTTTTAATTGGGAGCGAGTTCGAGTCGGTGAAGTGGGGAGAAAATGATGATATTATCAATTAATGGTGGGTTTTAAATTAAAAGACCAGTGTTTAGCTTGTGACATTGACAATTCGGTAAAAGTCCTTTTTCCTTTCACCAAACTTGTTGGGGTTTTTCCGGACTTAACAAACTTTTTTTTAGAATCTTAGCTATTAAAATAAAAATCATGATTTTTTTTTTCCGTGAGGTATTTTAAAATATACTATTTTTAAAAAAAATATTAATTTTAATATAAATATAATTTACATCATTAATGGGACATATAATATATGCAACCAAAAATGATCCTTATTGCTATAAAGTAAAGAAGAGAAAAGAGGAGAAAAGATGAATTGGTGTGTATTAATGAGTCATTTATATAAGCTTACAGTAGCTTGGAAACCAAGTAGAACTTGGGGAACAAATAGATTTGACAATCAAGTAAATCTAAAATTTTTCATAATAGATATCACACAATATTCATAACACTTCTCATTGATGTCTATTATACAAGTGTTTTCAAAACGCCGTGGATGCTGCCTCGTTAAAAACATTATCAGGAAACCCAAATAGGAAAAACCAAAGTTAAGGGAAAAAGAGTGCATCGCGTAATAACTCTCCCTCATGTATATGTACGTCGAGATCTTTGGGTTGATGCAATCTGATCAGGTATACTACTTCTTGAAAGTAGCAATGGTTAGCGCGTTGATGAATAAGTCAGTCGAATTGTCACTTGAACAAACTTGTAGGACACGAACATCGCCATTATTCTACATTGCATGAGTCTTGATATGATTCATGTTGATCCTTACTATGACTAAGGATCTTAAAGGATTTAGAATGATGATAGACTTTCATCTTTGAAATAATAACATTCCATTTGGGTGTCTATCATTTGTGTCTTCTTTGTTGCCTCGTTAAAACCTTGCAAGAAAAAACCCTGTGAGATAAAGGAAAAAGAGTACAACCACACAATCGCATTTCTTCCCCTGGAAGCAATATCTCGAGGATATGCATTCCGGTCAAATATATATCTTATAGGAAATTGAGATTAACAGAATAAACTTTTTTTTTATTTATAATATCTAAGATCTTTAGAATGATCCTTTTGACTTAGACAACAAATTCTTTATCTATTTGGACTCCAAGCCAAATATCTTTATATACACGCGTATAATCATTTAACTTGTACATACAAGTTATTAATACTCTTATTATAAAAGTTACTTATATGATCATTCTTGTCCTATGAAATCATATATTTTAATCACAAAAAGATTAGTAACTTAGTCATATTATACTTTAAGTATGGTGCTTCATGACCAAACATATACAAGCTTTTAATATATTTCAGTATGGTACTTCAGGACAAAATTTATACAAGCTTTTAATATATATATATATATCCCATGAAAGTCAATTTCTCTTTCTTCGATCGAATAGCTGGAATTCACAGGAACATGATTTTGATATCATCAATCCTTCATTGATTCTATTTTCAGGGATTAACATTTTCAAGTGGATTGTATCATTCAAGTTCTTCCTTTATTACCAGACTCTAAGAAACTTGAAATTAGTTCATCTACCACATGAGACTATGTCTCTTCACAATCAGTTTCATGTTGATCTTTCTTTGTGTGCAACGACTCATTTACATCTCACTTGTTTTACACCTTTAACTAGTGTATTGACTACTGGTCCAAATACTTCTTTGGGAAGAAGCTTATATCTTTGTCTATTGCTTCTTTCTGATTTGGCCAATCATTTATTTGTGTGCACTTCTGAATAGACTTTCTTTCATGGTTCTCTTTCTCATTCATCATATCAACTGCTACTTTGAATGCATAAATATCATCGACATCGATTTGCTTATCGGTTCCATTTTGTTCTATACATGACATAACTTATTGAGATCGCTTCATTGTCTCAGGGACCTGAATTTCTTTTAGTCATGTTTCACGTCTCTTCTGGAGATAATTCAAAAACTTTATTTCCTCTTGACCATTATTAATTAATGCTCCTTTTCAATTACGAGGAGTTTTATCTTTGGAACCAATATGTCTACCATCTTAAGGAATGACTAGCAGTTTGATATTGTTCTTCTAGAACATCAATTCTTATTGGAGCAATTGCAGCTGGTAATGTGACTTGATCACTTTATTTATATGGGTCATGTCTAGCAACTGCTTTACTAAGCTTTGCAACTGAATTATCTTTTTGACTTCTACTTCACATTTTGTTTAGCCCGAGGATGAATGATAATTAATTTCAACTTATTTTTTTCTAGCTGTTTATATTCTCCCTTTATGTTGGAAATACAAATTTACGTTTAGCATTCATATCAAGCCTTACTTATATCCTTCGGGGTTGGCTCTATATTCTTAAGAATCAATGGAGATTTATGTCCAACATATATTCCCAACCTCATTTGAAAACACACCTTACTTAAGCTCTGCGGTTTAGGAATTGGAATGTATATCACACATCCAACATTCTTAGATGGAGAATGGTTGGTTTCTGACCCAATACCAAAAACAGGGAGAACCATTGATTACTTGTTGTTTTGATGCGAATTAGTGTTGCTCACAATGTTAACACGTATCATAGTGATTTTTCTATAGTCGTCAAATACTCTAAGATATTCACCAATATTATAAAGATGCATAGCGGGTGATCAGTCCACAACATCTCTTATATTCATGCCAATAACATTTTTTAACTGGTGAAAACCGTATTACCAATTTATCTTATGAGCAAGCAACATATGTCAAGTAATTCATTTGTAAGAATCTTCTGGTTCTTCAATGAATATTCACATAAATCTTTATGATTTTTTTCCGCATCATTACTGAACCAAAATGGTCTAACTGGTTCAAGTGCCAAATATTTTGTAAACTTTTGGTTTACTTTATATCTATCTCCATTACACTAATTAATCTTTGTGTAGTACAATTTATAAGAGGCTGTATATACTTTCTCTAAAAATACTTATACTGCCTTGAGAAATATTTCTGATTTGAAATATATATAGCATTTCTTTTGCTAATTTTCTCAACATAAGTATCTCAAAATCCCACATATTTACTTCGAGAATGATTCATAAATCTTAGTCTTAGTACAAACATAATTTTCTGGATGTTTCACTTATCGCAAACTGTGAGATTCTTTAACTCTTGCCCTCAAGATGATAATACTACATGTTTATCAATATTGGATGAATCTCATTTTGTATCAACAACATACCATATATGGGTCATGTATTCTTTCTTAAATTTTTCTAACTTTTGAGACTTATAAGAATATGATGCAATAAGGATTTTAAATTGCATTCTTATGTGCAGTAATATTGTGAACTCTTCTGGAGTATCATATATATCCTCTTCTTAAACATTCAATAAGGTTTGTGACAAAAAACATTCAATAAGGTTTTACTACCTTGTATTGTACTCACAATAACTTTCTTTCATCTTTAGATGATTGAATCATATATTTTCTTCATTTCCATCTTTATCTTCTCAATTTTAAGTGAGGGTATGAGTTCTGAAAAGAAACTCTTTAGATCCTTACTTATATCCACATTCAGGTCTATAACCACTTTTATGTTCATTCTCTTGAACAATACTATTTTTGTGGATTTTCTTTCCCAATATAAAATATCATATTCTCTTCAGGATCATAATCAACTAGACGTGATTTTTTATCACACACCAATAGCTCATTTTTTTCTTAGTCTCAAGGAGACAAGATACAAGTATAGACTTCTTTAGTCTCTTTATTAAGTCGTGTCTGCTGGACAACATTACTTGTATGAAAAAAATGTATTCTCATTTTTGCATCCAACGCAGTTAAATTCTATTTACAAACTTCAGGTCTAGTAATCTTTAGATGCAAAATACCTTTCTTTGGATTGTTCTCCAAAATTTATAGATCTTTAGTGTCAAGCCTTAAACTTAAAACTCACATATTTGGAATGGTATTGAAATATGATCCTCATACTAACTTATATGAAAATTATTTTATGTAAACAAGTTTTAATTTAACTTGTATATAAACAATAGAAAAGTACTTATCTTATAAAGTGAAGTGCATAGACGAAGAGAGTTCCAACTCTTGATGTTTCTTGACATATGTCATCATTCCTTCTCCCGTAGAGAGAATAAATAATTCTGCAATACTTAAAATTTTGCTCATATAAATATGGCTAATGTGTTAGTAAAAATCAATGTATAACATAGACCATAGCACTATTAAATAGAAATAACTCATCCAGAAAAAATCTACTTAAATCCCCACAATAAAAACACAAGTTCCTTTCCAACATCTGCCACATCAGCTTTTAGAATCGAAGCTGTCATGTTATTAAATGAAAAAACTTAAAATACCAATGAAAATATTTTCAGTCTCCACGTCGTTATTGTCTTCAACTTTACCTTCTCTTCTCCAGTTTGATACACGACTTTTCTTTTGCCAAAAAAATAAATCACCCCTTTCACTCGCCCTAGATTTGCGATCAGAAAAAAATAAAAATTAGATGTGTTCTTCGCTCTCTCTTCCTCTTTTGTATCGATGAGAACAACCTCGGAGCCATCGATCGTAACTTTTTTGTTCGTAGGCAAAGGGGAGACGAACTGCGAAAGGACTTGTAAGATTTGTTTGATGAGGCGCACAGCTGTGTGAGAGCAGAAGACGATTCCGCTGGACCAATAAAAGGAGAGGTCGGAGTGGAAGTGTGAGAGGAACAAAGCGACAGAGGAGTGATCGTAGGAGGAGCTGAAAAAATTAACGATGAAGTTAGTTTTGGGGATTCGGTTTGGTTGCAGGATTGAAAGAGGTGTGAACATTGGTTTCAGGGAGTGTGTAGAAAAGGAGGAGGAACATGCTGATGAGTAGAGTTCTGTAGAATTGAGGTTTAGGGTTTCTGTATTACGGTCGTGTAGGGAAGAAGCTCACGTGTTGGTTTCTCATTTTCTAATTTTGTTTGTGTGTTTGATTCTTCTGTAGGAAACTGAAGCCGACGAAATCAACAACATCTTGCGACTGCCCGAGATCTGAGGAAGTCGTGGTGTGGAGATGGCAGAAGAAGAAACCGGTGGTGATGGAGGTTGATATCACTCAAATTACCCTAAATAGTGAATTACTCTCTCAAATAAGAGGTTCAGTTGTAATACTTAGGGATCGAATCCACAGACTCTAGGATCGCACAATAGATTGTATAGTCTTTGAAATAAAGCTAGATAAATAGGTTTTAAACAGTAAATTAAATGATGAGCAAGAAGATTGCTCGATTGATATGATTAGAGGTTGTTAACAGGAGGAAAAGTAGCTAGATTTAGGTATTATCTCAGGTATGACAAGTTTGCAGGTTAATTAGGGTTTTTTACTATTCATAGTTTCGAACTCAAACTTTAGGTAAAATCAATTAGATTACCTTCAACTGGATCTCGGATCATCAACTACCGTTCGATGATCATGAGAAAATGTCGATCGATTATTCAATTGAATATCGATCGATGCACCTTTCACAATATCGACCGATACAACGATAGTTGCGTCGATCGATATTGCTTCCAGCGAGCTTTAAGATCGGGTTTGATGGGTTCTCTAATCTGACTATGAACAACTCTCGTATCCAAAGTAATCCTAAGATCTAGGTTAAGGATGATTAATCCTAAACAAAGCATTAAGAACAACTAGATGAAGAACTATATTTTAAACACCCTAATATCAATTCATATTAGCATTACATAATCAACCTTATGAGAAACCTAAATCTAGCAGTAAGATTACTCAAACATATTCATAAGAAACATCATGATGGTCTGAATACTTCAATAGATAAAATAAAGAATATAGTAAAGAAACAAAGGGAGTTCAAGATCTTCCCTTTCCCAAGGTGCTAAGATCTCTCTCTCCAATCCAAAGCCCTCTCTCTCTCTCTTTCTCTCTAATCTCCCAAAAACAAGCTTAGCCGTCAACAATGGCTTAGAAAACAGTAAAATAGGGTTTCTGTTCGTGCAAGGATATTATGGTAATTTGGGGTAACTTATGGGCCTAAGCAAGTCATAAAATATATCAAGTCCATGTTCTGGCATCAGTATCGACTGATATGAGGTCTGCACCATCGATCGATATGTGTTCATTTTCTTGACAGCTTTCTCTCGCGAGACAGACTAACCACTCTTCAGTAAAACGGGAAAAACTTCTGATCTAACCGTTGGATTGACCTCAAACTGGTGGAATTGGAAAGCTAACTAAAAGATCTATCTTGTGGCAAAAGATCAGCTCAATCGCACCATGGGAAGGTCTCCATCCATATCTAAACATCTGACGCGTCTGCGCAGTTCTGCACTTAAAGGCTCCAAAAGACACCAAAAACACCATATTTCTCCAAATCGTATATGAACCTGTAAATACTCTAAATAGACTCTATTTCGTAGTAAATATATGTAAAAATACCTATATACCATGGGTAAAAGTGGGTCAAAATCATGGTATATCAACTCTCTCAGACTTACCCTTTTGCTTGTCCTCAAGCAAAACCAACAGGCAGTCTCTCTGAAAGAGGTTTGAAAACAACATGGACTCAAAATAATTTAAAAACACATTCATCATCTCTCTAGTAGTGCAAACCAAATCATAGATATCATAATTTTAGAAGCATATTATACAATATCCTAGTATAACAACCAAATTCACCTAGTCAACATCTTAACAGATCCTGTCTGACAATCCTCTCTACTAATCTCATTTCTTAACATCCCCTCTACTAATCTCATTTCTTAACATAAATAAACGTGTAGGCGTTACCTTGGGAGTATCGATCACAAGATGCAAGGATTCTCAAACAAGTATCTGGACCTGCAGTAAAAGTTAGTTCATATCCTCTCTCTCTACTTATTTCTCTCTTAGTCAAAGTCTGCTTTCATTGCAGGATCATTGACCAAGATTGGACATGCTTCCATGAATCAAAACTTAATGGTGGTTGCCACCAAGTCCTGTTCACTTCTTTTTGACCTATATCCAAGAATTCATATGAATCGAACCTTGATGATTGCCGCCACCAAGGCCCGTTCGAATTATTTTTGTTGGAATCCTTATGAAGCAAGCCTTAATGGTTGTAGCGACCAAGTCTTGTTCGGATTCCACCTAACTAAAAACCTATATATATATATATTTTTTTTTTCTTTTCTTTTTTTTTCTTTCTTTCTTTTTTTTTCTTTTTTTTCTTTTCTTTACCTAATTATCTAGGGTTGAAAATTGAGAGAGAGAATGTGATAAATCTACACAAGGCTTTACCTTCCAGACTTGTTTGAAGAATCCGATCCCATGTATACCAAGCCCCAAGACAAGCAAAGGTGAGCTCAATTAGGTTGGAGATCAGCTTTGGTTCCTTCAAACATTCTCAGCAAGTGCAAACATAGTTGATAGATTAATCCACTTTAGTATCTCTAGTACTTTTGCAGTCAGTAAATCTAAGACTGGTCTAAAGAGTGGTTAGATGACAAGTAATAAATCAAATTAGATAATCATCCCCTTCTTGACTCAATAAAAACTTTTTGAAAATATTTTTAGATATGAGTCATAAAGAAGATAAACATTAGTAATCCTCCCAGACTTAAATTACACTGTCTCCAGTGTAACACAGTTGGTGGTAAAGTGAAAAATATAAAACATATGGACTCAACCGAACAAATAGAATCAACATACCTGACCGAACTCGGGATCGATCGATGGAGTGGAGATAGCATCGATCACTGCAAGTGGTTTACTGTCGAACGATATCGGCTGGGTCTCACCGGTCGATAGCATGGTAGTCCCTATACTTTGATTTTTTTATAATAAATAGAAGTAAAACTAAATTAAAAATTGCATAATAGTGGGTTGCTTCCCACTCAGCGCTTATTTAAAGTCTTTTAGCTTGATTTTTCTATTCCTTACCCTAGTTAGAGTTAGGCATGGCTAACCCTAAAAGTTTGACATTTGGGGGTTTGACCCAATAATGTTTTACTCGTTGACCATTTACAGTGAATTCTTCTCCTTTCTTGTTTATAAGGGTAATGGCTCCACTTGGTTGGACTTCTGTTACAGTAAAAGGTCCAGACCAACGAGATAAAAAAATTTCGGGAAATAATGTCAAACGAGAGTTATATAAGAGAACTTGATCATTTGGGACGAAATGTCGAGAAATGATCTTTTTATCATGATAAGCTTTTGTTCTCTCTTTATATAACTTTGAGTTCTCATAGGCCAGATGCCTTATTTCATCCAGCTCGTTAAGCTGGATAAGTCTCCTTTCTGCAGTCGTCTTTATGTCAAAATTTAACAGTTTAGTAGTCCAGCCTGCTTTATGCTCTAGCTCGACTGGTAAGTGGCAAGATTTGCCGTAGAGCAAGTGAAATGGAGTGGTTCCAAGTGGAGTTTTAAAGGCGGTACGATAAGCCCATAGTGCATTATCTAATTTCCTAGACCAATCCTTTCTTGTGGCTCCGACAGTCTTTTCCAAAATTTCTTTGATTTGTCTGTTAGAAACTTCGACTTGTCCACTCGTTTGCGGATGGTAAGGTGTTGCTACTCTATGGTGAACTCCGTTTTCTTGAGTAGGCGTTCACAAATCTTGTTGATGAAGTGAGTTCCCCCGTCGCTTATAACTACTCGAGGAACTTCAAATCTTGGGAAAATGATGCTCTTGAAAAGTCTAAAGTGTTGATGGATAACTTTCCTTGAGTATCGATCGATGCTTCCTCATATACCAGACACACATGACCTATTAATTCTGAGTCCGCTCGATAGATTTTTTCTAAGGGTAGAAAATCATTGATGGGGACGTCATCTTCAATTCTGATTCGTGAAAGATGGTCAGCAACTCCATTTTCTACTCCCTTCTTATCCTTTATCTCTATGTCAAATTCCTGTAGAAGTAGGATCCATCTTAATAGCCTTGGTTTTGCATTTTTCTTCTTCATCAAGTATCTTAGGGCAGCATGGTTAGTGTGGACAACTACTTTCGAACCAACAAGGTAAGAACGGAACTTTTCAAAAGCATAGACGACTGCTAGCAGTTCCTTTTCTGTTGTTGCATAGTTTTTTTGTGCATCATCGAGAGTCTTACTAGCATAATAGATGACATGTAATTTCTTATCCTTTCTCTGTCCAAATATTGCGCCTACAGCGAAATCGCTTGCGTCGCACATTATTTCGAAGGGTAAACTCCAATCAGGGGCTTGGGCGATAGGGGCGGTTACTAAAGCAGACTTAATCCCCTCAAAAGCTTTTAAACATTCTGGGGTAAAGTTGAATTTTACTTCTTTGCACAGAAGAGTTGTTAGGGGCCTAGCTATTTCGCTAAAGTCCTCTATGAATCGCCTGTAGAAACTACCGTGCACAAGAAAACTCCTCACGTGTTTTACGTTGGAAGATATCGGCAGACTGGTCATTACTCTAATTTTAGCTCGATCTACTTCTATACCGGCTGACGAGACCTTGTGCCCCAAAACAGTTCCATCATTGACCATAAAGTGGCACTTCTCCCAATTTAGGACAAGATTCTTCTCCTCACATCTTTCCAATACTTTGCACAAGTTGTTCAGGCATGATGTAAAATCAGATCCATACACCGAGAAATCATCCATAAAGACTTCCATGAAATCCTCGATCATATCTGTTAAGATAGACATCATACATCTCAGGAAGGTAGCAGGCGCATTACAAAGCCCAAAGGGCATCCCGCGGTATGCGAAGGTACCATATGGACAAGTGAATGTGGTATTTTCTTGGTCATCTGGATGGATAGGAATTCGGAAAAATCCTGAGTATCCATCAAGAAAGTAGTAATACTTGTGGTGTGCAAGCCTTTCTAAAATCTGATCTATGAAGGGTTGAGGGAAATGATCTTTTCTCGTAGCAGCGTTCAACTTCCTGTAATCTATGCACATCATGTGCCTAGTAATAGTCCTCGTACGGATCAGCTCGTTTCTATCATTCTTTACCACTGTAATTCCTTCTTTCTTGGGAACTACATGTACCGGACTGACCCAATTACTGTCTGAAATTGGATAGATAATTCCTGCTTCCAGAAGCTTCGTTATCTCTTTCTTTACCACATCTTTCAGGTTTGGATTCAGTCTTCTTTGATGCTCAATAGATGATTTTGACTTGTCTTCCAAGTGTATCCTATGCATGCATGAATCAGGCGAGATACCAGGAATGTCATCGAGAGAATGCCCGAGAGCCTTGCGATACTTGCACAGCTTATTAAGCAACAAAGTTAGGTCTTCGCTAGTTAAGTTTGCATTGACTATGACATGAAAGGAGTTATCATAGAGGAACGCGTATTTGAGTCCAGCAGGTAATGGCTTTAGTTCCACATTGGGTGCTTTTTCCTTAGTTAGATTTCCCAAAGAGGACGGTTGTCGATCGATGGTATTTTGCAAATATTGATCGATATCGACTTTTTAACTTTATAACCAATTTCGATTTATAAATATTTTTAATTTTGTAACCATTTTTGATTTATAAATAATATTTTTTTATATTTTTTTAAAAATATTTAGTAAGGTAAATAATAACAATAAAAAAATGTTGTCAAAAAATATTTAACTGCTTGCAATAAAATGCTATAATTTATCATAATATGATAGCAATGCAAATAACCACTATTTAATGTACATGACCTATTACGATGGACGATGATACAATACTTCAAAAACCGATATCGTATCGTTAGATAGCATTTTTCGTCTGCTAATAAAACCCATTTTTTCTTGTAGTAAAGACAACTTCCCATATAGATCATATCTGGACAGATGGAGATGCTTTTCGGAGAATCGGCTCGTCTGTTCTCCACTTGATCTAGCTTAGATGGGTAGACGACAAAAAAAAAGACAACTAAGGAGACAAAGGCTAAAGAATTTCAGACCCAATCAGGGATCTTCACCACTCTCTTCTCCGACTACGTGGCCGAGCCTGGCAAATGTTCCGGCTTTTCAAGTCTAGCTACTACTGTGGAGAAAAAAATGCTTGAGAATAACATTTTTATGGTTGAAGCTGTGGACTTTGATGGAGTGTCTACAACTGAGAAAAGTCATCAACAATAGAGCTACAGAACACACTTGTGCGGTGTGCTTATCGAAAGTATGTCACTTATTGCTTGAAACATTTCAGTAAGACTAACCAATTGTGTTTGATATAACATTTTTAGTGATATGATTCTCATCTTGACTTGAACATGCTAACTTCTGAAACCGAGATTACAGTTCATTCATTAACATATAATGAGTATGAGATACCCTTTTCTTAGACAGAAAAGTATATTAAAAAGGGTAATGTTGAATATTTTATTATTTTTCTTATCTGTGTACTGAAGTTGATTTGAGATCCATATATAAACAGTCTACAAAGTATGCATAAGCCAAGAAGCGTTCAATGACAAAGTATGCTACTTCATTTGAACTGTTTTGTTTGATCTTTGTTTTCTTTCTTAAGTTTTACCATTAGTGATATTCTCTCTTATACTATATCAAATTGGAAATGACAGACAAGAAAGTTCTAAAAGATACCAACAATTTAATCATTTTTGTTTTAGGCTAACAAATTTCTATTGGTAACATTTAAATCATGAATTTCAAGGTGTGTGTTAGATTTATGATCTAATGTTAGATAATATAATTTTTAACATTTTGATCCTTCTTAAATTATTAACCGGATAATATATTACAACCATTTGATGGGAGGACAAGATAGAAACAAACTGAAGAACAGCTCCATGATTATAAAATTGGTATTACTTTAGTAGCCTTAGGACAAGCATGTTAGTTTTCCTATAAGCATGTCATTGAAATAGGGAGGATGATAAATTTTGATTCAAAGAAAATTCAATGCAAATGAGAAATATTATAACATAACAATGAATTTTGTAATAGAAGTTACAAGTGTACTATTACTGTTTCTCTTTAGTCTTGACCAATCGTCTAAATTTGTTATAGACTTTCTCAAATTTTTATAAGATTTTTCGCGAGTCATGTATGATACGCGAGGTTTTTCGCGTTTACAGTGTTCTCCTTTCTATTAACCAAATCTAAAGCTTAGATTTCTAATAATGGACATGGAAAAATACAGTAATTTGAACAAAAACAATATATTTCAAAAACACAACCTTTGTTTGATTGATTCAAGTCGAGAAGAGGGCTAGATCGGAGTTTGTGGAGTTGGGTTGTTTTTTTTCTCCTTTGTGGTCTCAGATTAGTGGGTTCCATGGCGAGTCAAGACACATTCAATGATTTCGAAAACCCCAGTGTGGTTTCGTTTGCAGACGGAGTGACCAATTAAATAATGAACCGCGACGCTGGCTGGACTGGGTGGCTCGAAAGATGGCGGCACATTGATTAGGAGATGGCCAGGAGTTTGGTTAACTAGGGTTTTTACTTTGCTTCCGGTACATGTAGTTTATCTGATTCTAACCTTCAGATCAACAACCACTTCCAGTTTGGATTGAAATAAACTACCAACCAACAGTTTGACGTAGCTTAAGGTAAATATGGAGGGGAGATAAATATTTGATTATTTTCTGTTAAGAAATATTCCATAAAACTATAAGTTTAAGTATATATTTTAGGTTACCATTTTTTGTTTGAATTGCACAAAGATACTCTTAGGATTATACTTTCAGGAAGCTAAGATGAGATATATGATCATGAATTTTTGCAGGATGCTCATGATAGTGTATCAGAGTAAGATACTGATTTCTTCACCTTGAGTTTTTCTTATTTTGTTGGCTTTAATTATGGCCCTTTGTTTTTATCCTCCCAAACACTTGACCATTGCGGTCCATACTCTTGTGTTTCTGGTTTCATATTTTGGAATGAATTCATCAGTGTTAAAAAAAAAAGAATTCGAGAGGCGATCATATAATTATTGAGGTTTATTGATGGAATGATGGGCTCCATGATTTCTGATAAGTATTTGTTGGTGAATCATTGTTGCCTATGTGGTCTGGATTGAATTCAAGTTATAGAATGACCCAGAAGTTATAATTTTCCATTAATCGATTCCAGTTTTTCAGATACTTGTGTCAGTCCTATTTAGGTGTCATTCAGAAACTTCCCTGGTTTAGATAGTTGTTATTGGTTTTAGTTTCTATAGTCCACTGTGTGGTGTATTTTTGAAGAATCTTCTAACGTATCAAAACTAAAGATATGTTGTTATCGAACATAATAAGACCAAATTTGTGCAATGCCTCTTTCAAGTTTTCATTGTGGACATAATAAGATCGACTTTGCCAATGTTCATAGCTAAGAACAATTATGTCATATTAAAAATTGTTACAACATAACAATGTTAAAAACAAAAACTGTCAACCATATTTAAATATTTTGTCAAATAAAAAAAAATTCAATCTTAGACATTAAATTTTAAAGCTTCTAAGATATAGTAGAAAAATCGTAAGATGAAATTTTTTAAAAAAATATTAAAATAAGTAATTGTCAATTCATTTAATATCTTAAATAGCCTAAAATTAAACAATAGTTTGAATATTGTATTTAGCTACATGAGCATTTGATTCTATTTCCACACTTCCAAAATGTTGAAATTGCAATCTTTTTTCTGTTATTTGAAAATTTAAGACGTATCATATTTTTTATATACTATTTTATAATTTATTTTGTATAACGGGTCAGCAAATTTTATTTAATATATTCCAAGTTGTGTTAATCTAATTCATAGTTATTACATACATGTATTCATTTGAATAATGTATGACTATTTTTTATATTTGTTGAAATAATAATATTTATCATTTTATCACACTTAAATCTTAACTAAATAAAATAAATTTAATTTCGTTAAAATAATAAAACTTAATAAATCAATAATAACATTTTGAAACAGGTTTAATAAAACTTTTATGATATCGCGTTTTGGTATGGATTAAAATGAAGTTCTTAATTTTTATGATCTGTCATTTTGGCACATGTTAAAATTTATCGAATAAGATAATCTACTATATTGTTCAAGTTTCTAAATATTGGAAGTAAGAGATTTTGTGTAAACATCTATATTTTGATACGAGCATTAGATATAGAAAACCAGGTGTAACTTATGGCTTTCAATATTGAATTTTCATAAATACAAATATCATGCATTTTTAACACAAATTTTATTTTTAAATTATGATTTTGTGTTGTGGCACGGGTTAGAACCAAAGAAAATAAATAAATACAAATGACAAGAAAAATAAATAAAAATAAATAAAAGTTTAAAAACAAAATATTTGTTAATGTTGAACAATGTTTAAGCTTTTATTCCCAAATCTGTGATTTAATATTTCAACTTTTACGGTTATTATAGAATTAGGATATAAGACATTTATAAGAACTTATTTTGCTTCGATATTTTTGATATTTCATGTACCTAAAATTTTATTAGACTTCTAAATAAAAATCAACAAAACATTTCCCGGACTTTAAAAGCGCGGATCAAAATCTAGTACACAGTTATAAAAATAAAAATATGAAGCCATATGAAAAGAAAAACAAATAGCGTGTGATGACACATTGCAGCCGTATTAAAACATAATTAGATAGATTGAATTTAGCTTATTACGCCGATACGATCTCATCGAGAATTAATGATTTTCATTCCTTGAAACAAGGTCGAATCAATATGGTTGACTAAAGACTTATAAACTCAATCAATCAAAAATATGTGTAAGAATTATGAACCCATTCTTACAAATCATGAATTGATAATAAGCATGATTTGAAAAGGGATTAAACATTAACTGAAAATAAAGAATAAAAATCTACCTATTAACTTCGTAGAGTTTCGTGCTGACAACGTCTTATAAAGTAAATAAGAGAAAATAGGAGAATAGAGGAATTGGTATGTCTTATTCCATGAATAATGAGTCCTTTATATAGGATTACGATAGCTTGGAAATCAAGTAGAACTTAGGAAACAAGTAGACTCGACAATCAAGTAAATCTAAGACTTTTGATAATAGACATCACACAATGTTCATAACACTTATCAATCATTATATTGAAATCTTATATAAACCGATAGCCGGTTCACTATAACATTTTCTAACATAGTTTTAAAACATAAATATATTGGATTTAAAATATAACCGGTTTATATAAGAAAAAATATAACATTATAAACTATTTGTATATATTATTATGTGATGACTAACTGGTTTATATACTTTCTACTTATTACTTTCATAAACCGTATCCAAGATCCAATTAGATTCAGATATATTCATTGGTTATGCTTTATATATGAATCTAATTGGATGTTGTATACGGTTTATGAAAGTAATAAGTAGAAAGTATATAAACCGGTTAGTCGTCACATAATAATATATACAAATAGTTTATTATGTTATATTTTCTCTTATACAAACTGGTTATATCTTAATCTAATATATTCATGTTTAAAACTATGTTAGAAAATTTTATAGTGAACCGGCTATCTGTTTATATAAGATTTCAATATACCGTGTCGTTAAGAGATAAGTATCATTTTTGGCTGCATAGATTATATGTCCCATTAATGATGCAAAATGATATCTATATTAAAAAAATTAATGACTTTCTTGACTACACGTATTCTGTTTCCATGTTTTGATACCTTTTTTTTTGTGAAACTGCATTCATTAAAAGATTAATCTAGTAACATTACAGAAAGAATCTGATTGACTACTGCCTTAATCATGTTAGCTCTAGAGAAATACTTCAACAAGAATACAATAAAACTAGTAGATAGGAGATAGATATCGATAAGGGGTTCTGCGATCTCAATGATTCTTCCCATAGACTTCAAAAGCTTGATGAGAACCCAGGGGCGAAGCTAGGAATTTTGTTAAGTGGGTGCACTATCAATAATAAAAGAAAGGAATGCATAAGAAAGAATCGAACCTGTGAGAACCTGAGTCTGAGTGAATCAAGAGGGAGATGATCCCATTGTCTAGAGCAGAGGTTAATGTTTTTCGCATCGCCAAGGTTTCCACAATGAGAGGCGACGTCACAAAAAAGGCGGTCGCTAAGTATGAAGATGACGCTCCTGCATCATCGATGATCTAACCAAAAGAAAAGTACCTCACACACAGAGGAGTTTTTATGGAACTTTTCAATCCCACAGAGAGGAGGAAGATGGATAGTGATCTCTCATGGCCCCGGCATGAGGATGTTTGGCTAGCCTTTTTTGAAAGAGAAAGGGCTAAGGGACTACAATCTTCAAGCTTGAGAAAACTCCAACCAAAGAAGAAACTTGGTTTGATACTTGCACTTGTTGGAGTCTGACGTTGATGATTAGATTTGCTTGGACATTTGGAGTTAACTCCAGAGATTGCACAAAATAAAAGGACAGAGAGATGGCCTTAGCAATAGATTCCGAGAGAGCAGATTTTGAGTTCAGGCAGAAAATCCTCACTCCAGCATTACCGTGTTGGAGCCAGGGAGATTCGACAGACCCAACGTCTAGTCTCTGGTCAGTGAAGTCTAGTCGGCTTTGAGAGTATGAGCATTCATCCTTATGTGCATCTGCAAGCAGTTTTGGTGGGGGTAGTCCAGAGACAAAGAGGCTAACAGACCTTGTCCTTTTAAAACTCTGGGAGTGTCCAGATAGGCCATCTAAAGCTACTATTCATAAGCAGCTCTGATTCTTGGCATTACTGTACCGGAGGCTGTGGAGCAAACAGAGTGGATAGCAGTATAGCACCATGACCTGTAGGCTTTTATCACCCAATGAGGTTTGAAGGACCCGACACAATTGCTATTTCGGTATAACACCATTGAAAGATTGGTCCCCACGCTTGAGTTGAAGGGTTGTGGAGGAAGGGTTCTCTCCTTTGATAAGGAGGAGATGGAGATAGATCTCTCTCGGCCCTGTCGAGAGGAAGTTTGACTAAAATTACTCACTAAGGGTAATTTTTGAGGACTTGATGATTCTATCTTTAGACACCTCAAGGTTGAAACTGATATTGAGCACTGTCTTGAAAAAGAGCTAGATGATATTGTAGAATCATGACATACATGCCATTATTATATTTCATCACCACAAAAATAGTTATAAGCAAAAGATTTGATTACCGTTAATGATAAAAAAAATAAGCGGGTTGAAAGTTAATTATGTCTCGGCAAATCCCTTATATACTACGAACTGAGAAACATTATCACTTTTAAGTGTGACACATGTCATCACCAGAATGAAATTTAGAAACATTATCACTTTTTTCGAGTTTGTAAAATGGTCGACAAAAAAAAATATATATTATAGTTTTCATTAAATTAATTATAAAATTAATTAAAGAGTACAATTATTATTCATTTTCTTTTTTTTTAAATAAAAGCTGTGAAATTACCAAATATGACTAGTCTATAAATGACAATTAATGATTTTAATAATAAAGATTTCATAGCATCTATATCTTCTCCATCATTTTTGTTTAATTTTATATTATTAACATAAATTAAATAACCAAATTAGCTTTAAAACTAAAAATTTTTATTTAAAAAAAAACGATGTTAAATTACTAAAATTGTTAAAATTATTATGTTTAAAATTAATGATCAATGGTTTAACATACCTTATATATTAATTGGGAAACATTACAACATTTATTTGTAGCCACATCTCACAATGAAAATGAATTTCAGAATTCTTAGAAAAATAGGTTGGTCAACCTTAATTTATATTATATTTTTCATTGAACTAACTATCAAATTTATAAATAGAGTGGAAAATATGTTTTTTACACATTCCTTAACTAAGAGCTATGGAATTGCCAATATGATTAACGTACATATGATAATTAATAATTATAAATAATAAATATTTGATAACAATTTTTGCATCATAACTCTTTTTTTAATTTTATATTATTAAAAGATATTAAACAATCACATTAACTAAATAAAAAATTAGTTTTTTCTTACATATGATATATTTTTTTTTAAATGACAAGTACTGGTTGTTAATTTCATGATTTTATACATATGTTCCTTTAAAAGACAGCAAGTCATCATGAAATGAACATCATCATGATGACCTGCTGTCTTTTAAAAAAATAATAAAATACATATAAAATTAAAAATAATATAAAAATATTAAAAAAACTGCGAAGATTCAATTTTTTTTTTAAATCTAAGAAACTAAAATTTCAAAATTAAAAATAAAACTAATTTTTAATATGATATTTTTAATATTTTTTGCTTTATTATATGTTAGATTTTGGTGTGAGTGGAGATTCTTAGATAAGTAAAATATATTTTAGTTTCTTTAAAGTTCGAGTAGTAATTTATTTAATTTTAAAGTTATTTACTATTTTTAAGAACTTAACTGATAAATTAATTTATTTTTAAATAAACTTAGATTTACTAAAATACATATCATTTTAATAAATAATACCAATAGAGCTATTAACAAATATGTGAAATTTACATAAAATATTTTTTCAGTAATTATTTTCTATATCTTTAAAAACATTTTCTTTTATTTTTAGTTTTGAAATTTTAATTTATATTTATTTTTTATAGATGTTTTGAATTTTTACATTTTTCCATTTTTTAATTTTTCCAATTTTTTTATTTTTTATCTATTTATTTATTTTATTATTATTTAAGAAACAAGACATCTCATCACGAAATGAACAATACTGGTGACCTAGTTGGCTTGAAAAGCAAGTAAACCTTACTGGAGGTCTATTATGATAAAAATGACTCTTTCAAGGTTTAACATAATAGTGAAAAAAATCCAGTATTAAAAGTTCTAGGATATATGAAAGCAATTTTTCCTATAAATAAAGGCTTTCTCGAAGACTTACTGATATCACTCAAATGATCCTAAGAAGTGAATTACTCTATCAAATAAGATGTTCAGTTGTACTACTTAGGGATTTAATCCACAAGGAACTAAGAAATCAAATAGATCTAATAGTTATATGATTAAGTTAGGCTAATAATTTTAAAACAGTAAATAAATATAGTAAATTGCAGGGGCGATGATATACCATGATTTTGACCCACTTTTAACCATGATATTAGTATAATTTTACTATATATGTGTGTGTGTGTGTGTGTGTGTGTGTTATAGAGTCTATTAGGTATGTTTTCAGGTTCAGAAGCATTTTGGAGTAAAGTGACATTTTAGGTGCCCATATGGAGCTTAAAGGAGAGTTTGCCCGAAATGACTATTAAGATCAGACAAGAAGGTCGATATCTAGAGATACATATCGATTGATACACATCCTGTGTAATCAATCGACGACGCATCCGTAGAAGTTGATGACGAGATACCCAATCGATCGATATACGACTAGTATTATCGATCGATATCGAGCGTGCAGAAGAAGAATAGTTGACTCAGCCGACTTGAAGCCCAAGGTCTCTCAATATTACAAGATTCCCCTGACGAGTTTTTAACCTAATTGAACTCATATTTATAGTTATGCCTATGTGTTTTGACAAAGTGTGCTTTTCATATACTTTCCGTGTTTTCTACATCTATTGTCTACCTTTCATTAATCTAAAGTATTCTTTTGATCTTATTCTCTATTAATCAAAGGTTATAGAATTCTAGATTTAGAAGAAGATACAAAGAGATTTGTTATCTAAAGGAACTTGAGCGTTCAGTCTTCTAATCTTATGAATTTCTATTATTACCTTGATGCTATGAATCACTTAGCTATGTCTGAGTAGATTCACTTGTTAGATTTGAGGTTCAAATAGTTATGAGAGATTAGTCCCAACTATAGATTGTTGAGTTGTGATATTCATTATCATATGAACTCTAATGCTTATTCTAGAGTAGCTAACTAGAATATGATCTTGAAAGTGATTTAACTCACAAATTCATTATCCTGAAATCATCTTGCATTAGCTAAGATCCTCTAGGAATAGTCGAGAGTCGGTCTGTGATCTTGATGAACATATATTCAACTCGATCTTAAGCTATATCGATCGATACTCCTATAGAGTAATCGATCAATCAGGCTTATCTAAGAGTTGAAGTTCTTTAATATCATGCAAGCAACTTATTAAGACATCTATAGCATTATAATCTTGATTTTCTGAATAGTAACCTTGAATCTAACTATTTTCTCCTATTACTTAAAACCTAAACCAATTTTCTTGAGCAACTTACCATTGCTCACAACTGCAATTTACTTTTAAACCAAATCAACCTAGCATAATCTCTAAGGATTACAACTTTTGTGTTCCCTAGCTTCCTGTGAAATCTATCCCTAAGTACTACAACTGCACCTCTTATTTGAGAGAGTAATTCACTCCTTAGGTTAATTTGAGTGATATCATGCAAGCAAGGTAGTTGCTCTTATGTAACCGAGAGTTGTTTGATGAAAGGATGGTTGCTAGACATAGGATTTCTATTCAGGTATTAAAGATATAATCCTATAGATGCTTAACAGTTGTATGCATGATATTATAGAGCTCAAACTCTTATGAACAAGCCATTAGGTGTTTGCTTTCTAAGCTTGTCTATTGACAGTCTAATGGTTTCACAACAGTAGGTCGAACCAATTAGAAAGTATTGATCGGATGATTCTAGAGGAATATCTATCGATACACATTTGCACTGTCAATCGATTATTCAATAGAATATAAATCGACGCGATCTGTCAAGCTTTATGCGCGGTTTGAATAATGCTCACTAGGCTGCCTAGATCAGCTCTTGCCTCACTCTAGCGCTTCTAGCTTAAAAGGACGGATTCATGGTGAGTTGCAAGCTCTCGCTTGTCGCTACAATTCCTTGGATCAAATTCTAGTTCGAGACTCCAGAAACAAGCATTAATGACAATTCCAATTGATGAATATCACAGCTAGCAATTCCATAGATGTATCTATTTAGACATGAAGTTTGTTACAGAAATCATAGATGAATAGATGAAGAACATATATATAAATAAAACCAAAATCAATGGAGTTCCAAGAGGACTCTGAAAGAGTTCCTCCCTTCTCTCCTAACTAAGAATAATGAATCAAAGAAAGTGTGGCCGTCAACTGATGGCTTAGAAAACTCAGAAGTAGGGTTTCGAGTCGTCAAGGGTATTTTGGTAACTTTGTGGTATCTTCTGGGCTTCAGTCGGTCATGAAATATGCTCGGCCCGCATTCTAGCATCCATGTTGATCGATCGACATTCCTTTAACTCCTCGACAGCTTTCTCTCGTAAAGCAGACTGACCACTAAAACGAGCATAACTTCCAATCTAACTGTTGGATTGACCTCAGACCGTGGCACTGGAAAACTAACTCAAAGCTCTATTTTGTGACAAAAGATTGGCTCAATCTCACCGTGGGAAGGTCTCCATCCATATCTAAACATCCACGCGCTATGTGCAGTTATGCACTCAAAAGACTCCAAAACACACCAAAATCACCATATTTCTCCATAACATACCTGAACCTGTAAATACTCTAAAAAGAATATGTATCATAGTAAGTATATATATAAAAACACCTATAAATCATGGCTAAAAATAGGTAAAATTCATGGTTGATCACTTACAACCACATAGACTTCTTTTTTTACCACAAAAACTTGTCTATTTTTTGTAGTGAAATTGGCAAATCCATCGTCCAATTCCTACTTACTGGCTTCATCGGGTATGTTTAGTTGTATATTATTTTTGGTCATTCTAAATTAATACATCTTAGATATTTAGGAAATAATTTTTGACAACAAAATCTAATACATAGTAATTGTAATATATTTTTTCACCTTTTTTAAAATGATAATTTTATTATTACAGTAATTGTAATATATTTTATCTAACTAAAAATGGAAATGTATCTTGGATTCTTGATTTTTCTTTTTTATATGTGTAGAATATTAGAATTCAAAGATTTTCTGACCTTTTTGTGGTTAAACATCTCTTTTAATAAATAAAATTTGAAGGAATTAAAGACTAGCTACTTTTAGAATCATATAAATAAAGCATTTCTGACCTTTGTTTTCTCACAACAAAATTGAGAGAAAAAAATAATGAATCGAAGAAAGACTTTTGTGATATTTTTTCTTGTTGTGGTATTAACAACATCGTCGTTGTCCAACTCTAACGTTTTAGCCTCACCGGGTATAAAATTATTTTAAGAGTATATTTTTGAATGTTTCCTTTTTGAAAATTGAATTAGTGAATGTTATGTATATGTGTGCGTATATATTTATTTATTTGTAACTTGGATTTATTTGTGCAGTTATCAATAACAATGATGGATATACTCATTGCATAAAAATTTGTACAAGCTATTGGGGAGACAGTGGATGCAAAACTGAATGCAGAAAGAGGAGTTACTCAAATGGGAGGTGTGTAGGTCATGTCCCATATTTTCAGTGTTGTTGCAGAAAATGATAGAAACTGAGCATCTTACTAGACAACTGGTGATTTGAAGGTTGAGTATTGTCATTCTATAGTATACAGATATTGTACACTATCTTGTTTGCTCTTCAATAAAATAGTCTAATTATATTTTGGCTTACTGTGTTTCTATCATCATATTAAGTTTTTTTTTTCGGTTTACAAGAGTCTGATTAATACATAAAATATTTTACAATTCAGCAACAATATTTTACAAGATATTCATATGAGTTAAAATCAAATTAAACTTAAATCTTATTCCAACGAAGAAAGATGTACCCACAGATCAATTATTATTTTATCTTTAGAGATCAAGTAGTATTTAATCGCTAATGAGTATCCTCAAGAATCAAGATCCAACACACATTTAACACATTCTCTTCTCTTGCATGAAGTGACCATTTCACTCGTATGACCTGAGAGGGTAAACATAAACCAGATGATCTAATATTGTCCATGGTTATGAAACAAGAAAGAAAGCATTTACCTCGGTTGAAGGCCTTCTGATGGTGTTGGAAATGTGCATTTGGTCTGCGTAGTGTTCTCAATCGACTATACTGTTTAGTCTGGTTATTGCTAATAGTATAGTCTACCAGGTGAAGATAATTTCTGCAGGGTTCTCAAGTAGTCACTATACAATCTGGTGATTAGGATATTATAGTATAGTCTGTCGGATGCAATGGTATGGTTTAGGCGTTAATGTGGTCAAAAGCCCATTTGGTGCTACGGTTTTGGGAGACCATATATAAGCTCCATAACCTCATTTGTGACTCCTAATCCCAAAGTTACAAAGAAAGAACTCTCTACAAGATCTTGAGAGAGAGACATCAAAGAGAGAAACTCCACAAGATCTCAAGAGGGAGACAAGCAAAAGGCTCAAAGGCAGTCAAGGACGCACTGCAGACTGAGAAAAGGGCAAGAAGGTAACAAGAGGGATGTAGTCAGAGAGTGAGAAGCTACCAAAGACAAGAGAAGAAACAAAGTTCAAGCCTTTGTGTTCTTAGAGAGTGTTGGTATTGTACTCTCCTTCTGTAATGTCCTTAGTCATTCTCAAGGTTGTGAGAAGTGACTGGATCTTGTAAGCTTTGCTTGATAGAGGAAGTTATGGGAGAAGGATCCCACCCAGAGGTACCGCAAGGGAACTGAGTCAAAAATATGGTGTCTTTAAGTTTCTGTTGTTCATCACAAATATCCAAAAGGTTTAACACTCAAAGGAGTAGGGAATTTAGGTGTATGGGTAAACCTAACAAGGTGTATCTAAACTAGCAAGAAATGGCTGTTGGGTGATACAAAGTTCTAAAAGAACAGATATTTTCCCTAACAAGTGGTATCAGAGCTTCGGGTTTGAAGGAAGAGTGTTAGAAGTTTCTCCTTGAAGATTCAATGGCGAATACAAGGATTGAAGTGGATAGGATTGATGGAACAGGGGATTTCTCCTTATGGAAGGTTCGTATGCTAGCTCACTTTGGTGTTCTGGGTTTGAAAGGGATTCTCACATAAAAGAATAGAACAAAAAACTAGTTGATTGTTGTCCCTATGCCATAATATGGACTATAAGTTGTCCACTTAGTATATTTTTTTTCCTGTACACCCCATTAAGCTCCTAATCTAAGTTTAAAACGATTTTTGTAAATTTAACTGTTAAAAAAGATTAAAACTTAAAAAATGAGTTGGTAAATAATAAAAAGGGAGTAATCGATAGTGACTTGAACCCTAATTTCGTCTCTCCTTTGGCGACAGGGAGAAAAAGATGATTTCAAGTCATCTGATTGTCAGATCTCGCTGTCACTGTGTTCCTTCTGCCCGCTAAGACTCCACCGGTGTTCTTCTTCTTCTTAATCGCAGTCTCAGAGACCATGTCTCACTTCAAGTCTCGTTCTCAAGTAAATCGCAGAACACGACTAAAGGAAGTACCTCCCCGATAACTGAAGAGATTGCCTTGCCCCTCTAGAGTATACTCTTCAGCTCAAGTTTCAAGAAAACAAATCGAGACTTTCAGGTTTGGTTGTGATTTTTTTTTGCATGTCTTTGTATCTTTTACTTGAGTCTTTTTTTAATGATAGATTGACTTTGATAGGTTTCAATTATTTTATGTGAATGATTTTAGGTTTATATCTTATCAAAGTTTCATACTCTTATAATTTTTGGTTTGTGGCAACTGATCTCTTGTAAACGTTTTTTTATCTTGTGTCATTGAGGCAGAATGGATTCGTACTTGATTGGGTTTTGTCAAATAAGAAGTTCAGATGTAGTACTTAGGGATCGAATCCAGAAGGAGTTAAGGAACCTAATAAATCTAGTCAGATTAATTAAGCTAGGTTGATTAAGATTAAAAGTAAACAGCAGGTGCAAGCAAGGTAGTTGCTCAGGTGATTTAGATTGAGGTTTTATTAATTAGATAATAGCTAAAATTAGGGTTTCTATTCAGATAATTATGATTATAATCCTATAGATGCCTATCAGTTGTATGCATGATATTAAAGAGCTTAACACTTAATAAAAAACCATTAGGCGGTAGCTTTCTAAGCTTGTCTATTGACAGATCTAGTGGTATCACAACAGTAGGTTGGATCACTTAAAAGTGTCGATCGATGATTCTAGAGGAATATTGATCGATACACCTTTCGAACCGCTGATCGATTATTCTATAGGAATATCAATCGACGCGCTTCAGTTAAGCTTTGCGCGCGGGTTAAATGTGCTCACTAGGCTTCCTAGATCAGCCCTAGCCTTACTCTAGTGTTCCTAGCTTGATGAGGCTGGTTACAAGGTGAGTTATATGTTGTCACTTATCGTACAATTCCTTAGATCATGATTCTACTTAGCTACTCTAGAAATCAAGCATTAATGACAATCTTATTAATGAATATCACAACTTAGCAATCTATAATTGGGGCTAATCCCTCATAATCTATTTGAACCCTAAATCTAACAAAAGAACTACTCAGATAAAGCTAAGCAATTTAAAGCAACAAGATGAAGTAAATAAAACTGCATAAATAGATAGATAGATAATAATGGAGTTCGAATCACAAATCTCTATGAATCTTCTTTCCAACACTAGAAATCCTAGAAAACATTTTTCTGTGAAAATAAGAATACAAGAAAGCTCATTTTGCCCTAAACATTTTGGAAAAGTATATATATTAGGTTAGGAACTCGTCAAGGGTAATCTCGGAAATTGGTGAAGTCTTGGGCCATAAGTCGGCTGGAACCAATCAGGCTTCTGCGGGCTTGTTATCGATCGATGGTACATGATGTACATCGATCAATTATAATGGATGAATATCAACCTCTAGGTTTGCTCGATGGTCAGCTCGAGTGTCTTCTCCAATTATCTCCAAAATGCCTCAAAAACATCACTTTCTTCCAAGTCACACATGAACCTATAAATATACTAAATAGACTATATAATAATAAAATTAGTAGTTAAAACATTTATAAACCATGGTTAAAGTTGATACATGGTCTATCAACTCTTCCAGACTTACCAGTTTGCTTGTCCTCAAGCAAAACATACAGACAGTCTCTCTGAAAGAGGTTTGAAAACAGCATGATCTCACAAATTTAAAACTTAGAATCATAACCTTAGAAGTTCTAATCCCATAAGCACATTATACCATATCCTAGTCTAGCAGCCAAATTCACCTAGTCAACAACTTAGCAAATACAGTCTTACAATCCCCTATACTAACCTAATTTCTTACATAAATAAAAAGTAGGCTTTACCTTTGGAATATCGATCACATGATGCAAGGACGTTTCAAACAAGTATATGGACCTACAAGTAAATAAGGGCTCTTTTAATTTCTCTACTTATTTCTCTCATAGTCAAAGTCTGCTTTCATTGCAAGATCATTGACCAAGATTGGACAGACTTCCATGAATCAAGTTCTGAAGGTAATTGCCACTAAATCATGTTCACTTCTTTTTGACCTATATCCGAGGATTATTTGTGAATCAAGCCTAAATGATTGTAGTTTCCAAATCATGTTCTAATCCTTTACGATGTTCGAGGTGAAGTATTTATCGATGTCAGGTGGAAAGTATTGGTCGACGTAAAAGTAGCTTTGGTCTATGGGGGTGGGCGAGTGTCGGTCGATGAAATCAGTGTCTCGTCGACTGTGGTTGGCGAGTGTCGATCGATGATATCACTCAGTTTTACCCTAAAGAGTGAATAACTCTCTCAAATAAAAGGTTTAGTTGTAGTACGTAAGGATCAAATTCACAGGGAGCTAGGGAACACAAAAGATGTAATCTTTAGTGACTATGCAAGGTTGAATAGTTTTAAATGTAAATTGCAGGTTTTGAGCAACGTAGTTTCTCAGTTGAAGTGGTTTTGGGTTTTAAAACAATAAAGAGAAATAGTTAGATTCAAGGTTTCTATTCAGATAATCAGGATTATAATGCTATATATGCATAATAAGTTACATGCATGATATTAAAGAGCACAATATTTTAAATGAATCTATCAGCTCTCGCAGTGTTTAGATTCATCTATTGATTAGAAACCGGCAATATCGATCGATGATTCGATAAAAATATCGACCGATATATATTTAGTTACGTCGATCGATTACTCTATAGGAGTATCGATCGATATGACTCTTATCGAGTTGATATGAATTATCAGTAAGACCTTAGACCATGGTGCAGCCCTGGAATGGCTGTCTCTCCCTGGATCTCTTGTAGGTGGGTTAAAGCTTTGATAATCCTTGCAAACAGAGAATCAGAGACTCAATCTGCTTCAAGGCGTGTGGATAGATGATAGATGATGATGGTGGACTTTGCTAAAGAGCTATGGATTGCTCAGAAGCTGTTTTGCTACTCAAAGACACAAGATCACCTTGTGTTGTCTATGATGGTTCACTAGGAATTCCTTCCCTTAGTGAGATCAATGTTCTTGAGCTGAACAGAGAAAGCTTAAAGATTGAAACAACTTTGTTTGAAAGTTTTTAGATTGAAAGTTGAATGAAAAACACAAGCTGCGTCCCCCATGTTTTAACAGAAACGACAGCAACCCTAGAAGTAAACCAAGATGGTTTAATCTAATTCCTATTCTAAACCCACGAAATTGGTTCTTATTAATCCCCTAATCCCAATTAAAATTGGTTTACTGATTCTAATTTTCTTGGTTTAAATTAAATGAAAACCAAATAAAGCTCAGCCCATTTACATTGAAATTAAATTAAAACAACAGGCTGGTTCTTCTTTGGTTATGATAGCCACGACTTGAACTTGATCTTGGAGTGTCCCCACTGGTCTTTAGATCCTCTAAGTCATGTTAGTTCAGCAAGAAAGCAAGTGGATCAATATTCTGGTTGCAACTGTCTTTTTGGACCGAAAAAGCCTTATTTCGCTCAACTGCAAATCTAGCCCAATCCAGAAGCTTCCTGACATGATTTCCTTGTTCTCCATACATAATTGGACGAGGAGAATTGTCTCTATAGCTCCTGTTAAGCTCTGCTTGGTGAATCCTCTTTGTTCAAGCTGTTCCGAGGCTGTACCAAGAGTTCTTCTCTTCTCTCTGTCCAGAACCTCATATATCATTCCAATAAGACCTTGAAACTGCCCATTCAGCCAAACTTTGATCAGTGTCTTAGCTATCTCATACCATGGATCCAATCCCTTGAGTTTGAGCCTGCTTAGGATCACACCAGACCGGGTCTCGCGTGTCCCCAGAGGATCTTATCTTATACATGATATCAGGATAATGATTAATGAATTAATACAATCCTAGTTCATATTCTAGTTACCTACTCTAGAAATAAGCATTAAGTACATCATGGACAATCAATATCACAACTAAACAATCTATAGTTAGGGGCTAATCATTAATAACTATTTGAACCATAAATCTAACAATGGAATATACTCAGACATAGCTAACCAGTTCTTGGCAACAAGGTAATAATACAAATTCATAGATGTAGGTTAGAAGACCGAACACTTAAGTTCCTTAGGATGACGAATTTCTTTGTATCTCTCTTCTAGATATAGAATTCTATAACCTTTTGCAAAGTAGTAGAGAAGTAGTAAGAACAATGAAGTAGAGAACTCTAAGTGATAATAAAAGGGGCTCTCAACAGAATAATGGTTAAAAGTAGTAAAAAATTATGTTTGCTAATACACATAGGCATAACTATAAATATGAGTTCATTAGTTTAAAAACTCGTCAGGGGCAATATTGTAAGTTGGAGATATCTTCGCTTCAAACCGGTTGAGGCCAAACAAGTCTTCTTACGTGGCTCGATATAGATCGATGGTACAAGGTGTACATCGATCGATTAGTATCTCGATACGTCGTCTTCTATGAATGTGTGTCGATCGATAGCACAGAAGGTGCATCGATCGATAATTAATCTCTGAATATCGACATCTTGTCTGATCTTGATAGTCATCTCGGGTGAACTCTCATTTAAGCTCCAAAAGTGCACACAAAACATCACTTTACTCCAAAATGCTCTTGAGACTGAAAACATACCTAATTGACTCACACACACACACACATATATATATATATATACACATATATATAGTAAAAATATCTTTATACCATGGGTGAAAACAAGTAAAATTCATGGTATATCAACTCCTCTAGACTTACCTTTTTATTTGTCCTCAAGAAAAAACAGCATGCAGTCTCTCTGAAAGAGGTTTTCAATAGCAGAGACACAATCAATTCTTAACTTAGAATCATCATCTTTACTTTGTTGCAAGCCACATCTACTGTCTATTAACTACATAAGTATAATATATCATATCCTAGCTTCCCAACCAAATTCATCTAGCCAACAACTTAGAATCATCACCTCTACTTTGTTGCAATACTGTTTCATATGTCCCGATGCGCGGCCTGAACATTAGTGGCAATAATTATGGTGCTTATTCGTTGAATTTCATAGAGTGCCATCTTTTTGGATTAGATTTCTCTTTGGTGAATGACGATAATATCCACGAAGCCCGACAGAAGATAGCGTATGATCTTAAGGAAGCAGGAAATGATGAGGTCTTGCAGCATCGCATGTCCACATTTAAACCTCCACAGCGTGCTTCAGAGAGAACTGTTGAACTCGTGTGAGTTCATGATTGTTATCTATGATGTATTTTGGTTACATACTACTGTTATTGTTATGAAACTGATTTACTATTCGAGTTCATGATTATTGTTATGAAACTTATTCATTACGTGATTTAGGGTATAGGGTTTAACCATATCTAGTTTATTTGTGTTCATCATTAATTATTGTGTTATTGTTGTTGTTGCTATAATTTACAACAACGATAATATAGGATTAAAAACTATAAAGTAAAAATTCGATATGGTTAAAACCCTTAAATCATATAGAGCTCAAACCCTATATACATTAAATCACATAAAGAGTGAATAACAGTTTTGTGTTTGACAAGTTAGAAGATATAGTCTAAACTGTAGACTTTAGACTTTAGTATGTAATTAAGTCAAATTGAGTGACTAATAACATATAGTCTATAGTTTAGCTTATACATATTAGTGTTTTCGAGTTTTGTTTTCTTTTACTTGTAAAATATCGATTTCATGTCTTAGGGTGTAATACTTAACAAGTTGATTTTATTGTTTTAGGGGTTATAGCCATTTACGGTTTATACGGACAAATACTCACCTAAAAAATCTTAAAATCCCACCCGTAACCCGGAACCACACACCCCCAAACACGCAATTGGGTTTTCATTTATCAAAATATAAGAAACCAAACACGCGAGAAAAGGGGATTAGGGTTCTTCCTCTACGAATCTCTTGTCTGTTGCAAAATGAGCAGTTCGTCAACTTCTTCTATGTTTTCTAAGATCTCGACTCATGGTGTTCCTAAAAGGTGTGGGTGTGAGAGCCTATAATGACTTTTGCTTCATCGAGGTTACCAATGCGTAATTGTAGTACGCGTATCGTCAACTTCTTCTTCTCCTTTTTAATTTCATTTTGCATATTATATCATACTATATTAATTAGATTTATAGTTCAAAATAGAATCTTCAATGAATTGTGTTTCCGTTTGTGATGAGATCCTAACCAAGATCGAACTCTCTATATATAAGGGGTAAGGGATAGGCGTTGCTGTGCGAATCAGAGACTCAAGCACACAAGGGTTGTGGATCTGTTGGTGACATAGAGCTGGGGAAGACTCCTGATACTCCTAGTTCACCTTCTTTGGATATGACACACTAAAGAGTTTGAACCTTATTATGTTGGATATTACACACCAACAATGATCTAAACTTACAGAGAATTTTGATAGAAAAAGATTAGTTAGATACAATTGAAACAGTACACGGGTTTAAATAAAAAATGCAACAAGTCTGCATGTTTAGCATAGGAAACATAACAAGGCTTGCATGGAAACCTTGGGAATAGATAAAAGATACAGAAAATTAATTAAGTGAAGCAGTTGCAGTTTCTTCTTCTCGTCCATGGCTTTGTCTTCACACTTCTGGTCCATTATTTTGTTCAGAAACAAGCCCAACTACCAATTCTTAGAATCCCAACATGTCCAACCAAACAAGTACCCCTTTCTCTGCCTAAAACTTTATGAATGAGCCCAATAAGATCTCTTTTTGATTGTGCAACAGCTTCAGAGTCTTCTTGTCTAAATTAAACTTTTATGACTTTGTATTTGTTGTTGATCAGGTTCATATAATCCCCTCCTCCTTTAAGAGAATTTGTCCTCAAATCCAAGCCTCCTCTAGACTTGAGCACATAGTATTGCGACCCTTTTTCATTGAACAACAGCTTCTTTGAACTCTGGTCAACCAAAGTATACATCAATTCTGCAGCAGTAGATGAATCTTTAAGTACTCTCTTTTCTCTCTTGGTTTGATCAGGTACATGAACACACACAACTTCTGTTTTTCCTTTCTGTTCAGCTGCAATCATATACAATGACTCCTCTGGTTGTGAGTAGGGTGGTTCTGTCTTCTCCAAGTGAAAATCACAGTCTCGTTCAATCTCCTCCCATTGAAAACCAGGGATATACCTACAGCTCATGGTAACTTTAAGTTCATCCCAAGTGTTGATTGATTCTTCATCATACCGGCGAGCTTCGTCTTCTATCCTCCACCATGCTCTAGCCTCACTTTTCAGTAAACTAATAGCAAGGGGTAGTCTTTCCCATGAGGATACTTGATTCTGCAGAGTGAAATTGTATAGGTTTTGAACCCATGAGATAAAAGCTTCTGAACATTTTCCACCAACAAAAATCTTAGGACAGTTCAGAGAGACGTGATTTTGACCCCAGCAACAGAAAAGTTTGAAATTAAACCAAGACACAATTTAGAAATTGAATCAGAACACAGATAATACAAATTAAATCCAGAAATCGGAAAATCTGCAACTAAACCCAAAAAAAACAGAAAATCTGCAATTAAACCCAAAAACACAGATGCTGAATTGCAATAGATTGAAAAATAAAAAACCCCAAATAGAAATAATTTTCCAAAGAATGCTTTGATTCCACTTGATGAGATCCTAGCCAAGATCGAACTCTCTAGATGTAAGGGGTAAGGGATAGGACTTGCTATGCGAATCAGAGACTCAAGCACACAAGGGCTGTGGATCGGTTGGTGACACAGAAGCTGGGGAAGACTCCTGATACTCCTAGTTCTCCTTTTTTGGATATGACACACCAAAGAGTTTGAACCTTATTTTGTTGGATATTACACACCAACAATGATCCAAACTTATAAAGGATTTTGATAGAAAAAGATTAGTTAGATAAAACTGAAACAGTACAAGGGTTTAAATAAAAAATGCAACAAGTCTGCATGTCTAGCATAAGAAACATATCAAGGCTTGTATGGCAACCTTGAGAATAGATAAAAGATAAAGAAAATTAATTAAGTCAAACTAGTTACAGTTTCTTCTTCTGATTTTCGTCCATGGCTTTGTCTTCACATTTCTGGTCCATTATTTTGTTCAGAAACAAGCCCAACTACCAATTCTTAGAAGCCCAACATGTCCAACCAAACCAGTACCCCTTTCTCTGTCCAAAACTTCATGAATGAGCCCAATATGATCTCTTTTTGATTGTGCAACAGCTTCAAAGTCTTCTTGTCTAAACCAAACTTTTATGACTTCGTGTTTGCTTCTAATCAGGTTCATATCATTTTGTGGTAGAAAAAATCTGAGAATCATCTATTTAAATGGATTGATGGACCTTTGCTTGACAATATAGGAGTGGTAGATGCAAAAAATGAGAGAGTTGCTCAAGGGCTTAAGAAGTTTGAATAAAAAGTTATGAAATATGTGCTCCAATGATCTCAAACGTTGTTAATGACCGAACCGACGCTTACGGCGGATCTCTCGTGAACAGATGCTGATTTGCACTAGAATCTCATGTTCCTGTTAAATTGCTAACTCATCGATTGATGCTGATTTGAAGGCTGGCAGCTTATCTTCCTTGGTCGAGGTAGATTGCTCAGATTCTCTCTCTGTTATGGGTTTCTTTTTTCTTCCTTTTGAACTTATACCTTCATTTGATCAACACATGTGTTGGTCGCAGGAATCCAGGTTCGTGGCTCTACCGGTCCACAGAATCCATCAAGACTCAGACTGGTCATATTCATCGGTACATCCAATTTCTATTTTTGGAACAGATCATTTTGCTTTTTGTTTCTTTAATATAGATGATCTTTTCAGTCTGAGCGAGATGCTAACTAGATGTATATATACTCGGGAAACAATTCCTTTTGCAGGATGAAAATTGAATCATGTAAGCTGTTCATCGTTCGGCTATCATGGAAGGCCATTGAATATCGAAAATATTTTCAGAGTTTCGATGACGTTTTACAAGTGGTGGTTATGAAGGATCGAGCCACTGGCTGTGCTCATGGCTTTGGTTCTTTTTTCTTCGCTGATCCCAGTCTTGATGTGAGAGCTATATTGGCTATTCACGTCATTGATGTTAAATTGTAAGTTTTCATCAAATCCCTTTGAGCCATTACTTCAGTATCAATTTCAGTATCAATCAATCTACTGTCTAGAATAATTAATTGTTTGGAACAGAGGTTACTGCTCCTCCAAGTTAGGCTACTGTTTTATTCATTCATGTTTTTGCCTATGTTCTTCTATAGTCGCCGAAGGTGAGGTGATTTTTAGTGTTAAAGCTTGAGCTCCTGCTTATGTATTCATTTGAGTGTTTTGTTTGCAACAATGTGTATTATATTGACCTCAACTTTGTCTGATTCTAAGGTTATATCCCTTGTAAGACTGGTTATTTCTCAACGCCATGTCATGAACTTGCATCTACTCTGACTCAAAAACAGCTGCAAGACAGTGTTAATATGAGAGGTAAGTAAGATACTCCCAGTTATTTGATTACCTTTAAGTGTATAATTGATTATGGTGGTCATTACTGGTTTTCCAAGAGGCTCATAAACGCATTAGATAGGTCAGAGATGGCCCAGCTGCAGCAACAACATAATCAAAGTATCTTCGTACTCAGAAAATTAAATATGTTATACAACCTCAGGTCTTATGTCTGTTCAAAAAGAAAAAAAAAACTCAGGTCTAACACAACTCTATTAATAATTAACTTACCACTAACCATGTTTAGTGCTTAATGATTTTCCACTGTTTTTTCATGTATTCCACTCAATCGACGTCATATGTACAGGAAAAGTATTTGGAAATCAATCTGACAGTGGCTGGTGTTACATCTCATGATGGAAGTTCTCCGAGAAGCTCTAGCAAGGTGTATCTTTATTCACTGGCATCAGATGTAATGAAACAAATGTTGTTGGTGTCTTCAGGTAACTAACATTTAGCTTAGCAGACTTTGAACTTACTTTGCAGCTAACTACACCCTCCACTCTTAACTATTCATCTGGCATGTGTCAAGGTGTTGTGCTGCATTTACCGTGTGAATTTGTCTATTTCAGATAAAAAAGATGATGTTTTGTTCGTCGTATGTACAGCTTTCACGAGTCACAACACCCTGGTGGTCTCAAATACTTGATGAAACGGCTGCAACAGGCAGTACAAATGGTGTTACAGATAGATTTTCAAATACTTGGGATAGGTGGGTTCCAGCTCTACCAGTTTACCCGTTGCTCTCAGTTAGGAAATTTAAATTTAAAACGAACTAACTTTCTCTACGTAATCACAGGTGACACAGCTGGTATATGCGAGCAGTTTACTTGATAGCAGCAGCAAGGCTACTTTCTCCAAAGCAAACGTACTACCAACAATCCAGTGACTGGAATAGCTGGCAGTTTGTCTCCGTGCAGCTGTGTCCCCAAGATTTCATATCTGACTTTAGTGCATTGATTCACCAGCCAACCACGTGGTTTGTTGTTGATTTCATGTTAAATACGAGAAGTACATTTGGGCATAAATATAGCTTAATGTTTAGAGTTGGCAGATCCTGCAGTCAAAATGATGCGTTTTGGGTGTATATCCCAACAGCAAAAAAAAATATAAATCTAGATCTAACCATATTTACATCATAATATCTCTTCTTCCTCTTCAATCCAGATCTACAGAGAAGGAAAAAAATATCACTATCAAAAGCAATGGAAAATCTTCATGGGATCCCAAGGCTATGTCATTGTGGGTCGCAGACCATTGTCCTCACATCCAGAACCAAAGAAAACCCAGGTCGACGGTTCTATCGTTGTGGAACCACCTCCGGTCTAGGCCATGTTTTCAAGTGGCTTGACGAAGCCCATTCAGAAGAGCTACGACTTTTGGCAGAAAAACAAAATGGTCTTCAAGAAGACCTCAACCAACTTAAACAAGATCTCCTCGACATCAAGAATGATATCCACGAGATTGTTGTTTTAAAGTCTATAAGATCTAAAAAGGTCTAGCTCTTCTGTTTGTATGCAATCTTACTTTCTTTATCAATAAACCCTACTTGCTGTAAGACATCTAACAAGGCAACAATGTTTGTTTTATCAATCTGTTTTTGCCAACCACCAACATCTTAAATTATCAAATAACTATGCAACCACGTAACCACAACTCACTCCCTCTCACTCAAACATACCATCCACAAACCCACATCCACAACACTTTAACTCTAAACCCCAAACTCCCGAACTACCACCATTACCCTTCACCAAAAAAAAATAAATAAAAACAACTATACCCTATACACCATCCCCCGATTCATTTACCCTATAGCCCCCCCCCCCCCCAAAAAAAAAAAAAATTTCAAACCCTATAAACCAACCCCCAAACAAAATACATTTCATGAAGATCTTCTCGAAATCAAGAATAACAGCCACACTTTCTGAAGGCTTTTAAAGTCTTAAAGATCTTCTGATAACTTATTTGTTTGTCTGCAACCCTATAACCGGGCTAACCGCCCACTGTAACCATCCCATCCACAAACAAACATCCACACGACCTAAACCCTAGCCACTTCACACAAAAAACTATGTCTTCTCAAAACCACTTTCTCACCTTAACCAAACAAATTGGCTTTCACCAATTTACTGAAACCACCCACCCCACTTCATATTGGTTGCTGCTATACACAACTCCCCACTGCAACTTTTATAAACATACAATCCACATACATGCATCCACAACATTCAAACCCTAAACATTGGAACGTGTTATCAGGCCTTAGTAAAGAGTCTCAATAAGTCATCAGTCAGAAACAATAACGATAAACTTCACCTCAAACACATCATCCAAATCCGCAAATAGCATTCCACAACAAAATATAAATCCCATCTGCAATAATAAAACATCCAAAAATACACAAGACGATTAACTGTCCAACCAGTGGCCTCCTCTCACAAAACATTCAACAATGGCCTCAGCACACGAAAAATACAACCCTTCCACCTAAAGCCTCCCACCTTATTCATGTCAGCGGGACCGTACAGTTGGTCATGTTATGCCATGTATGCCTTCATCTTCCACACTTGTTGGGAACAGCCTTCTTAGTTGGTCCCTACCAAATATGTCCACCCCTTATATTACTATTTCATATATTAGTTTCCTAGATTCAGGTTAACTACTATATTAGTAACACAACTTACAGGGATCTCTCCACCTGACAAATATTGTTTTGTCTTACGCCTCCCTGCTGGTCTCTTCGTCTTGTACTAGTGCCCAACCAGTGTTGCATAAGGTACCCCTAGATTGTCAGCAGCCAGCAGCACATGCCCACATGGTATTTTCATGTGGTCAAAGTACTTGCAGGAACATTTTTTCTGGTCAAGAATCACACTATCATAACTACCATACTTCCCAACCACCTGGCTGCTCCAACTAGAAACAGAGTTTATTTTGCTGCTAGTTACCATCGCCATGCTCTTTGTCAACACCTTATCCACCTCTATCGTCATCAGCCCCCTATGCCTCTCAAACTTCTTCCTACGAGCACTAAACCACCTGGTCATCATCTCATGAATAAACATCACCAACTCTACTATTGGGGACAGTCTCCTTTCCACCAAAGCATTGTTCAGCTGCTCTGCGATGTTACTCGTCATTATGGTGTACCTCTCGCCTTTGAAGTGTGTCCTCGACCAATGTGCTGTCCCAATCCTCCCCAAATATATAGCACAATCATTATTAGCTGCCTTTATCTTATCACAGTAGTTCATGTAGTCATGCATCCTGTGTGCACATGTTGCGGCTGTCACCATCCGTGCTAACCCCTTGCATGAATATCTCGCATTGACATTCCTCGCTAAATGAACAATACAGTAGCGTGATGTGCCTGTGGATACACACGACTTACTGCCGATGCTATACTTGTCGCTCTATCTGAAATTATAGTGACATTTGGAGAATCAGCTAGGACCTGCTCAAGCTTCTGAAAAAAACCATGTCCATGCATCCACATCCTCGGCATCCACAACTGCAAATGCCAATGGATACACTTGGAAGTTTCCATCCTGCCCACTAGCAGTCAGCAAAACCCCCTTGTACTTGCCACTAAGGTGTGTCCCATCAACCACCAATACCAGCCTCAGCTTCTTGAAACCTCTTATAGAAGAACCAAAGGACAAGAACATGTACACAAATCTCTCCACCCCTTCCTTGTCAACCTCCGACTCTATATCAGCAATGGTGCCCGGATTTGCAAGTTTCAACATATACAAATACTCTCCAAGCTTTGTGTATGAGTCATCATCTGCTCCCCTAATATTAGTGACAGCTATCTCCTTTGCTCTGTAACACTTCATGTAAGAAGCTGATATCCTTAGATCTTCCAACACAAGCCTCTGTAATTCACCCACCTTTGGACCTTTTGTTGGCTCTTTGAATTTCGCCTTGTACACAGCCGCAATTACTCTTGCAGTACCCCTCTTCATGTATCCATTCTGTGACTCTATGGGGCAAGAGTGAATTAGTTGAGCTTTCCTAATTTCATAATAACTTGTTCCACATATATATCTCATGTGCTGTCACCCGCCAATCGCACTTTTCCTCAGGACATTCGCACACAAATAAGTCAACTTTTGTACGTGTCTGGCTGAAACGGATCTGATTCTTGATAGCATAAATGGCCAAAGCAATCTGACAATCAACTTTGCTTCCATACACTTTACCAACATGAACAACACCATCAGCAGCTTCAAGATCTAATCCAGGTATCTCAACGGCTTCGTACTATGTGTCATCATACAGAGGAGGAATGTCAAACTCTTCGTCGTCCACATCGCTCAACTTCCGGTGCTCCCCCCTCGTCCATTCCCTTCGTGACCACGTTTCGCATAACCACCAATTTTGGGTTTACCCATCCATGAATAGTCATCCATAGGTATTCCACCAGTGGCATCAGGTTCATCCCAACCACGAGATGAGCTACCACGTTCAGCGTTGTGGTATTTCCCATTAAAGGAACGATTCGCCTCTTCCACTTTAACCAACCTAGGGTCATCTTTCTCGTTGAAATCAACCTCCACAGCATCTGAACCACCCAAATCACCAGCAATCAGTGGTTCCCAGAATTCATAGTCATATCCTCTTGGCCTAACATCTCTCTCATCCACCTCCTCTGGACCACAATAATCACTATCAAACCCTTCAGTGCAAGCACTCAAATCAGCCTCCCCACTCGGCATAGTTTCAGACCTCAGGCTTGCTTCATACCTCTCAACCTCCTCCACCAACACAATATCGTCAAGGTTTATTGCGTTGGTTTTTGACCCCACACTGGCCATGTATTCCCCTTTCCCACTAGTACAGGTACCCTTACGTTTCTCATCCATTACAGGTGTATCATAACTATTTCCCATACTGGCTGAGCCATGAAAACCATCCCTAGGTAGCAGTTCAACCGTAGCAAACAGATTCATCGAACCCTTGACCTTCAAATGCGTAAAGAAATACTTCAAAGCTCCATCGCTGGTTAGCAAAACAGGTGGTGTTTTGATACCCGTAGCAAGTTCCAAGCTATCAGGTGGCCAATACGACAACGAAACCACAAACTCCCAATCTGCAATCTTGAACTCCTCAAGAACCTGCCGTTCAAGTTCTTTGATGGATATTCCATCCTCAATAGACACCATCCTAGCCATCCGTTTCTTGTCCACCACGAATTCCCACTTACCATCCGAACCACAAACCCAACCTCCACACATCACCATACACATCTCATCCATCTGCGTTCCACCACAAGACAAAAAGGGAGAACATAACAAAAGTCAGAACCCAACCATGGTAACATAACCAGAAAACCTACTTACTGTTACAAAAAAAAACTTCTACAACATACCATGGCAAGCCGAGATCTGTGAATTATCAGGGAGACAACCGAAACAACTATCTCCCTCTCTCGCTTTTCAAAGTTCTTAGATCTGAGATCAAAACAAAGATCTGCTCGCAATTAATGTCACCCCCCCCCCCTACTTCCACCAATGTTGTATCTTCTTAATTACACTAGGCTAAGAAGAAACGTTGGATGTTGGCCTTTTATAAAGTTTGAATACTGATCGTTAGATCAAACCACTACGATAGCTCCCCTCCCTTTCTCATTAACCACAGTTTGTACTTGCAAACTTTTCAATTAATTAAAAAGAAAAAAAACCAAAAGGTGTCTAGTTACTAAAGAAACCAAACAAAAAATTCCACTCATCCTCATCGTCACATATTTTGGGGTATTTATGTCAAAAAAACAGCTGTCACCAAGAAGTGTCTAAACGACACAATGTGTCTCCTAGAGTGAAACAAAGACACAATGTGTCTGTAATTGTAAGTCTTTCTTTTTCTATTCAAACATATATTAAGTATTTAAGATTATTTATTCATTTTCTTTTCAGTTGTGTATTAGTTTGCTTATAATTTGCTAGTCTACAAAAATGAATTATACCAATACACGTGTAGTACCTTTAATTTGTTTTTGATTTTTATATTAAAATGGCCTAGTAACTTTAATTTGTTAAAATCTCAGTTAGTTCAAACTAAAAGCTGATCAGGTATGTACAAATATTTTACATCCCTTATATACTAAATAGATGATAATTAGCATCCTGCGCAGAGTCAAATTTTTAAAAATATATTATATTTAAATATTATAAACAATATACATTTTGTTATCAATAATTTTTTTATATTTGATTAGAGGTGGGCATTCGAACATCTTTAGTTTAGTTCAGTTCGGATCTTACCGAGTTTTCTTCAAGTTTGGGTTCGGATAACCTATTAGATTTTTTTCAGAAATTAAAGTTTATATATGCTTTAAAAATTTTTAAAAATAAAAAAAAATAAAAATAATATATAGCATATAAATTAAAATATTGTATGCCAAAATACTTAAACTTAACACAAATTGGTTTAGCTTAAATATTTGGATAAAAAATCAACATATGTTTTAAGTATTTTTTATATTTTAAGTATCGTTTAGCTATTTTAAACATGTAATTATAACTATTTATTTATATTTCTAAGTATATTGAACAACTTAGAAACAACTTACAGCATATACTTTGTATATTCTTCTAGATATAAAATTTAAAATATTTAATATATTTAAATATAAAAATCTGGTTTGGATAAATTCATATACCCAGAATATTACGATTCGGATCAGGTTCGGTTCTAGTCTCTAAATACCTACTAGAAAACTATGTCAGCCAAGAAAAAATCCCACTGATTTAGTCCTCAACAATAAGTTAGAGGCATCAGAGAGATGAATTTTGTTGGACCTATACAAAGAGTGGGAGATACTGTCACATCTGGCTACAGGTTAGCAAGTATCATTCTTAACAGAGAAATGATTGAGCCACTACTAAAGCCGTATTCATGAGGAATATGAACAATTTATTCTGGAGGAAAAAATGATATTGGGGATCGTGAACTAGAAAAAGACTCATTCCCATGGATGGTATGGTATATACTTGTAATAATTGTAGTGTATCCTTCTATTGATTCATTTAACTTCTAATTCACAATTATATTGTGAGGTTCAACTAATCTGTTTGATACATGATTACTTGTTAGTGGATAAATGGTATGTTACATGATACATGATTTTTAATTTGAAACATTGTTTGATATCAGCGAGGGAATATTCAGAACCATATATGTTATCGATTCTTTCAACATTTCACAAATAATTATACTTTGTAAAGCATATGTTGTTCAGACAACAATATACATTATATAATTATTGGCCATTTTTAATCTTCTTCATTTAATAATAAACCTTATATCAACTAATGAAGCAAATATCATATAACAAATGATGTATCGACTAACAAATCATTTATCAAATAATATATCAGCTAACAATCTACATATAAAACTACGAATAAGTTAACAAATTTTATGTTTTAGAAAATGAAAAATATTAAAAATTTAGAATTATGTTTCATCTTTATTAATCTCACATATGCTGTACATGTATTATACCATTTTAACAGGATCATTTTCATCGAGATGATTCAATTTGGTTCAGCCTGCTGATTTTAAAATTTAAGCATAAATTTATAAAATTCATTCGTTCAGATGAGCTATCAATATGACTTATACCATTTAGATGGCTAATGGTAAAAACAAATAGCTCCTTGATTAATAGTTATTTAATGACATAAATTGTAATTATTAGGATGAAAGCAGAGTTATTTCTAAAAACAATTAGTTTTAATAATATAAATATAAAAAATATAACAAATAAAATCATAATTTTAGATATTCATGTTTTTAGGTTGGGTATGAATCGATTATTATCATGTCAGATATATTTGAATCGTTTTTTTTTGGGTTTATAATACATTCAGATCGGTTCTTTTCACAGTCCATGTATATTCTAATTGTTTTTTTTTTTTTGCTTATAATTCTTAAACAACTTTAGACCCAATTAGCTATTTGTTAATTTTTAGTTTAGTTTTAGGTCGAATATTTTTGGATTGGTTCCAATTCCAATTTTCCATTCCGGGGAAAAAATGCGTAGACCTAATAAATCATCAACACAAGAAACTTGGGCTCTAATAAATTAATACACCGAAAAAGCCCAATAATTCCCAAAATCTACTTTATACCCCCTTTGAAACTTTCCATCGAACTCTTGGCGGGAAAAGTGCCTATTTAGACCTGAACTATCTTTTTCGTGCGTAATACGACCCAAACAATTAAGTGGTGCCAAATACTACCCAAACTCCTTTTTTATTCAAATTTCCAACCCGAACTCTGTTCCGTTAAACAAAACCTACCTTGACCAATACTTAGTTAGTCAATCGTTAAGTGAACGTCTGAAACCGTTAACAGTAAAATGACGTCGTTTTATCTAAAGCACAAAACTACGCCGTTTTGATTAAGAGATTAAATGAAACTTTTAGCCATTCTTCCTCTTCCTTCCTTCCTCTGTTTCACTAAAAAAAAACATTCTTCCTCTTTTCTCTGCGACAAAGAAGACGAGACATTAGAAAAAAAATCTGAAGTTCTGGACTCTGAAGTATGAGAAGTTACAGAAATTATAAGAAGATCGAGTGTTATTACGTTTGATAGAGTTAAAATATATAACCTCTGCAACAAGAAGAAGCAATAATGAGGTAATTTCACATGTCTACGTTAACTTTTATGTTCAAGTTAAACTAGATTCCAGCTTTGATTTTCGATTTTATTGTGTTTGGAATTTTTATTTTGCAGAAAAATTAACTGTTATTTTCGTTTTTAATGAATATAAAGCTTGATATTTTGTTGAACACCAACTGCTCGATGGAATGCCTGAGAGAATGTAATTTTGTGAGTAATGTGATTTTTTTATTGGTGATTGCAGCTTGTGGGAGCAGGTCACGTTCAGTGCATCTTATGGTGGCTATTGGGTGAAGAATAGTTCAGGAGATGTTGGCTACATTGGTGGAGAAGTGAGGAACATTGAGTGCAAACCAGAAGATGTGTTTGCTATGTTGTCAACTGAGTTTGGGCAAGGATTGTATGGACAAAAAGTGTGGTACAAGCTGCCTTTTGAAGACCATAAGGACAGGAAATTACTGATTAGTGGGGACCTTAGTTTTAACAGAATGTGTGATGCGGGTAGATGGGTAGGTGTAGTCAATCTGTTTCTGGTGGATACAACAGAGCATCCTGAGGATGAGGAGCAATTTGAACCTGGCAGAGAAGAGATTCGGGTTGAGGGAAATGTGGCTGGCTTTGTGGATGAAGATGAAGATTTTGACTACCATAACACACCTCCTAACTCTGATGGTGAAGAAGAAGAAGAAGTAGAGAATTTTGTGAGACCTAGACGAGGTAGTGGACAGCTTCAGTTAAGGCAAGTGTATGACACCATAGAAGAGTTCAAAGATGCTTTGGTAGATTATGCACTTAAGGAAGGATGGAATATCAAGTTAAACAAATGGGGAAAACTAAAATCTTCAGCTGTGTGTGGGACTGAAGAAAACTGCCCGTGGAGGATATATTGTTCTTATGAAGAGCGAATTGGGAAGTGGATGGTGAAGACATATTCTGAGGAACATAGCTGTGAAAAAGATGGATATTGCAAGCTTCTCAAAACGCCAGTGATCACAAAGATATTCTTGGATGATATAAGGACTGATCCTGACATTAAACCGAGGTTTATGCTAGATCAAATTGAGCAGAGGTTCAATCTGATGACAACGATCAACAAGGTTAAAAAAGCGAAGGCACAAGCACTTGCTCTCATTAAAAAGGAGCACGAAGAGCAGTTTTCTAGGCTGAAAGATTACCGAACAGCACTCCTTCAGTAAGTGACTCTTTGATGAATATAGTAAGTCTTTGAGATTTCAGTTAACTAACCTTATTTCTGCCTTGCAGGTCTAACCCTGGATCAACCGTGGAGCTAGAAACAGTCTTGAATGATGAAGGATCAGAAGTTTTCATGAGGTTCTATGTGTGTTTTGCAACCATCCGCAAGTTATGGTCTATGTGGTGTCGTCCAATATTTGGTGTTGATGGCTGTTTTATGAAATCCACGTTAAAAGGACAACTACTAGCTGCTGTGGGAAGAGACGCCAATAATGGCATGTATCCAATTGCATGGGCTGTGGTTGATGTGGAGAACGAGGATAATTGGAGATGGTTCATAAGTAAGTTGCAGCATGATTTTAATCTCCAAGCAGGTCAAGGTTATACTATAATATCTGATAGACAAAAGGTATGGTTCATTTCCCCTTGATTTTACTTAACAAAAAGTTGGTTCATATTTCTAACAGATTTTTATTCACCATTTTTAGGGCCTGTTGAATGCGGTTGATCAGATATTGCCTAATATCGAGCATAGGATGTGTGCGCGACACATATATGGGAATTTGAAGAAGATGTTTCCTCGCCAACATGAGATGAAGAATTTGTTTTGGGCAGTAGCTGAGAGTTGCACTACACAGCAATATGAAGCTTCTCTTGAAGAAGTTAAACGCTACGATATGCGTTTATTTGAAGCTATTATGGAGAAGAATCCAAAGAATTGTAGTCTTGCCTTCTGTTCTCCGGCAGCATCTTGTGTGGATGTGCACAACAATATTTCTGAGTCTTTCAATAATGCCATTGATCCATCAAGATATTTGCCTATGGTTGAGATGTTGGAGACTATTCGAAGAACGGCAATGGTGCGTATTGATTTGAGAAAGAAGATAGCAGCAGCAAATACAAGTCGGTTTCCGTCTAGAATAACAAAGATCATACAAAGTGAGCAACGAAAACTGAAGTTCTGTAAGATGATTCCATCCAGTGATGGCCGCTGTGAAGTTCGAGAATCTGGTATCTCTTACAGCTTGAACATGAGACTGAAGACTTGTGCATGCCGTAGGTGGGATTTGAGTGGAATTCCTTGTCGTCATGCTTTACGCATCATCTCGGAGAAGAGGCTCAACTATGAAGATTACATCTCAGCTCATTACCTCAATTCTAGACAGCAACAGATATATAGTGATTCAATACGACCTGTAAATGGTGTGTTTCTGGAACAGGAGTGGTTATTTGGTTCTTCCACCACCGAGTTTGGTTGAGGAAACTGAGAATAGTAAAGGGAGAAAGCCAAAACCAAAACGGAAGAAAGGAAAGAATGAGTCACCAACAAAGAAAAAAAAGGTTAGTAGAGACAAGAGAATTATGCATTGTGGTCGCTGTGGGGATGCTGGACACAATGCGTTGAAGTGCCCAAAGTCAGGTGTGCCGGTGTTTAGACCCAAGAAGAAGAAGAAGACAAATGCATTTGATGCACATGATACTCTTGAGTTTGGAGAGGAACCAAGTCAACAAACACAAGAGTAAAGTCAGGTATAATATTTGGATTTTGGAGGCATGAAGCATGAACAAGATTCGGTTTAGGATGTCTATTTTCTCTTCTTTCTTTTTTTTTTCATTTGGCTGGTGTTTTATGGATGTTGTAATGACTGAACAAAACTCATGTTGTCTATTTGATATGTTTTATTGATGTTGTAATGACTGAAGAAAACTGATATTAGTATTTTAGTTGCTTGAATTCTAGTGTTCTAGAGATTTTAAACTCAAATTCTAAACACAAATAAACAAATGTAACAGGGTTCACACTGATCAATAGTCTTGCTACAAATACAAACACCATTCAGACTCTTTGATCTTTATATAAGTACATAACACTACTCATACTTAGCTACAAAAACACAGCAAAAGACAAACAACTTTCAGAACTCAAAGACCTATTAAAACTTAAAATATAAACTTAAGAAAGACAATCATCACTAAAACAAACAAGACAGTGTTCTTCAAGCTTCGGATCTGCATTTTGCATTCTTTAATCTCCTTATTAACCACGGCCACACACACACGCATCTCTTGTGCCAAGTTATCAATCTCATTCTCATGGACACTGAACTCTTTTTGTAAAGTTATGGATGTTTCTTCAATGTTATCAACTTTCTCAATTAACTCTTCAGTCTCTTCATATATGCATACATCTGTCCATTTAAGTGTATGAGACCAATCATGTAAAGATAAATTGCAAGCTTTATGTACTTAGTAAACCCAAAATTCACATGTTCTTAATTTATAGAACTTACTTTTTCTCTTTCATATGGGCATGAGTGAAACAATCGCCCTAGATTTTTAGTAGTCTTTGCTGTCTGCATTACAATAGGCTCTCCATATCTGCAAATTTTAGGAATCCCTCTCTTTCGTTCACTCATATCTCCAATCAAAACTTCAAAAAAAAAAACACAAACAAATTCAAATTCATCTTTCATAATCTCATAAAATCGAACAGTTATTAACATACATAATGACATTGACAACTTACCTTACCCAGAAAGTTGACTTCTTTAAGATTTTAGATTTTCCATTTTTTTTCTAATCTTTCGTCTTTGTTGCAGAAAAAGAAGAAGAAGGGTTAATCTCTGATACAAAACGACATAGTTTTGTGTTAGAGGCAGAACGACATCGTTTTACTGTGCATATCGAACCCATTTAACGGTTTCAGACGTTCACTTAACGATTGACTAACTAAGTATTGGTCAAGGTAGGTTTTGTTTAATGGAACAGAGTTCGGGTTGGAAATTTGAATAAAAAAGAAGTTTGGGTAGTATTTGGCACCACTTAATTGTTTAGGTCGTATTACGCACGAAAAAGATAGTTCAGGTCTAAATAGGCACTTTTCCCAACTCTTGGCTGAGACGATAATGGCGTCGAAGCAAGAACAATACGGCATCCCTTATACACCTCTTCCTTCATCATCACAGCCTTCTCAAACCGTCATCGTTCTAACTCCTTATCGCCGCCACCGTCGTCCTTCCTTCCTCCGCAACCTCCGCTGCTCTCTCCTATTCACCGCCGCAATCCTCCTCCTCTCCGCCGCCGTTTACTGCCTCTACCCTTCCGATCCAGAAATCAAAGTCTCTCGAATCCAGCTCAACCACATACGAGTCCTCGATTCGTATAGGCCCACGCTCGATCTCTCGTTTTCGCTCACGATCAAAGTCAGGAACCGCGATTTCTTCTCCCTTGATTACGACTCGCTTGTGGTCTCGATTGGGTACAGAGGGAGAGAGCTAGGGGTTGTGAAGTCTAATGGCGGACACCTCCGTGCTCGCGATAGCTCATATGTTAATGCGACTCTCGAACTCGATGGTCTAGAGGTGGTTCACGATGTGATTTACTTGATCGGTGATTTGGCTAAAGGTATTATCCCTTTTGATACGGTCGCTCAGGTCAAAGGTGATCTTGGTGTTCTTCTCTTTCAAATCCCAATTCAGGTACGGTTCTTCTAATTCACTTTGATTTTGGAACTTTGATTTAGTTTTTGTGCGCAAATTCACTATTTAAATAATCATTCTTACAAGTATTCTTGTGTTCCAGTATTTGCTGTGTTGCTCTTCGCTGTTTCTTTAACTGTTATTTGTTTTGTCTTGTGACTTGGTTCTGTGAATTATATCTTAACCTCTAGTATTGGCTGTTTTATTTCTAGTGCCTCATGTCTTTTTTTTGTGTGTGTGTGTGTGCGTTTGCTTTATTAGACTTTTCTAGTTCCGAATTGTATTTGTTTTAACTGGAACATGTTTGATCGGTTGTATTTCTAAGCTGATGGGGATTTCTTGACCTTCTGAGATAAAATACTCATTTTTTCAAGAACCATTACTTTAGGGAGTATGCGTGGCATCTTGTAAATAGTATTTATGTTTTGTGTAGGGTGCTTCGTGTTGTTCTCTTTGGTGAATGTTGGATGAAATTTAGATAATTAACCGAAAGAAGGTCGGATACTTCATTTGTTATTGCCAAACCATCGTTCAGTTTTAAAACTACTGCCACTGTCTTCATCCATAGCCTATAAGTAGTTGAAACTAACATTGTCAAGAGTTCCTGATTTCAATCGTTTGATTTTTAGATAACTTTTGTGTCAAAGTTAAGATTTTAACATCAGTGTGATGGTTAAAACTGTTTATTTTGCAGGGCAAAGTGTCATGCGAGGTGTTTGTTAATCTTAACGACCAAAAAATTTCACACCAAGATTGTCATCGTAAGGTACTAAACCAGGTTTCTTTTGTTACTCGCGAGGTCCTCTACTGGAATTTTATTAAACAATTTTATTAAACAATGTGATATTAAACAATTTTATTAAACAATGTGTCTACAAAGACATCGTCTTATGGTCGACGTAGAAATTATAGTATTACATGTATATAAGATGGGGCTCTTTTGTCATGATTATCTCTTCTACAAGGTTTGGTTACTTTAGACTTTTGTTTACCGTTTCAATTTGAGTGCAGGTCAAATGTTTATAATCCTTAGTTGTTGTGAAAGCTAATCATATGTCTCCGTTTCGGTTTTGTAAATCGCAGTGAAACAAAATTCTGAGCTGGTCCAAAGATGAGAGAGGAATAGACCAGAGATACATATGTTGAATACTTGAATATGTTTTGGGTATGGAGAAATGATTTGTAAGATTTTTGTATAGATAAATACTTACTGGATTGCCATTTCTTAGTCGTGTGATTTCGTACGTGGACTATACTTTAACGAGATAGTAACAATTATGTCAATGGTTCTCTCTCAAAAAAAAAATTAAATCAAAGAGTGATGACCACTTTTGTGGGGGTGATTTATTGGGTTGTATGAACTAGAAGAGCCATCATCTATTTTGTCTCTATATCTCAAACACTTGTTTCTTATGGGTCTCCTAAATTTCGTATGCATGTGGCTTTAATCAAAACTAGGTGTTTTATAGTGCGGTAAGAAATTTTTCAAAACTTAATTTATATTTAAAAATAAAGTTTATTAAATATTATATATTTTATTATTTTTACCAATATTTAGATATATATTTGATTTAGTTATATATTGAATCAAGATTAAAAAATTTCTTTTTAAAATATTGAAGAATATATATGTATATATTTAAATTATAATCTTAGATAGTATTTTTTATCTATTTGTATTGGCTAAATATATTAAATCAATTTATATTTTTCACAAATTAGATCAATTTGTATAAAACTAAAAATGTTATAAAATTGTATAGTTATCAAAAATTTAAACTAAACAATATTCATAAATTTGTAAATATATAAGAAAATAATGATTTTACGCTTAGAAATCTATTTTGTTTTTAAATGTAGCAATTTCGAAAGCTTTAATAATCAAAATGTATAATTATGGAAAATAAAATAACATTTCGAAATTGTAGAATAGATTTATTTTATAGATGATGTATGAGATATTACCATATTTTAAAAAATTACTAAAAATAAATATCAATATTAAATGTAACTATGAGTTATCACCATATCTTAAAAAGTTTACCAAAAATATATAAACAATAGATGGAATAATCCATGTCATATTTTTCTGCAAGTCATGTCATCATTTTTTTTGTGAAACTGATTGTAGAGAAGATATGTGGCAAAATTACTTCTCAAATAATATATAAGGCAATTTTTTTTAATATTGAAGAATATATATGTATATATTAAACTTATAATCTTAGATAGTATTTTCTATCTATTTATATTGGCTTAATATATTAAACCAATTTATATTTTTTCACAAATTAGATCAATTTGTATAAAACTAAAAATGATATAGAATTGTATAATTATCAAATATTTAAACTAAACAATATTCATATATTTGTAGATATATAAGAAAATAATGATTTTACGCTTAGAAAACTATTTTTTAAAATGTAGCAATTTCAAAAGGTTTAATAATCAAATTTTATAATTATAGAAAATAAAATAACATTTTGAGATTTGTAATTTTATATATAAATATATTTATTTATATATTATGTATGAGATATTAGGATATTTAAAAAAAGTTTACCAAAAATAAATTTCAATGTTAAATATAATATATGAGTTATTACCATATCCTAAAAAGTTTACCAAAAATATAATAAAAAATATATGGAATAATCCATGTCATATTTTTCTAGAAGTCATGTCATCATTTTTTTTGTGAAACTGGTTGTAGAGAAGACATGTGGCAAAATCAATTCGCAAATAATATATAGGGGATACAAATATTTAATTATACTTTTTCAAATTAATATTTTCATTAAAATAATCAAAATTTTAAATTTTCAACTTTTATAAAATTTAAATTTTGGAAGTTAAAAATTTAAATTTTGGAAATTTAAAATTTTCAAATTCAATATTTCTTTAAAAGTTTTAATTAAAATTCTTATTTACTCATAGTTTTAGATGAAATTTTAGGGTTGTTTAAGAAAAATTACATCAATCTTTTATATTTACTTACAATTAGGTAAAGATGGCAGTTGGACTCTCCGTCTCGTCCTGTACCGCAGCGGGTTCGTCGTCGAGTGGGTCCCAGAAAACTTGTTCCGCGCGGACTGTGGTCTTTCAAATGACTGCCCAATCCTGTACCGCATAGCTTATAAGCATTTGTGGACCGCTCGCTGGATCCCTCCTTCAGTTTCTTTCATGAATGATAAAGTAAAAGAGTTGTGTAAGGAAGTTGAAGAGAGCTCAACAACATCGATCGCAACAATATCCAATGTGATCCCTGTCTTGAAGTAAGTGAGAACCATTTAAACAGTGAAATTCAATTTTTTCAATTATACTCCTTATTTGATTCTTTTGTAAAGCAACGTCTCTGCATAGCAACAATAACTTAATACTAATGGTTTCTTCTTCTCTTTCAACCAAGTTGTTGAATTTAAAGTGTAGAAACAAGATTCAGCAGTAACTCAAACTCTCAATTTGATTCGTTTAAAGAACAAGCAGTAGCTCTTCAACATGCAGTATAACCAATTTTTTTTTTCAAAAAACACCACTTAACAATACTGAAAACAAAACCTATCAACTTAAACAAGAAAATTCTACAAAGTAATAAAGAAATTTATAGTACTGAAAACAATACCAAGCAGAAATGAGAACTTATGGTAGCGGGTCTTCCAAATCCCACGGGTTAACCTGTCCCGCATTCGGCCCTTCCCATTTTAAGTCCGTCCCGCATTTGACCCATCCCGTTTTGAGCCCGTCCCGCGAGGCCCGCAATTTTGCGGTCTTATCAAATTAAGGCCTAATTCCGCCCCACAACAAGCTTTTACGGGTCAAGCCCGCGGTTTAGGTCCTTGGTTGCCATCTCTACAGTTAGGCATTAGCATATGAGTACCTTTTTGTATATGGATACTTGATTTTATAGATTTTTTTAATACTGAATATATTATGATATTACAAACTCTGAAAAATATTACAGACAATTCTACAGTCGACAATTTTACATGTCCTATAAAGATTTACGTTTGACTGCATCACTTAAACCGCTCTATCGGATCCATCCTTGACGGTATTCCTTGCGTCATGCTATGAATCTCTTGTAAGTCATTCTCCACTAATTCATATAACTATGTTGTCTCCGGAAATTAAAACTTGGACCTCTTAATATAGAAATATTAATGAACCCTTGGTCAAACCACTAGACCAAGAGGGCTTCCATGATTCTATAAATTTTTAAAAATGATCTCACTCGGGTATTACGCAAATCTAGGTTGGATTCAAGTAAGATCCTCCTAGATCTGGATGGGTTTGGGTTTAAACCAAAGTAACCAAACTACTCAATTTGATTCAGCTATTTTCAATGTTTTTAAAATCAAATAGGAAGCTGACCCGGATAACTATTTGAATCATTGTTTAATATGAGTGTCCTCTTACATGAATTTAAATGGATAAAATAATCAAAAACTTAAATGTACATGAATTTAAACAGTCAAACCACTGGACCAAGAGGGATTTCACGATTTTATAAATTTTTAAAAATTATCTCACTCGGGTATTATGTAAATCTAGGTTGGATTCAAGTAATGTCCTCCTAGATCTGGATGGGTTTTGGTTTAAACCAAAATAACCAAACTACTCAATTTGATTCAGCTATTTTCAATGTTTTTAATATCAAATCGGAAGCTGACCCGGATAATTATTTGAATCACTGTTTAATATGAGTGTCCTCTTATATGAATTTAAATGGATAAAATAATCAAGAACTCAAATGTAAATAAGTTTAAATGATCGAGACGTAAATCTGTTAGTTAAAATGAGATGGATTTAAATAAGTATATTATCCTGCGGATTAAAATCTAGTATCCCTTATTTTGAAAACATATGCTTTTGTTGTCTTCTATAGAATCTGTTGGAAAGAAATTTCAACATCAAGGAACAAAAGAGAGAAAAATAAAAAGAAAAGAACCAAAGAAAGGTTCAAAAGCTGGCATTATCCTTTTCTTCCAACCCTTTCTTTTCTTGCGCGTTTTCTTTATTCTTATATTTTATATTTGCAGAGAAGGATTTTTTCTTATTGGTTCGAAACCAAGTCTAAGTTTTGGATTGTGTTACATTTCCTTTTTAGAAAAGGCATGGATTGTGGAACATTTAGCGAATTATTTTTACTTCATTACTTTTTGTGTAGCAAATTATTCTGCGAATTATGAATGCAAAAGTTAACTAAAACTTAAAATATATTGGGACTAAAATTTATAATAGTTACGTAATCTATAAATAAATCCATATAAAAGTCACGTATTCAAAATCATCTGTTGTCAATTATTTATCGTGATTTTGGTTGTTGACCCTTTTATCATCGAAATAATATATGCTCCGCGTTATTAGATTATATTAATTGCAAAAGCCAGCACATTCCACTCTGGCTTTGACGTATGTAATTGATTCAGACATCCGTAATCATCTTCAATTCCTCTCCGCTCACAATGGAAACAACTTCAACTTGACTCAGAAGTAGACTAAGGTTGGAGGTGGGCTTCGTATCGTTTCAATGTAATCGTATCAGCTCACAAAACCAATAAGATTAACTTTCTTATTATCTTAAGAAAATATTTCAAAACTTAAGGTCTCACAAAAATTTCTAAAATTCATAATTTATGCAACAAGTGTGCATCTTCTTATTTAGAGATATAATTATCTTAAACACTTAGTAAAACTATAACATTTCAAGTTGTGATATATAAAAAAGTTAATAGAATAAATTTGATTATTTATGTTACTAAAGTGCACTTATCTTTTTCGAAACACATCTGTTCAGAATTAAAAAGTTAAGCGTGCTGAAGTAGTGGAAATATGAATGACTTATCGGAAAAGTGATTCGCGATAGCGTTTAAGTGATGCCAAAGTACGGGAAAATATCATGTGGTAACTGCAAAGTCAGTAAACAATGATTTTAAATCCTTGGATATTTACACACCGACCGTTGGAACTGGATGGGACCTACGGACTGCCAGAGCAAGCGTGGGTGGCCAATTAGTCGTGGCCGGTCAGGCATTACAAGTGGTATCAGAGATGGTAGCCATCTCGGCCCGAGAAGCGTTTTGAGACCTGCTGGGGCCGCAACCATAACATTGCGTTATTTGAAAGATGATGGATTGTAACATCCATAATTGTGATATATGGAAAGGTTTAACAAAATTTATTTGGCTACCTATGTTACTAAAGTGTGTTTACCTTTTCCGGCTCACATTCGTTTAGAACTCTAGAGTTAAGAGTTCTTAAACTGGAGTAATGGAATTATAGGTAACATATCGAGAAGTGATTTACGATGGCGTGCAAGTGAGGCCAAAGCACGTGGAATGTCATGTGGTGATTGCATGATCAGTAAACAATGAATTAGAGTTTTGTAAAATTTATGCACCACTTGTTGGAACGAGATGGATGGATGGAGCCTACGGACTGAGAGCGGACATGGATAGCCCATTAGCCATGGACGGTCGGAGTGTTATATCAACAACAGTGTAATCTCACTGAAGAGGAGATCTTTCAGGATTTTGATCCCTTCTCATCGTTTTCTTGAGTCTTATGTTCTTGTTTTTCTAGAGCTAGCTATTTGTGAGTGTAAGACAATCTTAATCACTTTCTTTTTATATTTTTTTGTCTCTTTTTTTTCTGGATTTCTGATCTCTAAATCTGGATTTTTTAATATAAGAATATAGGTATACTTTACATTTCTAATGAATTTTGATTATTTTAACTTTTATATGCTCTATTTTTAATATAAAAATTAGGATTACCACGTAGTTTTTTTCATTCAAAAATAATATATATGTGTTTTTCGCCGAAACCACACAAGACCTTTCAGTGAAGTCATCTTATCCAAAAAAACAAATAAGTATATTCATACAGATAATCACATGCATTTCAAAACACTAGATAAAATCAAATTTAGAGAAACTAAGAGCATAAATAACGGCAGGTCCGATAGTGGTCCTTCAGTGACATGGCGCGGGTCCCACGAAGAAAAGTCCCAGACTTTCTCCTTGTGTCGTTTGTGAAGGAACGTCGTTGGTGCTGTCCGTTACTATTCGCGGGCCCCACTGACACATGGTGGCCCGCAAATGGTTCACTTTTAATTTTTTTTTTTTTTTAAAAAAAAATTCAGAAAAGTAAATAAAATTGAAAACTGAAGGACTTTTACCGTTATTTATGCTCTAAAAGATGGTGTTGAAGATGATTAATAATTAAAAAATATATATATAAGAAGAAAATTCGAAAACGTTGGAGTAAGCAAATGGGTTAGGTTTCAGCTGTCACTGAGCTGTCTCTCTTTCATTTATATTCTCACCTCTCCCTCCTTCCACACAACACAAACAACGCTCCTTTTCTTAACTCGCATCTCCCCCATATTATACCTTTCCTATTTAACCCGTGTTTCTTATTTGAATTCTCACCTCCATTGCACATCCACACTCAAATGTCTTGTGCAGTGAAATGAAGAACACCATTCAAATCATCCTCCTCTCCCTTCTCCTCAATCTCTCACGTTCTCTCTCAATCTCTTCTCACGGTACGCTCTCCGACAGCGAAGTCCGTCACATTCAACGCCGTCAGCTACTCGAGTTTGCCGACCGCAGCCAGAAAGTCACCGTCGATCCCTCCCTCGTCTTTGAAAACCCCAGATTACGCAATGCTTACATAGCTCTTCAGGCTTGGAAACAAGCAATCCTCTCCGATCCTTTCAATTTCACCGCGAATTGGGTCGGATCCAATGTCTGTAACTACACCGGAGTCTTTTGTTCGCCGGCGCTAGATAACCGGAGAATTCGTACCGTCGCCGGAATCGATCTCAATCACGCTGACATCGCCGGGTATTTACCTGATGAGCTTGGTTTGTTATCAGATTTAGCATTGTTTCATGTAAACTCAAACCGGTTCTGTGGTACAGTACCGCATCGGTTCAACCGGCTTAAGCTTCTTTTCGAGCTTGATCTCAGCAATAACCGGTTCGCTGGGAAATTTCCTTCGGTTATTCTCCGGTTACCGTCTTTGAAGTTTTTAGATCTCCGGTTTAATGAATTCGAAGGAACTGTACCGAAAGAGCTTTTCAACAAAGATTTAGACGCGATTTTCATTAACCATAACCGGTTCCGGTTCGAATTACCTGATAACTTTGGAAACTCGCCGGTTTCTGTTATTGTCCTCGCGAATAATCGGTTCCACGGTTGCATCCCTTCAAGTATTGTGGAGATGAAGAATCTGAACGAGATCATATTAACGAACAATGGCCTTAGTTCTTGTCTACCGGCGGATCTCGGGCGGTTGAAAAACGTTACGGTATTTGACGTCAGCTTTAACGAGCTCGTGGGAGCGTTCCCGGAGAGTGTAGGCGAGATGGTATCTGTGGAGCAGCTTAACGTGGCGCATAATAAGTTAACCGGGAAAATTCCGGCAAGTATTTGCCAGTTGCCGAAGCTTGAGAACTTCAACTTTAGTTACAATTTCTTCACCGGGGAAGCACCTGTGTGCCTTGGCTTACCGGAGTTTGATGATCGGAGAAATTGTTTGCCGGAAAGACCTGCTCAGAAGTCTCCAGGGCAGTGTCAAATGTTCTTGTCTCTTCCCCCGGTTAATTGTGGATCGTTTAGATGCGGCCTTTCTGTTTCGCCTCGTCCTCCTATTGTAACTCCGTCACCACCGCCATCTCTGCATTCTCCACCTCCAGTTTATTCACCTCAACCCCCGCCGGTTTTCTCTCATCCACCGCCACCACATGTTTATTCTCCACCACCACCACCTCCACCGGTTTACACTTCTCCACCCCCACCGCCTGTTTATTCTCCCCCTCCACCACCACCACCTCCTCCTCCTCCGCCAGGTTATTCTCCTCCACCTCCGCCAGCATATTCTCCTCCACCCCCACCAACACCAGTTTCTTACAGCTCACCGCCTCCACCGCCAGTATATTCCTCTCCTCCCCCAGCTCCATGTATTGAACAACCACCACCACCTCCACCGTGCATAGAGTACTCACCACCTCCTCCACCAGCAGTCCATTACAGCTCTCCACCGCCACCGCAAGTCTATTATAGCTCACCGCCTCCACCTCCAGTTCATTACAGCTCTCCACCTCCGGTTTATTACAGCTCTCCACCTCCGGTTCATTACAGCTCTCGACCACCGCCTCCAGTCCACCACAGCTCTCCGCCACTGCCACCATCAGCTCCGTGTAAAGAATCGTCTCCACCACCACCTCCTGTAGTTCAACTCAGCCCATCACCACCGTCTCCTGATTATGAGGGACCACTACCGCCGATCATCGGAGTATCATATGCATCTCCTCCACCACCGCCATTCTATTGATTCTTTCAAGAAACCCAAAACTTTGACCTGTCTGAGACATCAAAATTCCTAAAACCACATATGACGTCGTTCATCATTCTAAGCAAATACGGTCAATTCGAGAGCCTTTAGTAGATTTTTGTGGTGAAAATAAAACAAAAATAAATTCTAGATAAAAATGTTGTTTGTATAGAAGGGTGATAAAAACTAGCAAATACCTTTTGATGTCTCATTCGTGTTCACTATAATTTAATTTAAATTAAATATTGACATTAAATTTGGTTTACACGTTAAAAGTAATACTGGTTTACACTATCATATAAGGTTTTATACACATGAATAATTAAATATAAGAATAAACTTTGCTTTACAGATTACAAAGCTTAATACACAAGTGGTTTATTCAATAGTAGTCAAATTTAATTTCCTATAAAATATTTTTAGTTAATTCGAATATGAAATATTTTCGGATTATTAAAGTTATTTATCCTATTAACTATTTATATGCTATGCTCGGCTGGGTATTGATTTTGTTAGTCTACCTGATTTAAACTTATTAATCAAAAAATTGTATTTTTTTTAGATATCGATTTTGTTAGATATAGATTTTGTTAGGTATTCATTTACACTTCTTGAACACGAAAGATTTGAATGATTTATTTTCAGATTATTATTTAAGATCATTGGTTCTGTTATGGGCTTTATGACATATTTATTTAAATAGAAGATATGCACAAATATTCTGAAACTATTCGGTTTCGAATTTCTGTTAGCAAAAGCTTATCTCTACTTAGACTCTACCATAAAAAAAAACCTATCTAAAACACTATAAAAGAACTTAGATGATTCATCAATAGTTCTGTCAGATCTTAGAACTATGGCTGCAATTGCGTACAAGCCATTGTTGGAAAATGCAAGTAAAGGTCCTTACATAAGTATTAGAGATGTTCCTCGAGCAGGTAGATTTCGAAAAATATGAAGTTGTTAGTGTAAGACAAGCTTCCTTATTCGTAATTTTAGAAATGTTTGTATGTAAAAAAGATCTTGACATATTACATATTTTTAATCAAGTATTTTTCATGAAAGAATATATTACATAAACACTCAGTCACGCACCTTATCTAACTCTCTTTGTCTACAGTAGGGGTGGGCACTTTACCCAATATCTGAAGTGGCATCCGAACCCGATTCGAAAACCCCGAACCCGATCCGAAAAATCTGAACCGAAATTCGAACCGAAATAGCAAAATACCCGAATGGGTATTGATTTAGCAGAGATTGGATATCTGAACCCGAACAGGTAAGATCCGAACCCGAATGGATATCCGAAGATAACCGAACATATGTATATTTACCTTTATATGTCTAGTTTACTTCTCTCGTTTTATTTAAAATATTTTTATTAATGTTATACATAGTGTAATATGAGATAATATGCATATAATTATGAATTGTTACTCACTTGAAAAACATGTCAAGCTTTCTGTTTTGTGCATTAGCAGAAATTGTATCTAAAATTCTAAAACAATAATCAAACTAATTTCTTTTTATTTTTAAATTTTATCTCTATATCTATTAATCATTTAATTTTATTGGAATTTAAATAAAATAAGTTAGAAGTGTAGTTTTAAATACAAAAAACTTGAATAATGAAAATTTGATTTTTTTTCTAAAATCTAAATAACCGAATCCGAACCAAAAATATCTGAACTCGACCCAAAATATAGAAATACCCAAATCGATATTATATCTTTGTACTGAAATACCCGAAAATCCGAAATATCCGATCCAAACCCAAACAGGTACCCGAACCCCTACCCCTAGTCTACAGGCGTAATAGGCGAAGTCTTATATTTGGTGAAATCAAAGTCTTGGAAAAGAAAGAAAAAGGTGGAGTTTACATTACGAGACATAAAATATGTGTTTTAATCTTATCGATCAATTTTGTACTATATAGTTAACCTAACTTCATATGTACGTCTGTAGATAAAGCTTTGAATATATGTGTAGTAGTATATGCAAGTTAAATGTTATATAATTTGCATATCAATACTATTAAAACTGAAATACAAAATAAGATTAACCCTTAAACTTACATCTATTTTATTAAAACAGAAACATTACAACTTTTTTTAGGTGGATTTTAAAGTTGGACCTCCTATAATTTTGCATATATTAACCTAACTTTTGGTAAAATATTTATTTAAATAAGGTTGTTGCACCCTTTTAATAATCTACTTAGACTAATTAAATAATTTTCTTACCTTATATTTCTCTAACTAAATCATAATAAATGCTCTTATTTGTCTTTTAATTTTTTTACCTTTTAATACACCGATTCTTAATGGATACCATATCTAATATCAAGCAAATTAATTGATGTCAGTTAGTTTTGATTTGTGCTCGGTTTGATATAATTAATTTCAAAATTTAAAGTATATATATACCAACATGTTCTTCATACCATTACCAAACGTTCTTCTATCTTGCCCCACTAACATACAATGTCACATTATCATGTTAAAAAAAACATAAATCCATATAACTAATACTGACATATATCATATAATAAAAATTCATGTGTCCTGTCATTCATATTCAATAAATTTTTATACCCTAAACCCTTATTTAAAGTCTAAAAATTTAATAAATTTGTAAAAAAACCATGTTCAGGATAATAAATTTTGTATTCTCATACATATATAAATATGTGTTATTCCACATTAACATTTGGAATAACACATTTGTTAATGCGTAGAATAATCACTAAAAACCCTTTTTGTCCAACAAATCACTAAAAACCTACAAATTAAAATGCATAACATGAATAAAGTGCATTTACCTAATATGACAAATCAAATAGTATATACAGTTTTATGTACTATTGTAAAATATATGAGAAGTTAAAAAAAATCGAAAAAATATTATAAGATTTTTCTGGATTTTGACTTGCCCAACCAGTGTCATTCACGGTTTTATTTTATCATAATTTTAATTAATAAATTTTAATTAAATCTGTATTCTGTGAATATATATCAATAGGTTTAACCTCTAATAGAAAACTAAATGAAGAACATAAACATGTCTGAATTATACAGAGCCACCGGAGTTAATGACTCGATCGTAAATCTGTATCGAATATCAAAATAGTACTTATATTTCGAATAAAAATAATTTAGATAATTTGATATTTTTGGTGATTTGGTTTATAAATAATATTTTTAGGATATTTGGTTATTTAAAATTAAATAAAATTGATATTTGTGGGTAAATAGTTTGTATTTTAAAATTTTAGATACTCATTTGATTCTCAGTTTCGTTTCAATTTTTGGTTCCAAATAATAAGATATGCTCTGTTATTGATGAATCTTGATTCAATTTTTTTTTTCATTTTTCTCAGTTTAGTTAATCCATTGCAGATAAATTTTCTCCAACTTATATACTACCTAATATATATGTCCATTTAAATATCTTTTAGCCGGAAAATAAACCCGGGTCAAAATCTAGATTTGGACATAATTTAGTATACCAAATGTATCTTTACTTTTTGACATCATCGATATACCAATCTATAAAAATTGACTATACTTACATTACCAAACAAACTATATTGTATATTCTTCATTTATTTCAATTAGTTGCAGACAATTTGTTAACCTACATCAAGACTTCTATCGAATTAATAATTCGATACTATCAATATTGTTAACCAATGTGTTTTCAATACTATAGATTTGACAAAATCTACACTACCATCTATATTCATTGTACCACAAACTCTACACTTTTGTACCTAGCCCTGGACACTCGGGTTTTCGGTTCGGATCGGTTCGGTTTATTCATTTTTTGGGTTATTCGGATTGGGATGTTTAGGAATTGTTTAGGAATCATTTAGGAACCAGATAGTTTTTGGATCGGTTCGGATAATATCAGGTTCGGGTTGGGTTTCTATTTTTTGTAAAACCCAAAGTGGAACCTTATTACAAATAATTCGGATTTAGTGCTGATTTAAAGGTCAAAAAACCAAAAAAAGAACGAAAACCCGAGAAAACCCGGAAAAGACAGAAAAATATTCGGGTTATTCGGATAGTTCGGATTTTTTAGACATCTTTTATTTATAAATTATATTTTATATATATTAAAATTAAAAATAATTAATTTTTCAATATATTCAAAATATTCGGATACCCATTCGGTTTTCGGTTCAGTCCCAATTTGGTTTTCGAGTTTTCATATTTGCCGATCCGGTTTCGGTTCTGATTTTTTCGGTTAGATTCCGGTTCGGTTTTCGGGTTTTGGATAATATGCCCAGGGCTATTCGTACCTGTATAAACCATACTATTAGTGTAGGTTAAGAATGCAAATACATAAGAGTTGCAAATGCAGAATACTTACAATTAACATGTATTTTTTATTTAATGAATTTTTTAAAATACAGAAGACTTACAATAAATATTACTAAATTATTGTTGAAATATTACAACCATTAGGAACAATTATGTAATAATTCTTTTTTTTTTAAAATTAATTTCATAATGTACAAAGAAAAAAATCAAAACACAAGTTTTATAGCAAAATCCGTTACAATAAAAAGACATAACATGCGTTTGCAAAAGAATGAAAACCCGCCCGACCGGGCGGGTCATGATCTAGTAATATTTACAACGTAATGCCATTGAAGAAGTAATTCAAGAATTAAATTATCCTATATTTAAGTAATCTGTTTATTTCCCTATATTTAATCCTTTCATAAATTAACTAGAACCTTTAAATTATTTTGGCATTTCAGCACAACTCATCTACCACTATCTTTACGATAGTATTTTTGTAACAACATCTCTACGATTGTAAACATAACTTTTAACTCCAATTAGACTAATATCTTTAATAACATTACATGCAAGAGTATTATATTTTTATCGTCACCACTAGAGTTTATATTTTAGTCATAGCACCTATTCAACAACACTAGCGTCTATTTATATTATTCCTCACCATTTGCTGAATCATCGTGCATCATGCAAAGTTATAAAGTACCTCATGGAGTACTTGCCTTTTTTTTAACACAAGAGTAACTGGCAGTGACAACCATTTTTCATAACATCTTAAATACTCAATTGAAACACAAAATAAAAACATGGAGTAATAATTAATGAAAATAATTATTTAGCTTCATTGAAAATATCAAGAATTCCAAAATCAATTAAGTATACCAACAATAAGTTCTAAATTAGTTAAATTTGTTTATATAATATCCATTTTCTTTGAATTTGGTACAAACAATTGTATATATTATACTAGTTATAACCTCCACGCGCCATTGTCTTTAAATCCTCTTGTGCTTCATAACGTTAAAACATTAAAATCTCATCACTATCTCTCTCTTAAAAAATGGCGAACTCACCTTTACTATTTACTAGGATCGACCCGCCCTACGGGCGGGAAATTATAATAAAAATTATTTTATCATGTCGATGTCGAATAGTATTTATATTAGCACTTAGAGTTTTGACCCAAAAATAGTATTTATGATATAAAGTAACTCTATTTGTAGTAGTTTTTATAACGATGTTGTGATTTTGTATTAGATGTTTGATAATGTTGCGATTTGTTTAAAATGAGAAATTCATTATTTGAACAGTCACAACACTTTTGAAAGTCACATATTTAATTACCACCGGAAACATAAACGGACTGGCTAATAAAGATATGATTATATATAAAAACTTATTAAGTGGGGTTCATATGTATCTTTTAACCTATTTTCTTAAATCAAAATTCTAGAAAGTGTGTATATTCACCGGTATGTTTTGCTTACAACTTTATGCTTGATGAACACTTGCACCATTTAAGTGATTTTGATAGGAGATCTTGAAAGTTATAAAGGAAGAAATTGGATGCTGAGAGTTTTGCTTACATATGGTCGGTCTGTGCTATAGCAGGGTGTGATGTATTAGTTTTTATCAGTATATAATTTGTGCGTAAATTTTCTTTTATTTTAATTTAGCTGTAAGTGTGATTATGTTAAGCAATCAGTGTTGTCTACATCAAATTTTAATTTTATAAGTATTTTCACATCACAATAATGAAAATATAAACAATATTATTTCAAATTTGACAGGTATAAATAAAAGAGAATTATAACTTGGCATATGAATTATATTTTGGTATTCAATTCTAAAATAATATATATATATATATATATATATATCTAATTGTTAAATAAACAGTAGAGAGACTCTCATTTGATATTTTAATTAAATTTAATTTAATTAAATTTTTTTTGCTTTATATACTTATATTTTATTATTTATTATTCATATAAATGACTATTAAAATTTACAACTCATTTAAAGCTTAGTTTGTCTTTAGAATTTTTGAGTTCCAATTTCTCTGGCATCCGTGTTTAAAGGAAGTAGAAGATGTTGAAAGCGGTTCTTTACATTTTTTTATATCAAACGATAATATATTCTTTGGCTAACTAAATTTACGGCTATATAATTTTGGTTTGATAGAGTACCGAAGTTGTTTTATCAGGCCAACTGGAGAAATCAATTCTTTTAGCTAAACTGTTGATTGGAAAAGGTTAAAAGGATTGCTGGATCAAACCGCAACATAAATAAGTAAAATGAAATTGGTAAACATGATCTTTGGTTGAAACTGTTTGTTTAAACGGTTATCTTTTTTAAGTATCCCAAACTATTTTATAATAGAAAAATGAATCGAGTAAAAAAGACCAAAAAAGACAAACATAGTGTTGGTTTCAAAACAGCTCATGAGAAGACATTACAAACCAAATAAACTAAAAGAACAAATATTTTTTCAGAAAACTATAACCCAAGGTTATCAGTAAATTGAGATACAGCACCTCGGCTCAAGGACCTAACACTCTTCTGTTTTCTTTTTTCCTTCCTTCTTATTTATAAACAAATAAAGCTTCTTCTCTGGATAAAAAGATTCCTCGCTGCTACTTACACCCCCATTGGCCTCTCAATTTGTTGACTTCTACTTATTCCAACAATGCATGTAAACGATGAACGTATATTAGTCTGTATATACGCAGATGCAAGTACCTGTTATACACCACCACCAATGAAGATTAATGTAAACATGCAAAACTTAAAAACACTACAAACGTTGTCAGTACAAAAAGCATTTTACTTGCTGTTTTCTTCTATTAATAAACACAAACTTAACGTCAGGTATGAAGTAATAAAACATTTTTTTTTTTTATTTTAACAACTGATTTACTTTTACAGGAGACAATAACGAAGTGAGTGGTAACTTTGAGAATGAAGTGGTATAAATGAGGTTATAGATTACCTTATCAAAATCTCCGAAGTTCCCTGTCAACTGTCCATCGATGTATTCTTCGGTGTTTCCAAGCTGTAAAAAAAACAGTATAGCCGAACTTAAATGACTAAACTAAAAAGAATGATAGGCCTACCACTCCTAGCTTTTAACATTACAACATCAATCTTTGTTCAAAACTTCATCCTACTTTAGTATTCTCGAAAAGAACATAAAAACGCAAAGGAAAGTACCTGCAAGTTCATGTAGGAGTCAACAGAGGCGAGGAAACCTGTAAACAAAACGCACACACACACAAGTACCGAACCAAACAAAAGAAACCAAAAATGCCAATCGAATTAAGAATCAAAGCTATCACCTTTTGACGTGTAAAAGCTGAAAACAGAAAAAAAACTTATTTCGATTCAACTTCGTATCGGAATCAATGACCAATAGGTTTCCATGATATGATTCGAAATCAAGATAACAAAGCAAGGAAACAATGCGGAAGATAGACTCTAATAAGAACCCTTATTCGGCAGAAAGAAAGATTCCCAGTAAAGCTCATACCTCGTGACCAGATACTACATATTTAGATTGAACTTAAGTTGAGCTTCCACCGTTCATATCATCTCCCAGACCACTTTCGCCTCCCTGATAACACCAAGACAAACATTGTTAGTTTGACAGTACTGAAGAGCGGTATCCAATGTAGGTACAATGTCGGTAATAAACAGAGGAGCTGAATATTGAAACTGGTCACGCTGAGCTGGAATGCGTATGGCTCGCCAACAATGTCGGTAATAAACAGAGGAGCTGAATATCTTCTGGGTTCTCAACACCTCTAGCCAATAAAAGACAGAATATCAAACAGATTTGTCAGCCTCATCAGCAACCCTTAACTCCGCACAGTATCAAGATTCAAGCTTTTTTAATCAATAAACGGAACCCAGTAATCTTACATTAACAAACGAAAACAAAATAATCTAACGCTTTCTAAAAGTGCAGAACCAAAATAATCTTACATTAACAAATAAAAACAAAATCAGAAACTAAATCAAAATCATCTGAACTCAAGCTGTCTAAAATAATAAACGATATATCAGCAAACAAAAACCAGAATAATAAACGTAACCAAAATCATTCCAATGTAAAGAAAAAAAAGTTTCAAGCCTCACCTCTTTATAGTCCAAGAACCACCGCCTGGAAGAAATGGAAGATGCGTTGAGTGAGGAATCGTGGTTGGAGTGGGTCAAAGAAGTTAAGACAGTTGTTAATGACAATGAATCAATGCATCATGTAACGGTTCTTGGACCACTCAAGCGAAACGACACGAAGGCATAACCCTCCCAGATCTCCATTGTCGGCTTAACTGATCAGAACTCAAAGAAGGCGATGAACCATAGATGTCGATAGTCACCGTTGATGAAGAACTTGAAAGATCGTTTGTGCAACCCTAATCGCCCTGGATATGCGAAGAAGAACACGGGTCTAACCAAAAAAGAAAAACGTGGCGTTTCAGAAGTTGACCTCTTATGGTATGGGCTCTAGGAAGGTAAGACATAGCCCAAGTACAACTGAAGCCCGAATTTATTGCTGATCAAATGAAAGGATGAGTTTCAATTCGTCAGTGACACGTGTCAACCCGAATTTCCAGCTGTCATCCGACGTGTCATAGCTAAGGAGGGAAGAAACCTTCTTTTATATATAAAGATTCTAATTGGCTAAGTAACAAACCAGTACACATAATATTTCAACAAACAACTATAAAATCTTAAGTTTTCCTATTTTCTTGAACTTGAACTTTACACCGACAAAAAAGGTTTTCTCTATGGATTACAGGCCTTCATATATTAAACATCAATAAGAGTTTGGTTTAGAATTAAAAAAACGTTAGCCACTAGATTTTATGAATCAACTCAATCCTATTGCAATATTTATTTTTATTAATTTAAAATTTTAATCATATATTTCACGTTTTTTTTAAAAAATATATATTTACAGAAACTATGATATACAAATATAATGTAATGTTATCTTTAAAAAAAACATACAAACTCAGAGTTGTTTGTATGACATTATTTTTATTGAAAAATATTTATTAATTGTCGTTTACAAATGAATATTCATCTTAGTCGAGATAAAAAATAATTTGGTTTCATTTATGTATAGTAATAATTAAATTTGTATAATTTATATATAAAGTGTATCTTCGTATAACAAAATATAATTGTATTACTGGAAAAGTTAATGTGAATATGGAATATGGTATCATATGGATTTGGAGATGAAAGAAAATGAAAATTAACAAATACGAACATACACATAAAAATAACATTATGATACATCTTACCTTTATGGTTTTGGTGTTTACTATATTCTTTTTTGTAGCATTTTAATAATATTATGTTTGTTTAATTTTTCTTAATTGACTGTTTGGACTATGCAAACGCTAGATGAATTTCGGAAGTAGATTTACAAACGTATAAATCACACTCGGACCAACGATACACACACATATATATATATATATATATATATATGTGTGTGTGTGTGTGTGTGTGTGTGTGTGTGTGTGTGTATTTCATTCCTATAGTTTCAAAGCACATGAGATTCACATAACATAAAAAAATGTCTAAGAAAAGAATTTTTACTCTTTTCAAAAATGTCAAGTCTTTTAAAACCAGAGGAAAATTCCAGTAACAATTATTTAATTCAATGCTAAATCAACAATATATATATATATATATATATATATATATATATATATATATATATATATATATATATATATATATATATATATATATATATATATATATATATATATATATATATAAATACAACTATTAAACAATTAATATTTCAAAACAATTAATAAATCTGTTGCATATAAGCTATAAAATCATATTTAACATTACACACATATTGCTAAGATTTAAATATGTACCAAAAATTCTGAAGAAAAAAAATTAAATAATATAACAAACTGGAATAAATACTCGTGCAGGCGCACAGGTCAGTATCTAGTATTATATTAAAACAGAAGTCACAACTTGACTCATGTGTGATTTTTTTTTTAAAAAATTGAACCAATAGACCATCTCTAGAAATCAGTTAACATCATTTATTATTACTAATAATATAACTTATATATAACATGAATGATAAATTTTGTTTCCTAATAAACCGGAAACATAAGCACAATATCTTTTAATATATTTTCATTTTAAAAATAGTAATATATATATATATATATATATATATATATATATATATATATTAAAAATTCGAAAATCTGTTCAAAAAGATTTTAAAAAGATCTTAATTTTCAAAACTTGTATGCAAATATTTTCACTAATTTCGTAGTTAGTTTTGAAATATAATTATACATTAATATATTTAGTTATCATTTATAAAATGAAATATAAATATTCTATTATATTTTTATCTATTATATAATCAAAATAAATCATATTAAAATTTATAATGTTGATCTAAATATTATAACAATATTATAATTTTCACCAATTTCGTAATTAGAATTGAACTATATATTATTATGCATTAATAAATATGCATTTATTGTTTACAATCAGTCACATTATAATTTTTTTAATAACTAAAAGTAAATACAATAAGATAAATATAATAAAAAAAATACATGTGACAGTTTTAAATAATTATTTACAACATGTAAATTATAAGTTATTATATTTGAAATAGTTATAAAACATTAAAATTAAAAATGTATACCTTTAGCGATTTAATATAGATATATAATTGAAAATAATATTCACATATATATAATTGAAAATAACACCCGCACGGTTGTGCGGATCGAGATCTAGTTTACTTTTATTTTTGTAATTTATTCTTTTAAGTTATTTTCCTTATTTTATCTATTGTTAAAATGTTGTTATTTTAGTTTTGGACTTTTTTTTCATTAACATATTAGATATCTAACTTTGTGGATTCTGTTACATTAATATATATTTTGTTTTTTTTTTAAATTTTACTAACAACTAAAGAATCAGAATTATTTTTGAACGAATATTCTTTATTATGAAACTGTATCCCTTTAAAATTTTATCAGATAATTACGGTTGTGGGTGATACTAGATTGATACCCTAAATTATGAACGTCCGAAACAATATATAAACTAGTACAATTTCCATTCAAACGAAACATCTTCACTTCGTACTTTAATATTAATATATTAAGATGGTTCTACGTAAAGATTTTAGTTTACTCAAGTAAATATTTTAGTTTACTCATGGATCTTAAGCCATAAAAACAGGATGGCGGCGTTCAATTAAAAATATAGTCTGAAAGCAAACTGAAAAATGAAAGACCATACCTATACATATTAATAAATTTGTTAACAAAAATAATATTCCTTAACAAAAACAACTCCAGCTTGGAAGCGAGGATTACTATCCTAGTTGTTTATTTTAAAATATTTTGTTAGATCAATATATTTTTTTTCTTTTGTTATCAATTCCTTGCTTTGTTGCACAAATAAACAGTTAAGTCTATATTTTTTTCAAAAATTTAGGATATAACTGATAATTAAAAGTAAATATGTTTAATCAAAAGAATAATGGAGAATATGACTATTTCACTTTAGAAGAAATTACTTTTTTTTTGTTAACTTCATAACTGCTGATTTTATCTCTCACAATTTTGTACCATCTATAAAGAATTTATAAAAAATATATCTAGTTCAAAAACCTAATAAAAGATTACTCAGAATGAAATGGATCTAAGAACCAATGAATCCATTAGGAACGACACACCATCCCAAACCAACGAGGTCATCACAACCCAAGAAAGCACCACATCAACTGGCAAAACAATCCATACCCTCATAGCTTCCACTAACGTTGGATCAGACACACGTATCAGTGATTCCTTACACCTTGGACGTGATCGATCCACCCACAATTCCCTCAATGGCGAACCCAAATCTAGGAAGCATCTATTCTCATCGACATAATTCATGAGTATAACTGATAGTTTGTCTCCCGTTGGAGCTAGATCGAGCCAACAACCATGCTCTCTGCTCCACTAGGCGACAAAGAGTTAACAAAATCTGAAAAATGCTCGTTACGCTTGACGACCAAACGTCCAATCATGAAGCTTGCTCTTGATCACTCAAAGTCTATCTTGAAGGACATGAGCAACGTCAAGACCCACTTCTAGATTCCCTCTAGGGTTCGTGACCACAAAACAGACTCGATACTCCTGTTGATTGATTGGCCGACTTCAGCCTACCCCTTCAAACTTAGCTCAAATGTTGCAAGTCACATAATCATTACAAACAAGGAGTACTGTTTTTGCAGCTGGTACAAGCTCACAACATGTACAACAAAAGTCGCAGATCTCCCAATGTTCATAAGTGTACCGCAAACAAACCTGGTTTTAAGAGTATTAATTCGTATAAACGAGAGATCTCCAGTACCTTCACCACCAGGTTTCGAGGAAACATAGCATTTCTGATTTGGGCATCCAATTTCACTTCAAATTCTATTTTCAACGTCAAGATCCAACGTGAGAGTTTTACTCCCCAACCAATGACCCATCTTTCATATGTAGTGAGGATATGTGGGAACCAAAATTTTCACTGTTAGTATTTGTTACAAAGAGAGCAAAGCTCTTAACATGATCCGGATTTTCTGCAGAAGCAACAAAAAGTAATCAAAAAGATGCTGAAAATATTAAGACAATATGAAAAATGAATTTAAGAACGATAAACTTCATTCTGAATTCGAGTATGAGCGTTCGAAATACATAATCGTACAGGATGTTAATTTGGAAGCAAAGTTACAACAGAAACCAAATAGCACATGCATCATTTCTAAGTTTGCTAGATAAATCATCTATGTCAAGAAAACATATGTGAGTTGCAGCTTGTTTAGCAAAACCCGAAAATAAAAGCCTAAGTATTTAGTTGCAGAGAGTTTTGGTACCTATGTTTCTTCTTCTTTCTTCTCTTTCCCAGCCTTTCTAATATACTCTCAAGAGGTGCCCGTGTTGCCATTTTCCGCAGATCTGTTTCTTCCATTTCCCTCTATCTCTCCTTATTTGTTGGGATTCAAGTTAAACTATGAGGACAAAGAGTGTGTTTTTCTTGTTCTGTTTTGGCAATTTTTTCAACAAATTTAAAGGTATATTACATAACATTTTCTTGAGTTTTATCATATCCATCCTAGGGTCTTAAAGCTCAAGGATCCTTTTGCAATCCATAAAATGAGGTTAGGACAAAGTCTTCCTTTCCAAAGTGTTGCATCAGTATCATTTGGCTTTCCCGAATCCGGCTATCACAGACTTACAAATGTTATGTTTGAAATAATGGAAAAATACGTAGAGTTGACATAAATAAAAGATGGACCATAAGTGAAGAACAAATGGCGTGAGACACCACTCACCAGCAAGGGACAAAGACAGACGACAAAATTATTTTGATAAATCGCCTTATGAATACTGCGTTATAAAACCGCAGAATATTTCTATCTATGCCACCTTGTTAGTTGTCATCTACATCTAAAATGATTCTTTCCTCTTCTTTGTGCCATCAAGGAAGAGAAAGACCACATGGTAAGGTTTATATACTCGAAAAAGAGTCGAATTTAAATAGCATACAATAATACATATTTTATTTAAGAATTTACGTATGGATTGCCTCAGTTTCACAAGTCTACGCTTACTTCTCTTATGATTACTTGCAAAAATTATTTATTATACATTTAATTGAAAAATGGCTTTTATCGTTCTATATAGCATCTATTATATTATTCTTCGAATGCTGGTAAATTTTTAAGGATTATAGATTATATAGCTTGGTAGCCATTCATTATTATGTAATCCATGTTATGAATAAGAACCAATTTTCAGCCCACATACGTTTTCTTAGAAAGTTAGATAAATCTTCCAAGTTCTTTTTTGCTCAAAACTTTCAGGTTTTACATTCAAAGTGTCCTCCTTCATTCTAAATGTTAGAGCTTAGTAAAGGCTTTGCACTATAGTTGTGATGTATAGAAGAAAATTGTTTGGATGCGACTTGGAAAGCTTGTCGTCGCGACCTCGGCAATTCCAACAGATTACTGATGATCTTTGTTTCGTCGGTTTATTCCGACGGATTACCGACAAGTTCAGTGATATCACTCAAATTACCCTAAGGAGTGATTTACTCTCTCAAATAAGAGGTTCAGCTGTATTACTTAGGGATCAAATTCACGGGAAGCGAAGGAACACAAAAGATTACAATCTTTAGTAACTAAGCTAGGTTGAAATGGTTTAAATGTAAATTGCAGTTGTGAGCAATGATTAGTTGCTCAAGAGAATGGATTTAAGGTTGTAAGTATTAGGAGAAAGTAGTCAGATTCAAGGCTGCTATTCAGTTAGTTTAGGATTATAGTGCTATAGAAGTTTTAATGAGTTGCTTGCATATACTAAAGAACTTCAACTCTTTAGATCTGTCTAGTAACTATCGTTATTAGACTCGTCCATTGATCTGTCTCCCGACAATATCGATCGATGTTTTGACAACTTGTATCGGTCGATATGTTTGTCATCGATCGATTACTCTATTTGAGTATCGATCAATATAGCTCTAGATCGAATTGAATATATGTTCACCAAGATCATAGACCGGCTCTCGCGTATCCCTAGAGGATCTTAGTTTATACAATATGATGTCAGGAGAATGATTTATGAATTAAATCACTTCCAAGATCATATTCTAGCTAGCTACTCTAGAATAAGCTTTAGGGTTCATCAGGATAATGAGTATACAACTAAACAGTCTATAGTTGGGGCTAACCCTTATAACTATTTTAACCCTAAATCTAACAAAAGAATCTACTCAGATATGACTGACTGACTCATAACATCAAGGTAATAATAGGAATTCATTAAGAAGACTGAACACTCAAGTTCCTCTTGATAACAAATCTCTTTGTATCTTTCTTCTAAAATCTAGAATTTTATAACCTTGATGAAAACAGAATTAAGATGAAAATAATAATTTTATTAATAAGTAAGAAGTACTAGAACAAGTAAAAGAACTAGAAAAGTATTGAAAACATAAAAGCACACTTTGCCAAAACACATAGGTAAAGGTATAAATACTGAGTTCAATTAGGTTAAAAACTCGTCAGGGGTATTATAGTAATAATGGAAAATCTTGGGCTTCAAGTCGATTGAGAATATTCTTCCTTCTTCTGCACGCTCGATATCGATCGATAGTACTAGGCGTATATCGATCGATGGAGTATCTCGTCGTCATTTCTTCGGATGCGTCATCGATCGACTACACAGAATATGTATCGATCGATATGTATCTCTGGATATCGACCTTGACGTCTGATCTTTATAGTCATCTCGGGAAAACTCTCCTTTAAGCTCCATAATGGCACCTAAAATGTCACTTTACTCCAAAATGCCATTGAACCTGAAAACATACCTAAAAGATTCCAAAACATAGATATATATATATATATATATATATATATAGTAAAACCATAGAAATACCATGAGTAAAAGTAGGTCAAAATCATGGTATATCAACTCCCCCAGACTTAACCTTTTGCTTATCCTCAAGCAAACACACATGTAGTCTTTGAAAGAAGTTTGAAAATAGCAGGGACTCAATTAAATCTTAACTTTAGAATCATCACCTCTACTTTGTTGCAAGCCATATCTTATGCCTATTAATCACATGAGTACATTATACCATATCCTAGCTTAGCAACCAAATTCATCTAGCCAAACATCTTAACAATCATGTTTGTCTATCCTCTCTACTGATCTCATTTATGCATAAAAATAAAAGTGCAGGCTTTAGCTTGGGGATATCGATCAAGAAACACATGAACTCAACTCAAGCAAGTTTCTGAACACACATGCAAGTCTTCTATGATTCCTTTCTTCCCCCTTTTATCTGTCTTCTCTGAATCCTCATAGTTTCAAATTTTAATGAACACTGATTGTCACAAAGACCATCTTTGTGTCATCTCATTGACTTAGTAACACATATATTTCGAATAAGCGAATAATGGGGTCACAGGAATCACTCCTACCCCTCGCTCTGATTATTATTTTAAAGTAGAATAATGGGGTCGCAGGAATCACTCCTACCACTCTACTCCTCAAGATATCATATCACATCTTTATACAAATATTTTATTTCTTTCTTTAGGATGCCGAAGAGAGAGAAGGAAGGGAATCAGAAGCACACAGATTATTACCTTCCAGACTTGCAGGAGGATTCCGATCCCTTGTATACCAAGCCCCAAGACAAGCAATAGATTGTCAGGTTAGGTTGGAGATCAGCTTTGGTTCTTCCAAACAATCATGAGAAGTGTTGTCATAGGTGACAGGTGATCCACTTTAGCATTTATAGTACTTTCTGCAATCAACAGATCTAAGAATGGTGCTAAAGAGTGGTTAGATAAAAATAAAATTTTAAAAATATCCTAGTCCATTTCTTGACTCAATAAAACCAATATTGAAAACATTTTAATGAAATCAAAAAGGTAAAGTAGCATCAGTAATCTCCCCCCCCCCCCCCAGACTTAAATCATACACTGTCCCCAGTGTATAACAGTCGGAATAAGGTATAAATATATCATATGGAATGAACTGATATCGAAATTTAGAACGATATATCTGACCGTGAATACGTATCGATCGATAGTGAGTCATCTATGTCGATCGATCTGGATTGGTACATGTCGATCGATGTCGACAAGATCGTATCGGTCGATAGGGATGGTAATCGTCGATAATCGGCAAAACTAAAAAAAAAACGAAAATAAAAACAAAAATTCAAATTTAACAAAGTAAGAAAATACATAATAGTGGGTTGCCTCCCACTCAGCGCTTTATTATAGTCTTTTAGCTTGACTATGGTGGTAGTGAGGCTAGTGAGGTGAGTCCAAGAAACTTGCTGGATAACAAGTCTCAGCATTGTCCTCTTCTTGTTTCTTTCCAAACCAAGTGGTGAAGAAGCTTCTTGTGGCTTTATCTCCTCTGGTTAGTTTCTCCTTTAATTCATTAACCTCGTTGCGCAGACGCCCTAGACCTTCCGCATTGCTCTCGATGTAGAACGGGTGGTTTCTGAATGTTCGATATGCATGTTGGGATAGGTCACTGAGTTCTTCTTGCATGTCATTGAGTCTCTCAAAGGTTCTCCTTCTTACCATGAGCTTATCGATCGATCTCAGGTAGTCTATATCAATCGACACTGGTGTTGGTTTGTCGGTCGATGTCTTTGCTGACATATCGGTCGATGCTAATGGTGCTGGTCTATCCGCGAGTTGTGTGGAGATGGTTTTGATCTCCTTCTGAAGGTTCTATATGGTGTACTCCATGCTTTTGACGTCGCTTTGGACTGGGAACCATAAACTTTCAAAGCTTTGGTAGGACGAATCACCAACTTCTTGGATCATTGTGAAAAGATCCTTAACTGTTTTCTCTATATCAACTTTGGTGTAGAACTCGGTATGGTTGATATCGGGCGATTGACTTGGTCGTGTATTGGTCGATACTGGGCGTCTGTGATCTTCACAGAACTTATGAGTGTAGAACTCTCTCAATCCTTCTTCTACCTCTTGGAGACGACTGTCAAGTGGTGGGATCATCTCATCAGTGTTTACCTTTTTGCTGCTGTAGAAAGATTTCATCGTTTGGTGTGTGTGTTGTAAAGCATTGATGATGTGATCCATGGTAGTTGTCATTGTTGCAGTGCGCTTCTTGAATGAGGTGAAGTTGTTGTTGAGTTGCTGGTATTTCTCTTCCAGATCTTTGGTGATGGCTTCCTCTTCTCTTCTGATGTCCCGACAGATGTTGCTGATAAGGGTATTGATCTCTTCTTTGCTGTATGTGGTCGTCTGCAAACGTCTATCGAGCGATGACATATGACGCGTATCGATCGATGGGTTGTGTCCAGCATCGGTTGATGGTTTGTGTTTAGCATCGGTCGATGGCTTCCTGTAAGTTTCTATCTTCAAGCGAAGAGTGTCTACTTCTTCCTGTAAGGCGTCTTTCTTCTGATTGGCAAGATCATAAGCACTCTGAAGCCAGTTGATCTCTGATTGAAGTGATGATCAGACCTTCTCGATTTCTGTTGGAAATCCCAATGTCTCTCAAATATAAGGACTCTTAGCATCATTGATCATGTTCTGAACTGCAGCTTCAGTGTAGAGCTTTCCGTGTGGTTATGCTTTGTTGAAGTGATCTGCATGGATTGGTAAACAAAAGCAAGACCATTCAAGTAGTGATGCTCTATTAAGTAGCTCCTCAATGGCTCCTTTGGAAAAATTGATGATATCTCCGTTGACTCCTCTAGCAAACCCAGATTGATCTTTGAAAACTCCAAATTCGTCCTTATTCTCCCAAGAAAAGCGGCAAATTCCATCTTTGAAAGCTCGTTTTCCCATCTCTCGGTGCTTATCGAAAGATAGACGGTTGTGTCTATCGATCGATATGTGTTGAAATACCGTATCCTCTGAGTTGAGAAGATCAGCTGCAGCACCGTCTTGATTGGCTAATGTGTGTGTACTGATATGCAGATGGTGCTGATAGGCGGGGTTGTGAGGTAGTTGTTTGAAAAGGTTGATATATCCATTGGCAGTCTAAAGGATGTCTCCTATGTCCTTCTTTGTGATTGGAATGATTCTTTCATCCATTGCTCGTGCATTGCCTGCTGGATCTCTGAAAATACCAAACTCATACGGAGTTAGAACACCAAAATCAATATTCTTTGCTTGTATCTCGGATGGTGTAGTGGTCGTATCGTTCAATGCTCTTGTAGGTGCATCGGTCGATGTCATCTGACGGGTGTCGATCGATTGTTGTTGGAACGTATCGGTCGATGGGACTTCCTTGGGTTGGGTTGAATGCTTCAGTGGTGCTGTATCCACTGCAAAACTCTCATGATAGTCGCTTGCCCAACTTCCAATTGAGTAGTCTCCGTCTCTTGTATCCTCACGTGGTTTGTAGATGGATACAAAGTCAGTGGGATTGCTTGATGGTTGATAAGGTCGTTTTAGCGATCTCCTTTGATGCGTATCGGTAGATGAAGGCTGGCCTCTATCGGTCGATGTTGAATATGAAGGTGTGGGAAGTGTGTCCGTCTTCTTCTTCACGAATGAATATGTACTCCGTAGCTCGTTCTTCCTCGTAATCTTCATCATATTCCTCTTCTGGAGGTATGTAGCTGTCCGTTTCCAAGCTATTTGGCTCGAAATCTCCATCTGAAAACTCCTCTTTGGCTTCCATGATTAGCCTATCGGTCGATCCAAGGTCTCGGCATTGGTCCTCCAAAAAGGCTGCCTATCGATCGATGTGGTAGTAGGTACATCGGTCGATGGGTTGTCACAGGTATCAGTCGATGGAAGATTACTCTCATCGGTCAATGTGACTGGACCTGTTTCGTACTCGGCCATGGAATCATACTATTGTGAACAAAAGCATGCTACTACAACTTCTGGTGTCTCATTCCTTGGAATCTTGATGACCTGGACTGGATCATAGAGGGTGGTGGGGTCTATTAGGGTTAGGCAGAGCTTGTTGAACTTTAGGTCACCAATAGCTTGTTGAACTTTAGGTCACAAACAGCTCCAACGGTGGCTAAGAAGGCTCTTCCAAGTAGTATGGATGTCTTGAAGTTGAGCTTGACATACATGATGTGGAAGTCTGTAGGGATGATGGCATCTCCTATCTGTACCTCAAGATTTCGAACTATGCCTCCAAATTCTGTTGAGAACAATCCACAAAGATGAATGTCTCTGTAGTAGGCTCTATCTTCAGACCTAGCTGGTCTGCTATGATCTTCGGTAAGATGCTGACTCCTGATCCTGTATTACATAGGGCACGAGGAAACTCAATACCTCTTATTGAGCATGGTACTGTGAACTTCCCTGGATTGTTCCTCTTCGTCAGTGTGATCCTCTTCTTCAAGCTATCGCGAACTTGGTGAAACATCCTCTTGATGTCTTCTTCTGTCTCCTTAGTCTCCCTGAAAAACATCCACAATCTATGTGAAAGTAGGCTTCTTCAAAGGGTTTCTCTGCAGGGATCCTTAGAACTCTTTTTCTGAAGTTTGCAATCTCTGCTTCATTAGCTCCCCTTTTAAGGTGCTTGTCAATCTTCTCTTTCCTTTTTCGTAGAACTCTTTCTAGGTTTTCCTTTTCTGTCTCCATGGGCTCAATGATGTCCGTGGGTTTCTTCATGATGGTTGTAGAAAGGTTTTGGAAAGTTTAGACTGCTCCCGGAGTGCATTAAGTCTTGTTGTATCGATCTTCGGTAGTTGCACTCGGTGATGAGGTATTGTATATCGATCGACAGCGACTTCGGTATGTCAGTCGATATTGGGGTCTCCTGATCGGTCGATGGAAAGGTCTCGGTATCGATCGATAGTGTCTGAAGTCGGGTCGACTTCCATAAAGGCGGACGGATGTGGGTATCTAGCTGCGAAGGCTTCGTGTGACATAATCGTGATGGAGCTGCACTTGTTGGAAGGTTCTTCGAAGTCTATCGATCGATACTCGTCATAGTTTATCGATCGTTTCGCTTTGGGTGATATCGATCGATGTCGGGTTGATGATGTCGATCGATATGAAGTGAATCCGGTTTCGGGTGTGTCCTCACGTGTTGAATCTTGCAGCCTATCTTGATTAACCACTTGCCAAAAATCATCATCCATGATAGCGTTGATGTGGTGGTTAGCAGCGGACTCTCCGTGTGCCTTTGTTAAAGCTTCTTGTTTCCTCAATGCTTCTCCTGTCTGAACCACTTGAGTCTCCACTTTCTTCACATAGGTGCTCAAAGCATCAAGTTTGTGTTCAGGGTGGTGTAGACGGAGTCAATTTCCCATTGAAATCCACCTGTAGCTTTTGCTGGGTCTCCAGAACTCGTTCCAGCATCTCTTCTAGTTTGCTTTCCTGGGTGGGGGGGGGGGGTGGATTGGTGTAAAATGAGTTCTCATAACTCCTGTTGGTGTTGGGATTGCTGCTGATGTAGGTGGATTTCTGTGAACTTGGGTCGTAGTTGCTTCTCTGTCCTGAGAAGTTCCTGTTTCCTCCAAGATTTTCAGATCTCTGAAATCCTGCTCCACTGATCCAGTTCACATCTTCTTCCGTGTATTCCTCTCCAGCTGCAGTTTCTGCATCCTCAACTGAGCAAATCAGCTTGTTTAGTAACTTCTGAACATTGTCTAGTTGTGCTTGGAATTCATAATCTGTTCCTTCCCAAGGAATGATACATATTTCGCTTTGACAGTGTTCTTCGTGTTGTTGCTTGAAGCTAACTTATCGATCAACTTCACAGCTTCTTGTGGATTCCTTGTACTGAAGTTTCCTTCACTAGCTGTATCAAAGGCCATCTGATACTTCAAAGCGATGCCTCTGTAGAAGGTGCAGAGTAGTTGCACATTGTTGATTCCGTGGTGTGGGCAGTCGCGCTGGTAGGATTTGAATCTGTTCCAGGTGTCCTTGAATGACTTTCCAGGATCCTGAGTGAATGTAGCAATCTTCCTCCTCCAGTCTTCAGCACGTGACTCATCAAAGAAGTTACGCAGGAATGCGTTTTTGATGTCCTTCCAGGTAGTGAAAGAACCTGGTTGTAGTTGCCTGAGCCACTGCAAAGCTTCTCCTGATAAAGAGTATTTGAAAAGCTTGCAGAAAAGATAGTCTTCAGGAACTCCTTTGGCTTTGATGGAAGATATAATATCCTCGAACCTTTCTAGATGGTCCATAGGATGCTCATGGGATAACCCACAGAAGGGTATCTGTCCCACAAGTGCGTAGTATTGCAGCTTGAGCTCGAAATCTTCTCTCTGAATGGCAGGAGGGCGGATGGCTGGTCGGTTGGTATAGAACTAATCTGGATGGTTTTAGTAAGCCAAGGTTCTAGCTCTGTTAGCTTCATCTACAGGTTAAATGAAGTTTGTAGTTGCAGTGTCTTGCTCAGGAATGATTTCCTTTTGAGCATTCAGCTTCTGACCTGCTGCGTTACGCGGTGACCATCTTGATCACGCAGGTCTCCATTCTCATCGGTTGTGATGTGGGAACCGAAATTCGCACCGTCAAATATTACTAAGTAAAAACGTAGGAAAACTAAGTTGACCTAGTTTTCCCCGAGGATCCCGGCTATCTGCTGGGCCACGCACGACAAAGTTAAAACAGGCTAAGTTGAAAATAAATGCGTAAAATAAAGAGAGCAAAAAGAAAGAATTTTATTTCCGAATTCGCGGAGAGCGTTGGAACAATAGGTCGAGATCGCGGCCGTAAGAGCTGTCGATCGTCGCTAGTCTCAAAACCCTAGATCTAACCTAATTGAGTCGCAGCTCGCTAAAAAGGAAATAAACGCCTAAGCTCTAAATTGCTCTGAGAGTAGTTTTTCTTGTGATTTTCGGATCCCCCTTCCTCTGCTCCTAGACTTGCTTATATACTCCCATATGACGGTCTATTCCTGACGGGCCGGCGTAAGCTGGGCTTTTTCCATTTTCGTCGGCCTTCATGTTTATCGGGAAAGTTGACATTTATCTTTTCGGAAACTTGATGTTTATCTTTTTAGAAATTTGACATTTATCTTGTTTAGAAAGATAATCGCAAACTGTCGTATCTATCTTTTTAGAAAATCGTAAAATGGTTATCCGATCATGTTTGGTCCCCATTGGGCCGTGTCTCGGATTTCCGTTATTTTTACGATTTCCTCGAGAGAAAGTTCCTACTCGGACATTGGGTCTTTCGGAAGATCTTCGATTCTTTTATGTGGCAAATGGTGTTTTTAGATAACCGTTGCCGCTTTCTACGAAGTTCTCCCATCCGTTGACGTCTTACGGGTTCTCCGAAGTCTAGGAGAAAGAAAAGGAGTTTGGTTTGCGGGATTTCAGAAAGTCGCAAAACTTCGATTTCTGGAGGTTTAAAAACTTGGAACTTACGCACGAAGACTAGCCGTCCGATAACTCGAGCTAGCATGGCGCTAGGCGCCCGGCGCCTAGAGGCAGCACGGGCGCTAGGCGCCCGGCGCCTAGAGGCAGCACGGGCGCTAGGCGCCCGGCGCCTAGAGGCAGCACGGGCGCTAGGCGCCCGGCGCCTAGAGGCTGCCTCGAGCGCTAGGCGCCCGGCGCCTAGAGGCTGCTTCGGGCGCTAGGCGCTCGGTGCCTAGAGGCAGCACGGGCGCTAGGCGCCCGGCGCCTAGAGGCAGCACGGGCGCTAGGCGCCCGGCGCCTAGAGGCAGCACGGGCGCTAGGCGCCCGGCGCCTAGAGGCAGCCCAGGGTCGTTGCTCGTTTCTACCGGCTCGTGCGAGTTTTTTGCGTTCTTTTTACTTCTCGGAGTTTTTTATCGTGTAGAGAATGTTTCTAATCGTTGATTTCGGAATGTCTTAACATTTTCCCGAGTTTTCTAGAATGAAACTTATTCTCCTAATGCTTCTCTAACATCTTTCGTATTTTGTCCGAACTTTTTGGACATCGATTTCGTCTTGACCGATTTTGACCCCAACATGTGAGAATAATAGGCGCTACCATGACTCAGTGGGTAGTATCGATCGATGTTATGTGATTAATATCGATCGATATCGGATGAAAGGTATCGGTCGACGAACGGTTGTTGTTGTCGATCGATGGGGTGGGGTGAGTGTCGGTCGACGAATTTTTGTTGTTGTCGATCGATGGAGAGGTGCGAGTATCGGTCGACAAAGAAGGTTTCTCGGTCAACTGTGGTAGGCGAGTATCAGTCGACAAGGAGTGGTTGATGTCGATCGATGTGGAATGTAAGTTCTTGCGGATGGTACGTTTCAAGCTGTGGGGGTCTTTTGAGTACACAAGTTGAGGATTCTTGTTGCTTCTGATACTGCTGGGCATGTACCTGAAAAAGACAAGAATTTTTTTTTGCGTTAGAAGGTGATTAAGCAGAAATAAATAACCTAGACTTAATCAGATTAATTCTAATGGCGATCTTAGCTCCCCGGCAACCGCGCCAAAATTGATATACTCAAATTACCCTAATGAGTGATTTACTCTCTCAAATAAGATGTTCAGTTGTAGTACTTAGGGATCGAATTCACGGGGAGCGAAGGAACACAAAAATTACAATCTTTAGTAACTAAGCTAGGTTGAAATGGTTTAAATGTAAATTACAGTTTGGAGCAATGATTAGTTGCTCAAGAGAATGATTTTAAGGTTGTAAGTATTAGGAGAAAGTAGTTAAATTCAACGTTGCTATTCAGTTAGTTCAGGATTATAATGCTATAGATGTTTTAATGAGTTGCTTACATATACTAAAGAACTTCAACTCTTTAGATCTGTCTAGTAACTATCGTTATTAGACTCGTCCATTGATCTGTCTGCCGACAATATCGATCGATGTTTTGACAGCTTGTATCGGTCGATATGTTTGTCGTCGATCGATTACTCTATTTGAGTATCGATCGATATAGCTCTAGATCGAATTGAATATATGTTCACCAAGATCATAGACCGGCTCTCGCGTATTCCTAGAGGATCTTAGTTTATACAAGATGATGTCAAGAGAATGATTTATGAATTAAATCACTTCCAAGATTATATTCTAGTTAGCTACTCTAGAATAAAGTTTAGGGTTCATCAGGATAATGAGTATACAACTCAACAGTCTATAGTTGGGACTAATCCCTCATAACTATTTGAACCCTAAATCTAACAAAGGAATATACTCAGACATTACTGAGTGACTCATAACATCAAGGTAATAATAGGAATTCATTTAGAAGACTGAACACTCAAGTTCCTCTTGATAAAAAATCTCTTTGTATCTTTCTTCTAAAATCTAGAATTCTATAACCTTGATGAAAACAAAATTAAGATGAAAATAATACTTTTATTAATAAGTAAGAAGTACTAGAACAAGTAAAAAAACTAGAAAAGTATTGAAAACATAAAAGCACACTTTGCCAAAACATATAGGCAAATGTATAAATACTGAGTTCAATTAGGTTAAAACTCTTAAGGGACATTATAGTAATAATGGGAAATATTGGGCTTCAAGTCGATTGAGAATATTCTTCCTTCTTCTGCACGCTCGATATCGATCAATAGTACTAGGCGTATATTGATCGATGAAGTATCACGTCGTCATTTCTTCGGATGCGTCATCGATCGATTACACAGAATGTGTATCGATCGATATGTATCTCTGGATATCGACCTTGACGTCTGATCTTTATAGTCATCTCGGGAAAACTCTCCTTTAAGCTCCATAATGGCACCCAGAATGTCACTTTACTCCAAAATGCCATTGAACCTGAAAACATACCTAAAAGACTCCAAAACATATATATATATATATATATAGTAACACCATATAAATACCATGAGTAAAAGTGGGTCAAAATCATGGTATATCATTCAAGCTTTTTCTGTTTCCAACAAACAGTCGTCGGAAATTCATCGGTAATTACGGACGAGAATTTTGTGATCGGTATTTCCGTCAGAAAGCGCTATGATTTATCCCAAACTCCCTGAATCACTAAAGTTTCATCTAGGAGAGATGATGATATATCCAATTTGAGCTGAGAATGGCGACGACACTACAAGAAAACATAGCGTTTTCCGACGTCACACATATCTGGCTTCAATCAGATTCTTAAGGGTTCGTTGGAATCATCAATTGGAAATGAGGACTATCAGAACTCTACAGAGTCCTCTCAGATATTGTCGCTCAATTTTTTTTTCTATTGTCGAAATGAAGTCAATAGAGGGGATTGTCAGACAAAGTTCATTGAGTTTTTGGCTAGATGAATTTGATTGCTATACTAGGATATTGTATGAAGTGTTTTCTATAGTTATGTGTCATTGGATGCGAGTTAGCATTGATATAGATGTGATGATTCCAAGTTTAAATGATGTGAGTCCCTGTTGTTTTTCAAACCTCTTTTAGAGAGACTAATAGTCTGTTTTGCTTGAGGACAAGCAAAAGAGTAAGACTGAGTGAGTTGATAAGTCATGGATTTTACCCACTTTCAACCATGATTTATATATGTTTTAAGAGTTTTTTATATGCATTTAGAGTATGTTTTGATAAATTACAGGTTCAGGTACTTGCTCGAAGAAAATGATGTTTTGGAGCTTTTTGGAGACTTATTTGAAGCCTTTCTGGAAATGAAGAGATAGTCAATTTCCGGTCCAAATATCGACCGACGACAACCAATCACAATTGATCGGCGAGAGTTCCTCACCATTGATTGATAGCAAAGCCTTCCGCGAGTTAATGAATAAATCAGAAGACTACAAGTTTTACAAAGTTCCAAGAATTACGTCATAAGTCTCTGGTCGCGTGTGAGGCTATATTATTAGAGTTTTGTATCATTTTAGAGGCGTGCTTGCCTAGAGACCTTGTTAGACCTAAGTTTGGAAGAGAAGCCACCATTAGAGCGAGAGCCTAGGATTTGGAGAGATAGATCTGAATTTCATAACAGAGAAGATCTTGAATTCCCTTGCTTCTATTACTTTTGTTTATCGTTTCTCTTTACCATCATTTATTTAAGTATTATTCAAACCATATCATGACCAAGTTTCTCATGAATATGTTTGAGTAATCATCTTGTTAGATTTAGGTTTCTCATAAGGTTGAATTATGTATTGCTGATATAATAAATTGTTAGTGTTTAACATATAGTTCTTCATCTAGTTGTTTTTAAAGCTAAAGTTAAGGATTGATCACCTTTGAGTTTAGATCATATGATTAATTGAGATAATCCACTGCTTGACCCAATACCTAAAATCAAATTGCTTGATCTAGTGAACTAGACAGAAACAAAAGTTGGTCTAGAATGCTAAAGAGCATTAATCAAACCCGTTCGTAAAGCAATCTAGAAGAAGTATCGAAGGAGGGGATCATCGTTGTGTCAGTCGATATTTTGAAAGGCGTATCGATCGATATTCATTTAGAATCATTGATCCACATTTTCTCGCGATTTGCATATGAAAGTATGGATCCGAGATCTAGATACAGATAATCAAATTGATTTAACCAAAGTTTGAGTTTGAGAAAAAATTAATACCTGTGAACCCCTAATGAAAAAAAATATTTGCATACTTTTCATACCTGATAATATACCTGAATCTAGTTATTTCTCCGTAATCGTTTAGAACCTCAAATCAACCAACTGATCAACTACCTTGCTCACCAATTAATTTACTGCTTAAAACCTCTTAATCTAGCTATACCTAAAATACTTCAAATCTATTATGTAATCCTAGAGTTTCTGTGGATTCGATCCCTAAGTAATACAACTAAATCTTTTATTTGAGAGAGTAATTCACTCTTTAGGATAATTTGAGTGATATCTCGCAGGGTTATAATGGTAAACTGCAATGCTGTTTTTTTGTCATGAGGCGATGTTTGTAATTTCACTAGGTGATATTTTGAGTCATTTTTGCATTTGATTGCAGTTGGGGTATACCTTTCCATTTAAAATCAAATTTGTATTTGGAAAATCCCGATTCTTTATCTTGTTAAAATGATCTTCTGGATCTGTTACGGTCAAGTTACACTTAAAACCTTAGGTTTACAAAAAAATAAAAATATTTCAAATTATAAAAGATATATATTATCTTAAATACTTATTATATTAAAATATAAAATATACTCATATAATAATTATCTCATTCACAAGTTTTTACTATCAGGCCAATAATCATCTCTATATTGATCAGTTTTCAATTTATTTATACAAAATCAGATGGT